>MU388725.1:1844760-2161547 GCA_022578815.1 Xylariaceae sp. FL0016 | reverse complement strand
AATATTTTTAAAATATTTTAATTTTTTTTTTTTTTTTCTTATTCGTAAAAATTAATTATGATTGTCTATTTTTTTTTTTCCCCCCCCCCCCCCCCCCCTCGATGCTTAAGCGCGAGGACTAAGTGAAATATCTAGCTCTCTAGGTCTCATAAATACATATGACGAGCAGGAACCGCAGGTGGGATTTCAGATTCCTACGATCCGCACTTCCCGAGCTCCTTTCTGAAAGATATCATGTGCAATTATTACTGACAATGAAAAGAGAGGGGAAGAAGAGTATCTTTTAGGATAGGATCACCATATGTTTATGTTGCCGTGAGTTCCCTCTCCCACCGCCGTTGTTTTCCATTTCAGCTGTAACAGATTCTTGATCAACCGAGTGAGACTACATAGGTCACTGAAAGGGCTTCAAGGTCTGGTGCATGTAACAGATCAATCTCATTAGAATCATAAACACGTTTATCCTCTATGTCGTGTAACCCAAGTCCACCACGGGTCTACCTACACAGAAGACGTATATCCCGCGTCTGCGTGTTGTAGGCAAGCAATAGCAAACGATAGATGATGACACAACTTGCCCATCGAGTCTCTCGCGTAGTCCTTTCAAAAGCAAAATCTCAGCAACCAGGATAATGCCAAACACAATTGCCAAACCCAGCGATTCTAAGTCAGATGCCATCGAAATATTCAAAAATACCAAGCGCCTGCCAAAATGGAGCCCTGGGCGGGCCCAATACTGGGTACAACCCAACAAGATGAGAAACATATAAAAGCTGTCCGACCCTTCTTATTCTCACTGTCCCCATATATGCCGCATCGGACGACCAGAGCTGATAAAGATGAATCGATTCTGAAAAAGCGATGGGCCTGTGGTGGTCGCTACAGCCTTTGTAACATGTGTCTTTGCCTCGGGAGGAAAAAGTCATGGAATTTCCCCAAGAGGCTTCTCAGCGCAGACGATACGGCCGACCGCTGGTGCCGAGGATAGAAACTACCACCTATACATCATAGGATATCGTCGATTTCATATGCTACGTGGGTGTCTTCGTATTGGATCTTGTTCTGCGGACCAATTCCTCAAGGAAGTTGTCGTGGCGATAGAGCCCGATTGTTGCGCCCAGTCTAGCGGCTGGGCACTTAGCTGGCTTAAATATGAGTCGACCTGAGTCCACAGACCGAGCTCAGTCATGAGCAGTATCATCTCACTGGGTGTTGTGAGGCATGATTCTCCTTCTCTAGCCTTACGATGGCTGGATCAATAACAGAATCGGAATCCCCGCCAGAAATTGCCGAAATCGGAGGTTCCGACCTGGCCTGATCTCATCGAATATCCAGTTGGAAGGGCTTGAACCTGCCTCCAATGGTGGCGCAGCGAGGGCATTTCCGGCGAGCCCCCTGTTCTTCCATTAAAATATTGACGCAATCCCGACAGAGCCCACATATACATTCGGTGCAAGCATACGACTCGCGTAGCTTTGACGTTCTCTGGCATGCGGCACAGTAAATGTGAACATCCTGGGATGAGTAGCTCGGCGAGGAATCCGAAAGCCCTGCAGCGCCCATGTGGAAGTTCTCCCCGCTTTCACCACTCTCAACTGAGGGGAAGGGTTCGGGGATTTCTTGGGCAAAAGAGGGAGGCGTGAGAGCTTGTTGGAGAGGGGAGGCTTGATAGCCATGGAAGGGCTGATGAGGGAAAGGGGGTAAAGAGGCTCGGTGTATGGATATGGGGGATTGGGGGACCTGAGAAGTCAGATCTGGAACTGGTGGATACTGGTATCGACTTACAGGAGTCCGATCCTCGTCGATATCTTCAGTGGCGGACGTGGCGGCATCGATCAAGTCCTCCCAGCGCTTCCCATAGTCAGGTTCAAGAGAGTGAGCTTTTCGATCGATTCCTCCTGGCTTAAGATGTTCGTTATTCTGGATTCTTCGAAGCCAGTCTGCCGCCTGACCTCGAGACTTCTGTTTCTTGTGGCCACGCTTGGTGACAGACTGCTTTCTAGGCCGATTCTGTCCGAGCGGTCGTTGCAACGGAGGAAGTGTGGACGAACGGCCAGGCGGCGAGTTGGAAAGGATAGAAGGAAGCAGATCTTTGCGCCCCCCAGCGCTATTGAGGGACGGAAAGGGGTCGCTCGTCGGATCAATACCATATTGGATCGGTGGCAATTCAATCGTACTCCTCGGTAGTCTCTGGCCATCTGTATCAGAATGCCAACCCTGGAGTGCAAGGCTGTCAGTCATGGCTGCAATTGAGTCCGTCGATAGCAAGTTACACGGAAGACACCTACAGGTTCCGACTCCCAGTCTGTCTCAAACTTATGCTGGCCCCCTAGCTGGGCAAGGGCGGCAGCAGCGCTTGCAGCAGGTAGTAAGGAGCCTCCAGGCACGTCATCTGGGTTCCCAGGTGTCCCGGGCGCACTCGATGCATCTCGGTAATACGCATGGGGAGGCGGCTTGGTCACATTGGAGTTCAGCTGTTGGTGGCTAGCTGAGTTGAGGTCTTGGGCTCTGTCGGATGAGGGAGGGGTATTAATCATGAGGTTAAAGCTTTCCTCGGTCGCAGGAAGCTTAGATATATAGTGCTCAGGGTGTGCCCGGCGAATGTGCTCTTGCATGGAACGATATCTCTTTTCCTATTCCGTAGTAAAGGTTGGGTCAGTAAATCTTTCCTTTTCTGCCTCTACCCCATGCCGCACGATGAACCAAGACACAGAAGACTCAGTGGTACTCACGCCAGTGCATCGTTTGCGGCAGCTCGAACCATCCTGATTGCGCAAAGGGCAGACGACTTCGTTGGTGGCGTCGGTGAGGGCAAAGGAGCCGGTTAGGGCAGAAGATCGAGGCGGCGGCATGATTGAGCTGATGACCCCACCATACAGTGGTGTCGGTGGTGCTGGTGCTGCAGTACTGCGATGCTGTAGTGCTATGGTGGGCGATAGGTATCGAAGCGGGGGTTCGTGAGATCGATACGATACGGTGGTTGTCGATAAGAGCTCCCTTACGATCGATAGCAAGCAATTGAGGGCGGGCAGCAAGGTTGTAGCTCTAGCATTTGATGTTTGTTTTTCTAACGACGGGAATCGGAACTGGCAGAGCGAACGGAGGTAGCTCTGAGCTGCAGGCCGTGTGTTACAAGATGTGTTTCGAAGGAAACCGGAGGAGAGAAGTGAAAGAGAGACTGTGTGTGGTGGTGGTGGTTGTGGTGGTGGTGGTCGGAGACGGAGGGGGGCAAAGTGTATGGACACCCTGCAGAGCGAGGGAGGAGGGGAGCTTCGCACGAGTTTGGCTGAAAGCAGCAATAATTAAACTTGGGAGAATTGCCCAGCGTGGCCAGCTCAGCGAGAGGGAGGTAGGAGGTACCTAACATACCTCTGACCCGGTAGTATATGCTACCCAACTTACTAAGTATACCTTTCACGGGAACCTTGACACAGGAAGAGGTGCCGCTTGCACGGGATCACTACTTAGGTACCTCTTGAGGACAGGCAGGACCTTGGATAATCGTGGGCAAAGCAGCATTTGGAATCCCAAATCTCCACTCCCAGCTACCAGTTCCTCTTATCCAACTTCCAAGCTGCCTGTACTGGGTCCTTGGCTGTGCGAGAGAACTTTACAGACGGAGATGGTTCAGCGATTTGTTGACTTGCTGACTCGATTGTTTGACCGAGGTCGGTAGTAGTGGACTCGGTTCACGACAAGCCTTTTTGTATGGAAGAAGACCTGGGCCAGTAGCATGAAGATGACCGACGGGAGAGAGGTGAAAGAGAAGAGAGACAAAGGAGATCGGTACTTCATGCAGCGAGTTAGCAGAAGGCTCGATTCCGAGGGATACAAAAAAGGGAGCAGCTTGTCTCATTGGTTTTCGTCCCATCCACTCACTCACTGAATGAACAACGACCTTCCTTCCTTTCCTGACTCGATCGAGGATCGGCTGCAAGTACTGGCTGTCTCTTGCCGGTCCCAGCTCGACCCAGGTGGGGTGATAGTGTGAACCGCCTGTCAGGCCAGTCAATAGGTACCTCCTATGCAGGTAGGTAAGGTAAGGATGTATGATGTAGCTGCAGGCCGAGTAGAGATGGGGGGGGGGAAGAACGGGCACGTAGGAGTGAAGTGGAAGACAATTCCTAGGAGCTATGTAAGTACCGACCTACATAGTATAGGTGGAGGTAAGGGTAGTTGGTGTGTACTTGAAGCTATCCCAACAGGAGGTAGTCGTCAAAGCTCCAAACTTCAGTTCCAATTCCACCTCTCCTCAATATTTAGAGTTATGGGCGCCGTCGGAGCTTCACTCATCATCACTGTACTTTAAAAATCTCCGTAGAAAGTCCATTGTCCTAGTGAAGCTCAGCTTCTGTTCCGTGGTGCGACGTTGAAGAATCCAGCACAGCTTTCACAGGTACATAGCTAGCTAGGTAGCCCATAGGAAGTAGGTAGGCCGATACCTAGCAGCATATGGTTCTGCATGTTCCCTCTACTACACATTTACTTCCCGGCCACACTCTGTGTACCTGTGTGCGTAAGTACCTTATCTCAAACATGAAACCAAGGCAGGCCTTACTCTTGCTTACCTTAAACTGTGCACCCTACCAGGTGTGTACATTATCAAGAGGTGAATATCAGAAAGGATTGCTCCAAAGTATGCTAACTTGCGTGCACTCTCTCGTTTCTGTTCGTCCACGATGAGATTACTTTCAACACGCGTGCAATCTCTCGTCGTTGACAGCCTAAGCTCTCTCCCTATCATGTGCCATGTATGCCGACGTGTTGCTTGCAGAAAGCTTGAAGAGGGGTTCTGGGGCAGGTGGGTACCTTAAGTATCTACCTAGGTACATACCTAACCTACCTAGCTTGGGGCCGCGATATCCATTTCAACAACCACCCGTCACTTCTTATTATTCAGAGTTTTGCATGCATCTGAGTACGTGTGGAAAACTTCATGTGTACCTCTAAGGTATCAGGCACATGAATAGGAAGGTGACTACAACTTTGGACTTCAGCTTCGAATACCCAGTGCGCCAGCTCAAGAGTGTAGACCCAGCTACGATTCACTCAAGTGATTAAAGCCTCTTGGTTTTTAGATGCTTGTTTCGCCAGAGCATTCCAAGCTCCATGAAATCTCATTACTGTGCAAAGCTCCCGCAGCCTTCTATGGAAGTACTTGGGTGCGGCGCTTGCTTGCGTTGCAGGCTACCAAAAACGCACTATTTCCGTCCAGGTGGCGTGTCACAGGCGATGAGCTACGAGGGGAACAGATCGTCAGCGCCCTACTCACAAGATGACATGAGCTCGCTGTTTTGTCTCGCTAACAAGGCCTTTTGTCCTTGAAATTTTGCATTTGAGCAATACAGATTTATCATGCTTAGTATTGGGCATAAATCGAGACAGAGCAAGGGTGCACTCGGGATACGCTAGGCCTTATGGCCGCTTTTGGTCAATTTTATCACCTGTTGGCAAGCTTCCCTGGACGTTGGTCCTGGAGCTATCACGAGTCGACCTATTTCCAAACCATCCTTCCTCAGTTTCTGGATCATCTCATGGGCGCATGTTCGTGCGCGACTCGCTGCTGACCATAGTTAGGTTCGAGAGCTCATCGAGTCGTAGTATCTGGGTCACCGGCTGAGACAGCTTCGTCGGTCTTCCCCGAGCTCCATCAAGCGCCTGCAAATGGAAGTGCCGAGAGGCTTGGGTCTGCCTAGGTACCTAACCGCTTGCTAAAAAGTTAGCATAGCTCTGCATGCCAGGTAGGTAGTAGGCAGTAGTAGCCCATGGCGGTGGCCACTCGGCCTATCCTCGTGAAGAGTGCCATTACACAGCAGCAATGGAGCTGTATAAAAGAGCATGGAAATGGCTCGGCTTGAGAAGACCTGAGATTTTGACGCCATACACTCCTGGTTGCTGTCGAGCAGGCTGCAGTCGATCCCGGATGCAGCTTGACGGATGAAGAAAAGAGCTCGGGGGAAGCAAGGGCAGCTGCCCCTCATTCCAGGGTCCAAAGAATGATGAAACCCCGAGCTTATCGGTCATGGGGCTGTGGCGGCGTGGGCGGTCGCAGGGCAGTACGATTGGGGATGGGGCGGTGAAAGGAAGGCCGAGGGTTAGGGAAGCAATTTCAATGCCAGACCATTCATTAGCCAGGTAGACCTCATTCGTCTTCACATGACTCCTTCAAGTCTAAATACTACTGTACGCTAATAATAAGTCTACCGCCTCAAGTTGGAGCCCCTTTTCTCATCATGACCCATCATCGATCTACAGGTTTGAGAGAAATTCTTATCCGCGGGTGATTGATTCACCTTTGGAACACACTGACTTGCACATGAGAAGAGCACACTTCGCGGTACCCGAATCAACCAAGATCTTTGTGAAGGACTTTCCACGATGACTTATATGTTTTGGTCTTTGAAGGCTCCAAGCGAAAGATGGCAGCTTATTCAATGGCTTATAGCCAAGACCGTTGTAACCATTGAATTTGTATCTAACGCATCGTATCGAGAATACACACTGTTACGTGTCACGCATGTAGCCTTGCCAGCGGCCTTTTACTCGAGTCTCATTATCCTCGTCAGGCCTCCTGAGAGTAGCGTTAGTCAACCACCAAAGTAAGTCGTAACGACCGAGACCATCATTGCGTTCCAAGAGCCTGAGAAGGCATGGAGGATACTGGACAGATGACTATCGTGACAGGCGGCATTGCACGTCTTGCGGGCTATACCGTATATCTCCGCTACGAGTCGGATTTCGTGTTGGCCAGCTCACAGCGCAGGTCGAGAACAAGTTTGCGAGCGGAAGTCCAGAAAACCCAAGCTCAGATTCCCTCAAATCAAAGTCGGTTTCATGTTGTGTTGATGTCAGCTAGCTCAACTTATATAAACAGCGAGAGATAATGTTTTAAAATGTCCCCTCGCAACAGATTCGTAGTCTGCGCGCATTTTGGTATGCGGACCTTTCCCCCTTCACCTCTCTATAAATGCTCAGTACCCTTCCATGTCTACACAGAACCCAAAGGAGCCGAGAAAGGCATTGTAAAAGACATCAAGGATTGTTAAGTCATGGCGGTCTCGCTCTCGGCAGCCGACCGCGCCATCCACTACATTGGGCCGTGGCCGTTGTGCATCGGATCGAAGCGGTGCTCGCTGATGGGCCAACTGTAGCCTCCCGTAACCTCAATGTCGCGCTCAGGATAAGGATTCGAGGCTAAAACATGTGAAGCGCATCAAAGAAGATACGACCGTCCGCAACGTTAAGCAGGATGCCCTAGTAGCTAATCGCAAAAGCCACGTCGGAGCAACGACAAAGTACTGGTCGAAGCGTAAGCGCACAGGAGAGTCGCGAGTCTCTTTGGTGTGTTGAGACCGATTTCCCGCAAGCTAGCTTGCCGCGAGCAAAGAAGCCCCATCTGTAGTTCGGGAGCGTGTAGGCGGCGGCGAGATACGGGCGTCTTCCTGGCTTGGTTGTAGGTCCCTCTGTAACGCCTGTGGTCCACGAGATACCCAAGCAAGCCAACGGTGGTCTGTCCAATGGAAGGAGAGGCAATAGTCTTGAGGCTCAGCACGTGTAGAAGATCTGATGAGTGAGAATTTTGTCCTGATATCGGTCTAGTCTGGGGCAGGGGCAGTCGCATACCAAGTTATGCTGCCGACTTAGGCGTCATGTTAATAAGCTCACAGAGAGTTCACTTACTGTAAAGTCGCAGGTGATAGATAAACAATGAGACCAGAACACTGATTCGCGGCCCAGATAAGCACCATGAGCTATCAGTAGATAATATTGAGCTCTTGGGGAGCATAGAGAAGACCTCAGCTATATACTGGCTTATGAAAATAAGATAAATTGTAATCATGGTGTGTAGCCAAGTCGATCCGCGAAAAAAAGACTCTCATTCAACCCCATCAAGTAAGCTTAGGTCTACTGCATTGTACCAGAGCCTAGAAGCCAAGTTATCCTCAGAATCGAGAAAGGTTACATATCTGATGACGGCAAGGGGTTGAGGTATTCATTGGCATGTGAGAAAAAGTCAAAACATACATTGAATCTCCATCACCACTTCGAAATGAAGTGGCCTTGAAAACACAAAGGAAATAGGCTTTATAGCTACAAAATCACAGAAGCAGTGGGAAAGTGAACTCTGGAGACCATACCGTCTTGAGATCTCTACTCTCACCTGGAAATTAGAATCATCCGCACAGGCATAAATGAAGTCAACGCACTACTCGCAGCCATAAACTGAAGCGAATATATATATATATTTTAAGCCATAGGCGTGTGTTCGATGCAAGTCTATCAAAAGGCGCTGCGATGGCTAGAAGCCCCAATACTCTAATTGCACTACACACACTGCGGACTGTATATACGCAGCAGTCAGACGGACTTGGGGGCCTGGGGAAGTGAGCTGCAGGAGTTCAACGCGGTCGGCGAGGGTGCGTGTACGTTTGACAGCGTGGTGAACGTGACATAAAGCACACGGATCACGCCAGATTGGGTAACAAGAGAGATTTTGCTCCAACGATAGATACGAGATGCACATTGGGAAGACTTGTTGAAAGTAAACGTACCGACCTCAAGTGATAGGCTGTGTATTTCTTGCTATGTTGCAAAGTAAAATAACATGGATTTTTCTATACCGCGTCATGATTCTAGGTCCCTCAGATCTCTCCGACGATTGGCACTCCTGGCTGGGCCATTGCATACTATAGTGCCATCCACCTCTTTCTTTATCTTCGCTTCTCCATGAGCCGTCGGCCGTAAAAGCCATGATAACCCTTCTCTGGAGGATTTCAACGCGTACATAAGAGCTGAAGCATCCCATCAGCTTACCCAGCCTCTCCGCCATCCACCAACTGCCACCGCGACGCCTCCAAACAGGACAGCCCAGCGGACGAGGGCTTTCAGGATTGTCTGTTTCGAGAACTTGTCGATGGCGTCCCCATCGTTTATCCGTGGAAAGTCGATGCCCTGCGGCACAGGCACATCAAGCGCTTTGCAGAGCGGCCCCCTATTTGCACGTTAGAATGACATCCATCGCACCAGAAACCTTCTTCGGATATTGAAAGGTGCTACAAGGGTACAATCCCGATGCGGTGGATCTAGAAGCCAAAGAAGGGGGTTGGGGGGAGGGGGGGGGGGGGGGGCAGTAGGTAATGTTGCTGATGTTCATATACGTACCAACCCTCGCGGCAGTCAAAGAACAGTAGATTCTCCTTCGGCACGGCATTCCGGAGATGTTCGACGTGCTTCTCCCAAACTTCGATGCCAGGCGTTTGCGGTGTTCTCGGGCTCTCGTAGAGCTCGCTCCAACGTCCTTCGGTAATCGCTTGGAGGTACGTGGGGAAATGCCGCATGGGCGTGACGGGCAGTAGTAAGAGCTTGAGAAACCACTGCATGGAAGAATGTTGCGAAGCCGCATCGATAGAGCGCGCCCAGCCCATCGGGTCAGACACCGTGCATACGACCTTTGCATCGGGGTAGAGGCGGAGTAGCTCAGGCACAAACATACACCCGGGAGCGTCAGTCGTAGCCACATATCCATCCAATTGCGCCGAAATGCGCTTGAGGACAAACTTCTCATCGGCCGGGGTGCGAAGGGGGGTGCGTCGCAGTATCGATATCCAGTTCTTAATGTGAGCCTCCGGGCCCTGACAGCACTGCGTCCCCCCATGGTATACAGGACCGCCGAGGAGGATCTCAAGCGCTGCAGAGAGGGATGCGGTGCCGGTCCGGGGAAGTCCGGCACCGATCACGCGGATACTGGTGCCCGGCTGCGGGGACGGCACGGAGGCTTCTTGACCCATATCAAGACGTCTACCTATGTGCTTGATACGATCGGGAATGAGAGGGTTAGATGGGGGAGGGGAATAGCGAGCTCGCTTCAATCGGGTTTCATACTACGTGGAAGCCCTACTAGATCTTATGAATGATGAACGGAGAAGAAAATCGAGGGAACGGGGGATGGCAGACTCAAAAGTGAACGTCGTGAAGCCATTGCTGTCCCGTCCCGTAAGCAATCCTTTGGGGCTCATGGATTGCGAAGGTGCCGCCAGTCAGCTCACTCAAGGTCAGCCGCGAGGCCCAGCTGGGGAGCAGCTCAGTAAACTGTACGTAACATTTTTCAAGGTCACAAGGAGAAGGCATCTAACTGGGACAACTTCAAGCAAGATTGATTCGCTCGCAAACTGATGGTTGTGATTATTCTCGAAAATGATAAGCTTACATGCGCGTGAGATCAGCCGCCAGGAACGCAAGGAATTGGAGGGCCGTGCTTGATCTTCGCCTTTGGATTCTCTAGAGCCTGTTTCTAACCTCCACACGAGGTCTTTTGGTTACAGTGGCCGACCAACAGGATATGGAAATCATAATAGTGACGAGGTCTACGTCCCTTTTCTGGGTGCGGACTGCCTGGGCAGATGACAGGAGAGCCATACGACGCTGCGTGGTTCAAAAAGGGCCGTGAGTGATGATGGTAGTGGAAGTATGGAAGCTGATCAGGCGTAAGTCCAGTATACGCTGATGGGTTATGACATCAAATGGTGAGACCCAGGTTATTTCAGTGTTTCAAGTGAGCGATTGCATAGGGAGCCAGCACAGCCTCAACCAGACCCAAACGGGCCAAGAAACGTTCAACACTCAAGCACGTCGCAGAATTGATGTAAGTTCATGGCAAATTCTGATAGGGTTTCATTCGTCAAAAATGCTTCTTTTTGTCATCCTGCGAATTCTGGGCGTTGCAAGGGTAGGCCTAATTTATTATCTTCGATGGTGTCGGTTGCACGGTAATAAATTAGGTACCTTAGGATTGAGAAATTCCGCTGTCACACAGAAATGGTGGTTCGTTATTTGTGTCAGATCAACGCGTCAACACCGACAACTAGAAGCTGCAAACAGAGTATGAACTTATTACCGGGGCACCGAAAGGTACCTAACCTAAGGAATTACCTACAGCACTGTTGGTATCGACTTTGAATGCAGGTCGCTGTCGAAGGGAACGATCAAAGGAAAGGAAGAAGTGGGACCTCAGGTACTCCTAGGTACCTCTGTACCTAGGGGACCTACATACTTTAGGTACTACACGGCTATTCTGGTCTCCTCTTCTGAAAATGTCATTCAGGTAGGTAGGAATTCGGCTGAACCTGCTAGTGGTCCAGTACCTATAGCTGCAGTGGGCGATTTTCACAGTGACTGTCCAATGCACCTGATGTGTCTGGCTGCGGCTGGAGCTGCCGTGCGACGCTGTGCTGGGGATCAGATCTGGACAGCGGGCGCTGCTGTGAAGAATCCCCTAGGTTTTGGGGCTCTAGGGGCCTGCTAGGGGGTGCCAAGTGGAGGCTTCCAACCAGGAGGCGTAGGAAGCACCCAAGCTCTGGGCTCGGCGCTGTCGTGGCCGTCGTGGCCTCTCGCCAAGCCAGACACCAACCAAGACAAACGAGCGAATCATGTGTCGCATTGTTTCTCGATCGAGAAGATCAGTCGGCACTGCAGCCAGCCGGCGTCATGACTTCGTTTCCACCTTCCTCCATTGTCGTGAAACATCTTGTCTCCCGTCCGCCATTCCACCATCCCACCACTTTCACCACCATCCACAGGACGGACGTCAATGGTAGGCTAGAACATACCTAGGTAGGTAGGTAGGTAGGTAGGTAGGTAATAGCAGGTCCAGCCGTCAATAATAATAATAATAATACCTAGGTTCTTTTTCTTCTTTTCCGTCAATCGCATCGTACTAGTCTACTAGTAAGATGCATATCGGTTTGCCTATCTCTCTTTGATTTTGTCTCCGTCGTTATGCGACTGTGCTGCTTCCGTCTCAACCTGAGGTTCTAGACATCCATCCCGTCTCTCTTGTCACTCATGACCAACCAGCTTGGTCACCACTTCTGCGTACCACATCGCGTGTCTCTCCCACACCTCACTATCTTCCCTTTCGTGCTCTGACGCTACCAATCTGACCCAACCGTTGCGGCAACACCGGAAGCCCACCCCCTCAACTTCTTCTCGCCCGTCGTACCGAACCTCTTGACCACCACAGCTTTTCTTTATTGCCTTTATCTGATCAAGTCCGCCCTCAACTTCGATTGACTCGGGCTTTCCCATGGTTGGTACTGCGCCTGCGCGCCTTTCTGGGGAGTCCATCTGGTCGGCCTTGCAACAATGGCGTTGAACATTAAGCACCTCAACTCAGATGCTTCTTTCCTCCTTACGTTCGAACCGATCTTGCCGGAACATACGGAGGAAGACGTCGTTCCTCAAGCATTCACGATTCTGCTAGACCCGTGGATCACAGGGCCCTCCAAGATCTTCCACTCCAAGATCTCTATATCAACACACAAGCAACCTGCCTGCATATCGTCGCTTGCGGAGCTCTCGCAGCCTCCCGATCTCGTCATCATCAGTCAACACAAAAGTGATCACTGCAATGAAGCTACACTGCGACAACTGCCAGCCACTGGAACCAAGACCCTTATTCTGGCCGAGCCTGCCGCTGCAAAAGTCATCAGAAGCTGGAAATACTTCGACAAGGATAAGATACAGACGATCGACAAATGGGAAGATCCGCGATCAACTGGGAAGCAGACGGTAGTGCGTATTCCTGTCCCGCCGCTTGTAGCTGGTGGCCATCCAGGCGAGGTCACCGTAGCCTACATTCCCCAGAAGCGCGACCTCGCAGGGCTGCACAGCGCCATTGGCATCACATATCGACCTCCACCGAGTCATAATTTGGTTAAGGCTGCACAAGTCAAGGTCTTAACACCACCGACAACGCCAGATGCACAGCAACAAAGTTTTCCCTATCTTGCTCCGACCCCTTTCTTGACGAGTCCTACTGGCGAGAGCTTCCTAATACCGCCCTCGCCACCTGTGTCACCACGCTCCTTGCGCGCCGTTAAATCCACTTCCACCTTGTCAACGTCCCCAATCCGCGCTGGTTTCCGCCCTACGACTCCCTCCAACAAGAACGAGCCGCCTCCAAGTCCAACTCGGCTAGGCCGACCAATCTCCCTCATCTTCTCCCCGCATGGACTTTCCTACGCCAATCTTGCCTCGTATGCAACGTCGCATCTTGTCTCCGAAGCTGCACTGCCCCTTACCGCTTTATTGCATTGCATGGATAGGATTAATAATCCGTGGTGGCTCGGGGGCAACATATGTGCTGGTGTTCCATATGGAGCCGAGATTGCGTCTATGTTGGGCGCGAAGGTATGGGTCAGCGCCCACGATGGGGACAAAGACGTTCGAGGACTTGCTACGGGCATGCTCAAGACGCGGAAATGGAAGCGAGAAGAGATAGAGGGAGCCATTGATCCGAATCTCAAGTCCGACAAAATGAACGATCAGGAAGGTGTCGTGGAAAAGATACAGCGTGCCAAGAATGGTGGCACCGAGATTCTGCGCATGAACTGCGGTGACGAGGTCATTGCGTCAGCCCTGGGCTTACTATGGCGGTCGACGGATGAAGACAGTGAGTGTCCACCAACACAAAGCGCTGTTTCCCATGAGCATCCATCCGTGGCTCCGACTAGAACCCCTCCACCTATCCCTATTCCGAATAGCCTCAGGCAGAAAGACGTTGGTAAAGACGAGAAAGATAAGAGAAACATCGATATGGCGGCGCTGCCCAAGATTCAGCCAGACATGACACCCAAAAGGATAGGTACATATAAGGTCCTGAAGATGAAAGACCTTATCAAGCCTTCGCCGAAGCTCGAGTTAGTGCCTGATTCGAGCACAGCGCCTCCGCCGACCACAGGACTGAGATCACCCGTATCAGAGCCGCGAGCAGAGGAGGCCGCTCGATCGGCGCAGAAGTCAGAAACTAGAGCAGCAGCTCCGAAGCGGGTAGCGAGCGCAGAGCGTATCGTTCGATTCGAGATCGCCGCATAGGGCGATACGAAGCTTGCACTTTGCGAATAACCAGAATGATATAAGGGTAGCAGAGCTAACAGTATGAGTGGCTCACGGTCGCTGGAGTAGTGGTTGGTCCATGTCGTTTTCAAGTTCAGGAGTACGGAAAGTTGTGGTTGGTTCATAGCTACAGGCGTTTGGAAGGATCATGGCAAGATACCTCGGGATTTGATACCATAGGCAGACAGTCGTTTCTGCATATCACGAGTTGATGAATAAGAAACATACCATTGGAAGCAGGTAGGCGAGTCAGACACCTTGGGCTGTATACCAATGCACGGACGGTAGTTATACAACAGAAATGCAGGTCAATCACTGTTTTGGGATGAATAAGTGTCGAACATCATCTCAAAGATTCATTCTCCCTTCCGCTCAGGGTATCTTAGTCTCGTGATGACCATTCATGTCCAGCGCCTGCTAAGTGGTCCTCCACAATTAGAGTCAGCGAAGTCGTATCTTGACCTCGAGAACTGAAACAAGATATTCTGGGAATCAAGCTATCGAGATTGTGTTTTCAGCACCTCTCGTTGAGTTTGGAATGGGGCTCTCGTCGCTTGCGCCTCTGAGTGACCACTAAATTACGAGGACTCCGTGGCGTTGAGCCGCCCGTTACGTCTCACTCACTCATCTAAAGCAGCTTCGTAACCTAAATGTATTAGGCTGTGGTGTTGTTCCGGCAACGCAGTACTTTTATCTTGACGTAATTGTCAGCGTGGATGATCCAGTCGATTTGAAACGTCGTCACTACTGGCAGAACCTACCTAAGCTGCTTCAGGATCTCGACGAGGAAGTCCTCAAAGCTCAGGGTGATGTGGCCGACGCGCTCGGTGTCGTACTTCTTGAAGCTGTCGGTCATGCGCTTCAGCGAGATACAGGCCTGGACGAAGAGGTCGAAGCTCATGACGCCCTCGTTGCGCTTATCGTAGGTCTTGAAGAGCAGCTCGACGAAGCCGGAGGAGAGGCGGTAGCGGAAGGCGACAAGGGCGTTGGAGAACTCGTCGAGGGAGATGTTGCCGCTGCGGTCGGTGTCGAAGCGGTCGAAGAGGGTGCGCCAGGAGGCGAGGAAGGACCAGAGGCCGCAGAACTCCTCGAACCCGATGGTACCGCTGCGGTCGCTGTCGAACATCCGGATCATCATGCGCACCGTCTGCGGGTCAAAGGCCGTCCAGTCGCCGTTGACGAGGGCGGCGGAGAGCTCCAGCTCCGAGAGCTGGCCGGTGCCTGGGAGGATTACGTTAGCGGCAAGGCGATGCGAATGTGGTTTTCCAGACATTGGGCAAGTAATGAAATGACACAGAAGCTAGGTAGTATAGGCCCATATCCAAATTTCATAAGTGTGCGCTCCCGAGCATGCCTTCCTCTTTCGCGTAGTGACCAGTCTCCAAACATTTCACAATGGTACGGCGAGGGCGCCAGAAGGAACAAAACACCAGCGTTTTCGCACGTACGGTTCTTATCTACAGCTTTAAACAACGGCTCGAGCGAACGATCGGGGCCGCCTATCTGGGGGCCCGGGCTGGGCGGCGGACGGCTTTGCGGCTGCGGGCGGTTGTGCACCGACGGACGGGGTCCGGAGGCGGGAGGCGGCGGTGACATGGGCGAGCGTCCGTACGAGGTGGGTGAGGGCTGCGAATGCTGTGAGCGCGAGTAGGGGTCCGGGCTCAAGTGGCCCGACTGGGAGGGAAGAGGCGGCTGTGGCCTGTAGGAGCTTGGAAGTCCCTGTGAGAGGGTTAGAGGGATACTTTGGGTAGCTGTTCATGGGTTCAAGGGGTGGTCGTAGTGATCAGCAGCAACGAGAAGCGCAGAGTTGAATCAACACGCATGGCAGGTGAGGGAAGGCATAGGATGATGCCTTAGAGCATAGCACGCTCGAGGGGATAGAGACTTGGGGTTGGAAGTGCAGGAACTGTGAGACGCGTACCTGCTCTGAGGCGCGTAACTGATCGGGTGTCGCTGCTCTGTGCGAGAGAGTGGGTGTCAGCTGTTTGATCTCCAACTCCTCATGAGCGAACAATGCTTCTCAAGACAGGCCGTGAGCCACGTCGGACTCATCGTCGCTCAAGCATGCTGACTGACGGCGGTTGCTCCCCGATACTAGGCTTCTGGATAAAGACGCGAGGGGTAGTGCCATGACGATGGCGGGGTACTCACGCGGGTAGGGCGTCTGGGTTAGATGCTCGATTGTACGCCATTTTGAGGGAGATGCGTGGGACCAGTCCGAAGGAGAATGTCAGGAAGACGAGTAGGTCAAAAAGGAGCAAATGGTGCAAGACGGTAGCCCCTTGGTGTTCAGATCTGGGCAGGTAGAGAAAGAAGAGAGAGAAAGGAGAGCGCAAGCGCAGGACTTTGTGTGTGGTGGGTTAGGATTCACGGGGATCGTCGGCCGAAGGTGGCTGCTTAGGTTGCCAGTCAGGTCCCAAGCCAGGCCTGTTGTTGTGTCGAGGAACGAGCTGCAAGCTTCCTCTTTGCGACTTCGCCGCTTACTGAGGTACTTTGAACCAGCAGTGGCTCAGGTGGAATCTGTCTGCATTCGTCAAATTACAAACAGGTGCAAACGCAATCCTCAACTCAACGATCGAGTGGGCCAGGATCAGGTCAGCCCGTTTGTAGCAGTGATATTCCTGCCACCCGTCTTTGCCGTATGGCTATACGGCACCTTCTTCAGCCTCAAGCGCTCATCAGAAAGCCACGTTCATTCAAGCATCGAGCTACCTGTCCTCTCTGCCACCAGGGCGCCCGGGCTGACGGGGCAGTGTCCATTGAACATTGTTCAATACGAATGCAATACGAAGGAATGGTCAATCAAACACGGTCACATCATCGGCCTGGTTGCAGATAGCCGGCCAAGCAAACAAAAAGCAGGAGCGCCGAAACATGCGACCCAGGAGGGGTAATCAAGACGCGTCGTGCTCTTCACATTGCTTCAGAAGCTGCCTAATAAGCTCACGCTGTCTGTTCAGCTGAAGCTATGAGGCTTTGGTCGCTAGGCGCTTTCGTCTTGGAGAACATATGCACACAGTGGACTGTTGGGCTGAATTCGGTCTTCGGCTGAGTCACCGGGAGGAGACATGGCATAAGTACCTGACCGACCTTAGAAAGGAGATAACCATCAGTCTGCGTGGATTTCAAGAGAGTTGTATGGGGAACGGTGCTTGGAATGAGTGATTTGATGCGGGTTCGTGTCGCGCAGGTTGCTGCGGCTCACCCATTCCTTGCATTTACAGTACCTGGCCTCATGGTGGAATGGGTCTATCTTCGGTAGGCATGACGGGGTGCTGCCGTACCTGAGAAGCAGGCCCTGCTTAGGCGGCCCCGGTCTGTCCTGGAATGACGTTGTGTGACTGGAGATTTGTAACTTCCAGTCTGGATGCGCTTCGACCTGAGAGGTGATCACGTTTCAGCAGCGTCTGCGAAGCTTGGTTGTGCGTTTGGTTATCTCGGCCACAGCAGTCATTTGCTTCTATGCAGCACATTGCTTGCAAAGGCGTAGCGCCATACTGCCTACAATTGCACACTGCATACCTACCTGGTGAATGCCTCGTTGTGAAGCAAGTACCTAAGTCGTGGCAATGCCAGTGATGCTGCGTCAGGCGAGCAAGCATGCAAAAAAGGTGCAGTGGCTGGCCGCCCATCCAATGCTTATGACGAAAACCAGAGTTGGCATTCCCTGGAAGACAGCGACGTTGAACCTTCCAGTGGAATGGATGGGCTACCCAAGGGTTTGGCCGGGTGGGAGATAGGGCTGTGTGCCCCTAGCAGCAGTGCTGGCAACAGGCTCTGGACACTGGACAGGCACAGGTCGACAGGGCGAGCAGCGAGCGGCAGGGTCAACACCGAACAGGGGCCCCCACGATCAAACCCCAAGCCTCGGATCGCTGCCCTGGAGCTAAGGCACGCGATGTGGCCCATCCAAGTCATCGCGCCATGGGTGCCGTAGGTTAGGTAGGTTAAGTAGGTTAGGTAGGTTAGGTACCTGATGTACTTACCTCGAAGCTTATGTGATCATAACGGCGAGGCGAGCGCCCCCCATCCCACCAAGCCCGGACCCAGCTGTCGGCTGCCATAGATGGAGCCAGTCTTGGCATTGTCAATAACGCACCTCTGCTATAGGGCATGATCCAACGTCGTCTCTCGACTTATCAGATCCAGCGACATCGCGCTATAGGTACCTGAGGCATATCATACGGGTCAGCGAACTCGAGCATAGCACGCGCAATTTGCCCATTGGGACCAACGCTCCCATTAGCTGCGGTGCTTGAGAAAACTCACCAAGGGAGATAAAATCCAGAGTCATGTCGTCAGGCAATGCCCGAGCGGCAACCCCGGATGACGAGTTCTGGTTATTCGGCTACGGGTGAGTTGCCCGAACTGGGAGACGCCGCTACCCGGAATGCCAAAGAACGGCCAGCGTCCTACCACGTATCTTGTCTCACAAGAGGCTGACGACCGGGGCGCCAGGAGTCTGATATGGAAGCCCCCGCCACACTACGACCGCCGCATCCCGGGCTACGTCCACGGCTACGTCCGGCGGTTCTGGCAGGCCTCGCAGGACCACCGGGGCACGCCCGCGCACCCGGGCCGCGTCGCCACGCTGATCGAGCGCGCCTTCTGGGCCGCGCTCCCCGTCGCCGACCCCCACGACGCGGCGCCCGACCGCGTCTGGGGGGTCGCCTACCGCATCGAGCCGGCGCGGGTGGCCGAGGTCAAGGAGTACCTCGACATCCGCGAGATCAACGGGTACTCTATCCATTATACGTCGTTTCACCCGGCGGCGAGAACGGGTGACAAGAATGGGGATCAGCAATCGGAGACTATACGGACTCTCGTCTACATCGGCACGCCGACCAACGACCAATTTGTTGGTCCGCAGGAGTACGTCAAGATTCTTCACTTCTCCCTTTCCTAGTTTTTGCCGAACCCTGCTGGAAATTTTGTCTGCAGCCTTGCGGCCACAAATATCCGAGGACCCCACCCCCGGCAGGTATTCATGATCGTGAAAGGTGAATGCTGACCTGTTCGTTGCAAACAGCCCACAAGCTCTAGCTGAGCATATCTACGTGTCCTCGGGCCCTAGTGGACCTAACCGGGACTACCTTCTCTCTCTGGAAACGGCGCTGGACGCGCTGAGTCCCGGCGAGAGCGGTGATGGACATATTACGGACCTATCAAAACGGCTTCGTGCGCTTGACGCGCAGGTAGCCAGAGGAGAGTTGTGCGCGGAGGACCTGTCTGCGCGCGTGTGGGCACGGCATGAGAAAGAGCCCGAGGCTCATCCCATCACCAAAGTGAGCAGCGTAGAGGAGCAGGAGGAGACGGAAAAGTCCTGATAAATGTTTGCGAGTAGACGATTGTGGACAGGAAAAGGGGTCAGCTAGGTTTGGGCGTTGGTCATAAGCGGCGTCGATTGATCATAGATAATGCTGACATTGGAACCATTAGTTGGTAGCTACATAAGGTCCCAATCCAAAGTCCTGCTTCGTCTGCCAGGGCCATCTTCGAATGACCTCGATGCCCATCCATCCGCCTTTTCAACCCTGTTGTGGCTGGTACCTTGCCTAGGTAAGCAGCTTGAAGTCGTTAAATGATAGTATGGCCGTAATGTGTGGTTCATAAGTACAAACCCGTCAAAGGAGATTTCATTTTTGAAAGAAAGTAAGCAACGTGAAGCTTCGGCTATGCCTCGGATACTGGATTCTTTACACCGGTAAGAATGCAGAGGCGCCTCATTGCGACATGGTTGTAACTGGTTGTTGATAGAATGGTAAACGAGCTGGTGGTGGTTCGAATGTTATCTTCAAATTGATAATTTGTGTGCCGTGTGGGACGTGAACCTCGATGTCCCGAGCGCCGGGGGCGGGATGGAAAGATTGTGGGCTTTCGGCGGTCGTTCGTTCAGCCGAACTTGTTGCGATGATGGTAGTTGCTGAAAGTTGTGGCTCCCATGGCTGATCCCTGGGTGGAAGATGTCAGTACCGAGGCGGCCCCTGAGGGGGTTGCTGGCCGCTCTGGTCGGGGTAGCCGTACGGCATGGCATATCCTAGAGATGCATTTTAAGTCTCTGAAATTCTTATGGACGATGATGAAGAAAACTCTCAGGTAGAGGCTTACCTGAAGGTGGAGTTCCGTATGCCTGCTGAGGCGGATAGCCTCGTCCATAGGCCTGAGGTGGGTACATCGCCTGGTTTGGCATCCCATACGCTGGCTGGCCACCAGCATAAGGCATCTGAGGTTGCATATAGCCGCCCCTGGGCTGGAAGGGACTGCCACGTCCTCCTATGCCGCTCTTTGGGCCGGTATCAGAAGCCTTGTCGACGCGGATAGCTCGTCCATCGAACCTGGGTTGTCAGCGTTTAGCAACGTACCAAATTCAACATCGTCAAGGTTTAATTTGCTCACTCAACATTGTTCATGGTAGCGATAGCCTGTTGCGCATCATTCTCGTTGGTGTATCTGACGAATCCGAACCCACGGCTTCGGCCCGTGTCCCGATCCTTTACTACCACCTATATAACAAGTTATTAGCAGTGCGAGCTGGGTGGAAAGACCGCCGGCGTCAATTGGTGGTCACTAAATTCCAATGACGGGAAGGATAGTAGAGAAGCTCGGGAACATACTGCTTCCTCAACCGCGCCAAACTCTTCAAATTTTTGTCGTAATGTGGTTTCTTCAGTGTGCCATGCGAGGCCACTAAAGCGAATGAGCCGTCAATCGATGATTAGTATGGGATTCGGAATGGGTTACCCAATGAATAGCTTCGACATTTTAACGGAGAGATGGCCTCAGAGATTTGTATCTATAGTGTTTAGGTTTAACAGCACGTCCTGCCTAGTTGCTGTGTAAAAGGTAGTAGAGTAGTGTAGTTGGAAGTGAAAAGATTGGGAGCTGAGTCGAGTGAGGCCGTAGGATGGTGAAAAGTTCAACCCCGTATGGCGAAGGGTCCCCACGAAAGGCTTTATATGATGGTGTGGAAAATCATGTAAGAAATTGGAGACACGAACATTTCTGGAGGGTAGTGACAGATATAGACCGATCCAATGGTGGTGGCTCTAGACTGGTGTAGAAACGTCGACAGTTCGCTATGTTTCGTCAAGAAAACAGCAGTTACCACAAGACTCAGTGTTCCGAAGCAGTGATATAGAGAGACGTAGAATCTTTCGAAGAGAATCCACCGGCGAGGGAGGCGGGGTCAAGACAATAAATATGATGGGCAACCAGTAAGGTAATGACGTCCAGGGTTCAGGGTTTCGGATTTTGGTGTTCGAACGAAGAAGGCCCAATACTTGCTGATAGAGCGAGAAGCAAATCACAATCCATGGCTTCGATCCCATCTGATTTATACCTTGAACCAGCCTCCACTGTAGGAGGCGTGATATCTTCTGGCCATGGCCGAGTTTGAAAAATTCTCCTGTCGAGATGTGATTAGAGCTGTTGATGGTCCCTGGCGAGCTCAGGTTTACTAGCAGGGTCGCCGTCCCGACAGGCATCAAGCAGATGAGGTAACTCTTGCCTGGACATGTTATGGGAGTCCGTACTAAGCGGAGATCCCACGTTCGCGAATGTGGGTAGAGGTACCACGCTTCGCGCTTGCAAGTTGACCCCACCATTCAGTGAAGCTCTCGAAAGATGGACGTTGCCATAGTACTCCTGCTGTCGACATCCTAAACAAGCACGGGGCATCGTGTATTTTGGGCGGAAAGCGTGTAACTCTACGGTGTGCTTCGAAGGTACGACAGAAGGAGTGGATCCCAACACCCGCCTCTTCTTGCCATGTCTCGTCGATCTCCGGCTTCTGGAGTATATTTTAGGTGCTTGACGTCTGACTTCAGATCATCACGGTTTCGCGATCCCTGCTATAAGCTATAAAAAAAAAAGCCGAGCTGTCTGTTCGCAATCCGGGAATATGCCACACTCACCAGCCTGGTTTTCTTAAGAATGCTGCAAGAACACATTTGTATGCGAGTAACAGATGACCTTAGTATTAGCCAGTGCGTTATAGTCAAAGGCATTGTGGAGGGGTCTTTTGCCGCAACTGGCAGAACTCCCAG
The DNA here is from genome assembly GCA_022578815.1 of Xylariaceae sp. FL0016. Lineage (NCBI taxonomy): Eukaryota > Fungi > Ascomycota > Sordariomycetes > Xylariales > Xylariaceae > Xylariaceae sp. FL0016. Next base: position 2,139,609 of record MU388725.1, on the reverse strand, counting down.
ACCCGTTATGCGCGAGGGGTTTCTTGGAACCTTGAGAGTCACGATCTCCTACTCGCTGTAGGACATATCACAAAAGAGGAAGGGCGGCCCGCTTTGCTGTGACGTCTTGGGAAGACACCACCTACGCAAAACCTATAGAGTATATAGGCCCATAGGCAAGTTCAGGAGATGGGGCTTAGCTGTCATCGTCTCACGCCCGTCACGCCCTTGAGCCTTGGCCAGTGATGTGCGCTAGTTGAGCCCATTGCAACGCTCGATGTGGTATTCGCGAATCTGGACGCTGGCCGAGGCGGCATGGCCAAGAATTACCGCCCTCTCGTCACCCCTGTCAAACCAGGCGACCCCTGCAGAACGAGTATGCCCCTCGCTCACTGCCCCGCCTCAATGAACTAACTGCTTTGCAAACCAGTGATGGCCGAATCAGTAACAAGAGTGTTGTAGACAATGGACAGTGCGTTGGCCAGAGGGTCTGTAATGAATGTGAAGAACAGCGATGCAGAGCAGCTCAGCTAGGAAGCCGTACAGTAAGAGCTGTCAAAACACCCTTGCCACTTGCGAAACAGGCAGGGAAGCGAGAAAGCTGCGCTTCACTCATCAGCTGTCAACTGAAACTGAGAGACGATCCAGGCTCAGCATCTACATATTCTGGACTACGAGCTTCCACTATCCTCAGATCTACTTGTGAGCTAGGTGTCAGCTGCCAGACTCTCGAGTCTCGTCAGCCTCGTGAGAAGGGTCCAACAAGATGACATTCGAGTTCAGCAAGAGGTTTTTTACTCACAATAACTCGCCGCTAGAAAGATCGGTCACACGAGCATCTCAAGAGTCAATCCGATGGTTCTCATCGCAGCGCAGAGAACTTCCAACGGACACACGCGATCCGGGATTGTCTTATTGCAATTGGCCTCCAGACTTTAAGGAGAAAGGGCTTCAGGTGCATATGTACCTTGTCTTCAACAAGGTTTACCGGGACCCAATTGATCTACTGCGCGTTAGCTTCACTGGAGGACTTTAATCTGTAGCTCAGGGCAGGAAACTGTACATTAGTTTCTGGGCTCAGGAACCCTGCGGAATTCCATAGTCTAATATGGCATCGGAGGATCCAATTACTCTCTTGTCATTCGGCATGGACATAGTAGGACACCATATCATGATGCTCCGGTTCGACACACGCTCTGTTGCGAGTTCCCGTCCCCATCGCTTGCTCTGCGATGCCGCAGGTGCAGGGTTATGCTGCAGGCGATCATTGAGGCGGTCTCCACCCCAGGAAGATCCCATTGGGCCATCATGGGCAGAGGCAGGCCGGGACGAGGTTGAGAATGTGCAGTGCATACAAGGGCAAGCCTCAACATTCATGTGAGGAATGCCCATGAAGAGACATGATGGGGGATGCAGGTAGGTGTTTAATGTTAGCAGAGGCAGATGAAAACGGGCAGAAGGATGCGTGCCGATAGGTCTGAGCTGGTCTGAGTACAGAAGGTAGAACGCTTCAGCCGCCGGCATTGACCACACCATCCAAGAATGAAACACCTGTGGGCTCATCTCAGAGCAGCGATCCCTTGGGCTTTGGTTGTCTGAAAAAGTCTGAGTTGCCCTATGCCAAGAGAGATTCGTCGCTGGCATTTGCCTGGTTTTACCACGTTTAGTGCAGGGACGGTATCAGTGAGCAGTGGAGGTTTATTTTTGGTCATGGGAATGATAATTGGGGATGGGTACATACATAGTTGGGCGAGCGGGAGAAAGAAGCTTCTGCACCATTTCTGCAGGTTGAGGAGCGGTCCATACATACATACATACCTACATATGTATGGGGGTCGCGCAGTCTTGGCAGATCGTCGAGGCGGGAACAGTTGTGCGCCATGCCTCCAGTAGAAAAGAAGCCTGGGCAGCAGCAGCCCAGCAGCCTCAATGATGTACATGCTAGGTTAAGTAAGTACCTAAGGTACCTAAAGTATGCATGGTTGCGGTCTTGATTCTTCAGGGGCTGTCAGAGCTTCTCCTTGGCACGGCTCTCCGACATCAAGCATTTGAGATCGAAGCACGGCCCTCGGCATCCGCACACGGTACACCTCGACATGCTATGCTCCGTATCTACACAGAAGACGGACATTGAGGGGTTTTCCCACTTCCCTATCTGTCCTCACACTGTTTCCGATTTTGATAAATCGAACTCTGTGCTGTAGACCGGCTTGACACCCATCTAGGTATAGGTATACCGGCTCTCCTGGTATGTAGTTCATGTTCGACACAGCCTGCACGGAGACCATCATGTATCAGCTCCTCAAACCTCCCAGCGCGCCAAGTACCCTATTTATAGGTACTGTCTCAACGGTAAACCTGCACAAGTCTAGCTACTCGCCGGAGGTAGCCAAGCCCCACCATTCGGCAGCTGGGCAATATGATGCGCCTCTCAGTGTGACATCTAGGGCCTTGCGACGTTGATGCCATTGGAAACTAGACGGTGGAGTCGTTGACATGCGGCTACAGACCGCAAGTTGTCCACCCAGGAGGGTAACACGTACTGGTAGCTTCTCTTTATCAAAAGAGCAAGCCTACAATCGACTGAACCACTCCGAGTGACCGTACGGAATGACTGTAGGAGTGTCATCATGGTGCTATGTATGTACCTAGCACACGAGCTGGAGAGGATCTGCGCGTGGATCTTGCGCCGGTCTCAAAGAAAAAGTCGATGTTAAAGAAGTCCGGACCTCATCAACGGCTAACGTAGCCGATGTGGGTTAGGCCCCATGGAAATATTGCAGCTTCAACTTCCCTTGCGAGCATGTTCTGTTCCAACTTCCTCAATCGTATGATGTCGACATATATCTATAGAGCATCTTAGGTACAAATATGAACTTGAAGTATCGTTAGATGTCAGTTATACATCAACATACTCAGGTAAGTCAAGCAGCCACCTCACTTTATTTTACTTGGACGGGTCTCAAGGTGTACTCAATATCCCCACCTAGAGCACCGTACAGGTATTCAAAACACATGTAGATATGTTCCCAATCAAGGGCTCACGTGAGAGGTAAAAGGGGCCCCATATAAAGCAGGTACATGTGGGCAGGGTTACAGGCTCTGCCGGGAGTACCTCTAGACCCAGAATTAGGCGGCAGGACACATAAAGGCCCGGTTTCTTACAGGGCGCGAGCCTCAAGGTTAGGTATGTTGAGGCAGGTACACACTTCATATGCACCTACATACACCAACATACACCTACATACACCTACATACCTCACATACCCACATACCTACCTACCTCCTAGGAGACCCCAGCAAGGCTATACTTTCCCAACGAATGAAATGGTTAACGTATCATGGAGCTGCTGCCTCGACCGTTCGTCTAAATAATTACAGTACCGAACTTGAACAAGACAGGACTTCCATGTTTCAAAATGCAACCTTTCTAGGGTAGCACCTCTGATCTACCGCCGGTCGAGGAATATGATGGCCTTTCTTGCCTAATGTCGCATCTCCATCCCGCACTCGTTTGAAGTTGCCCGTCTAGCTCGGAGAATTGGCCCGATATGTGCCTTGAATACATCTCTCCCTCGTTTTGTTCGTATCTGGCCTCCTTTTTCTGTTTCAAGGGCATCCTACCGTTTCAATATTTTCTCTGAGATGGGCTATCAGGACCATCCCGCATCTCCTCGGCGTCATCGTATCCATGCCCCTCGCCCTACTCACCACTCATCAAGACGAACGGGAAACCCGCGGCGTCCTGGTCAGGGGGCCAATACGAAACATCGCGGTACCATCGATATCATGAAGCCCAGTCTCGAGGAGCTTAGTCGATCACCTCAAGCGCCAGCAGGCCGTGATATCGTACAGGAATGGTTGAGGCAGCTGGGAGACGACGCCTTGATTTCTCGCCCAGCATCCTCGGGAAACGCCGGGGCAGGGGCACGTACTCGACGGGGATACCATCATTTACTTGTCGCTTCTCACGCCGATACAAACCCTAGCCGCAGAGATCCCACATGGCGACCTGGTCACTCTGACCCAATAGATACGCCCCGATCTCCTCTTACGCCACTCGGCTCTCAATCTGCTGGAAAGTTTAGGCGAAAAATACAAGGGAGCAGTGACAGTTCGCTGGTCAGTCGGTTTGAGAATTACCAATCTTCCCGGCCGGGTAGGTCTGGTAGCGCACATCGAGTGGTCGAATCCTCCTTCCCAACCACAACTCACCGAGAAGGAGGGGAGACTATAGGAGCTGATATCAGATCATCGGGTTCTCACACTGAAGAGCCAGCAAACTATGATAGGAGGCCAAGGAGAAAAACTAAAGAGGATAAGTATGATACCAAAAGGAAACATAGCCGAAAACATGAACGAGATAGCCCGAGTCCGAATGAGCAGGGTAGCCATCGAGGGAAAAGGTCTAAGAAGTCCAAAAAGAAGTCGCTGCTGGTGAGTAAGAAGGTTTTGAATAATTTCACGTCTGACGCCGTTCTGAACGGGCGAATCACAGTATGTAGACCCCCTTTTGACTACGCTTCTTGCTAACGGAGACCAGATGCAGCCTCCTCTTAGGCCAGGACTTTTCGACAATGGCCGGATGTCGAAAAAGCAGCCCAGTAACATCGCCTGCTTCTTGAACTTGTATCTGTTGCTGACTTCTTGGTACAGTCTCTGATTTGTCATTTTCAGATATGCATTTCCTAAAGCATCAGAGGCAAGACTCACAGCCCAAGGCATTCTCGAGAAGACGCCAAAGAGAGCGAGACCGCGAAAACCGACAACTTGAAGAAGCTTCATCTTTCTTTTTACCAGCCAAGCAAGAAAGCCGGACGGCCAGCAAAGGATACGAAGAATGTCGGGAGGTTTCTCCTTCTGACTATTACCAGGACAAATGCGAGACCCCATCCGCAAGGCCCAATTTGACCTCTTCAAGTCATCGAGTGTCTTCCGTATCGAGTGATGCAGGTAAACAGGAGAGACTCCGTAGATTTTCCACAGTGACCGAAACCAGTCCCAGTAAACCTACTACTTACTTCACTTGGTCCGACAGTCGCCAGTCTTCCCATTCTTTGGTACATGGTAATGACTTAGGCCTATATCGTGCACCCTCACCACGATCAGAGACACCCGACTCTGTGAGGAAGGCCATTATTGCCACTGGGGTTTACCGTAATACCGGTATTGTTCCTTACGATAGATTATTAACCCAAGAAACCAACATTGGCTCTCCAATAGCAGGTCAAGGCCACAATGACCACAGTCTACAAGGACGCGAAGATGAAAGTCTCCTAGAAGAAAGCTCTCGGGATACTTCGGCTCCATCAGAGGACGAATTCGGTCTGCTGCAGCGACGATGGCATTCATTCATGGCCCATGATCGGGAAAGGGATGAGATTTTACCAGCACGATCTCAGTCATTGCGACAAAGAACGCTTTGTGCTATGTCCCGGCGACCGACTCCCTACAAGCCCACTGTCGCCAAACAAACTGGAAGCAAGGACTATGAAAGAGATGGGTACTCTGAGCCTCTGAATAGGTGCCCAAGCCAAGGTGATTCGGCCTCCTTTAAAAATCCAGTACAAACATTTGAACCCAGGTCTCAGCCAGAGCAGGAGATAATTTCGCCATCGAAAATCGCACAGCAGAACATAGAGCTCCAAACACCCACATCAACTGGTCGGATTTCACAGACGTCGAGGGAAGCCATGCCGCCTCCTCCATTACCCCTGCGAGATCCTAATCCTCCTCCACCAGAGCCTTCATATCCGGCGCCGAGTAATTTGAATCATGCCAAGAAGAGCGGTATGCCTTCCGCATTGGGAATTACTTCTCATTCTACTACCAGTGACTGGGAGCGAAATCGCCCAGAACCTCGCAATATCTATGACATATACAATGCTTCAAATGGCACCAGCATTGACCTAGAGGGAGCGTTATCTTCCCTTAGATCTACTTCAGCGGGTTCATGGATGCTTCAGACAAGGACGGCTTCCAGTGGAAGTTCTAGAAGCGAGAACGCAGTATCCAGGTTGAGTATGAGATCTCCAGTATATCTGGCTCAATTGGATGACAGGCGAAGCACGCCTACAGTTCAGGACGCACAACCCACATGGTCAAGTACTGGTGAAAGCATGGCCGAGTTCATCAAAAGGATCGAGAGTGAAGCCCGAGGCGAACCCTCGGTCGAAGATGACGACCTCATTCAAAGTGAACTTTGTCTGCACGATAGATTTGATGAAATTCAAGCTCTTGACAGACAATTTCCTCCTCGAGAGTCATCCGTTGTGGCAGAAAACCAGCAACGCGATCGGTCCCAAAATGAATTACACCATGTGGCCTTTAGTCAGCAATCACTTGGAGCGGGAAATGTTCTAGAGATGAGTTGCGCTTCCCAGGGATGTACCGGACATGTTCCCAATTTCATGAACTCGAATATGACTAGGCCTCGGCCTGATAACTTTGAAAGTGAAGAATGGGATATGTCGAAGTTCTGGCGTCCGAATCAATACCCAACAATCTGAAAGTGTCCGGCTTAGATACCAATTTGGCAGAGTGGCGAGTCAGTAGAATCCAGTTAAATTGTATAGATATGTCGCCTATTCGGGTTCTTGATCCTTCCATTTCTGCCGCAAGGCTTGAATATCAATGCCGCAATTCTGCGCCTTCTCGGTAATATCTTTTGCCTTGCCCACCACGGGTGAATCAATCATGCTCCCATCGAGCGTCCAGGCACCCCGACCGGCGGATGCGGCTTTCGCATCGGCTATGACGACTCGCACTGCCCATTCAACCTCGTCTATACTGGGAGCAAAGAGACGTTGCACCGTGTCTACCTGCGAGGGGTGAATGCATTGTTTCCCGTTGAAGCCTAATCCTTTGCCGCCGACACACTCCTCCTCGAGGCGGCGCAGGCCATCATCGCCACGGTAGGCCGTACATACAAGGTCAATGGTGCTGGGCAGCTCGGCAGCGCGGGCGGCCGTCGCAATGGCCGAGCGGGCATACAGAAACTCGGAAAGCGAAGGGGTCCGCGTCAGGCTGAGGTCCAGCGCGAAGTCCTCGGCGGCGAAGATCAGGCCCGAGAGGTAAGGGGAGGCGGAGCAGATCTCGCGGAGGTTGGTGATGGCGCGGGCGGACTCGATAAGGGCGATGAGCTTGATGGGGTTGGCGGGGGGAGAGGAAGAGGAAAAGGAAGAGGGATCGGGGTGACGGCTAGGGGCGAGGTGGCGGAGGGCGTCGGTGACGAAGGTGAGGTCGCTGGCGGAGTTGACCTTGGGGATGACGATGGCGTCGACGGCGGGGACGGGGGCGAGGGTGGTGAGGTCGGAGAGGGCGTATGGGGTGGAGACGGCGTTGATGCGGACGGCGAGCTCGCGGACGGTGGGAGGGCGGGCGGGCAGGTTGGCGAGGTGGGCGTGGAGGGCCGATCGGGCCTGGGGCTTCGCGGAGGGGGTGACGGAGTCTTCGAGGTCGTAGGTGATGTTGTCGGAGGTCAGGCCGAGGGACTTGGTGAGCATTCGTGGAGAGGAGGCGGGGACTGTGTGGCAGAGAGCGTGTTAGTCCCGGAGTACGTCGGTGGTGAAAGTCGGGTATAGGTAGGGCAGATGACCAGTTGAAGGTCTCGTGCATGAAGCTATCGCGAACGGCGCTTTCGACGGCGACCTTGGCTCAATTGAGTCGCAAGAAAGCACTCACCGTAGAGCAAAGCCCGCCGTAGGATAGAGCTAGAGTTTACGGCCATTATGGGAGGTGTCGTGGGCTTTCTGGAAGCTTACGACAACTTGTCTGGAAATGGCAAGGCATGATGAGCTTGCTCAAAGTCGCCAACGACCAGACAATCTCCAGCCCTACCCCACGATGAATGTCATCGTGCTGGGGTTCCGGGAACGAAGTGGACCAGGCTGCCGAGGTCGCGAATAGTGGGGCGGTTATATTCTACTAACTACTTCTTTAAATAAGTAGCATTTCTTGCCAGTCTTTATGAAAATGTACCTGACAGTCTCATTGCATCTCTTCTGGAGTAGTACGAGATTCAAGCATGCTATTTGCAGCTTTCGAACCGTCAGTTCAAGAAGAAACACTAAATAGTCTCCTGCCGGCCATTCTGAAGAATTATCTGCAGAATGGAGGGAATTGGCTCCGAGGGCCCTTTAGAGAAATGTCGAGTCCTCCTCCAGGCCCATGCTGACTGCAGGGTCACACTGTCTTATGGTGAAAGGAGCCTTAACATGATTGCGAGAAATGGTCAGCCGAACAACATAGTCGATTTAGTTTCCGCAGTTCGACTGTTCACCAATGGTCATCTTGACCCCTAGGATCTAATGATTTTGGTATAACCCCCTTCACTGGATGATGACGCATGAGATTTGCACAGTCTTGATACTACATGGAGACATTACAAGAGAGCCTTTACCATCTGGCCCTTGCATCTGGTGGACGATATTTCTGAAGTCCCAAGCGGCATGCGAGGCCGTTTTCTTTGAAAAGGTCAAGACTCTCGTGCGCCATGGTGCAAGTCTGCATTTGACTCGTGGTGGAAAGTACTACTCGGTGTTTGTTGCAGCAGCAAATTTCAAGAATGCCGTACAGTGGCCTCTAGTCGAGGGGCATTTGGACCAAGACCGTCTCATGGATATCCAGACAGATGACTCCCGGGGTCAACCCGCTTCGTACCCCTGGAGCGGCATTCAGCAGATACCACTCAAAGCGGAACTGCATGACGTACGCCATGGCAGCTCATTAAGCGACTATCTTGAGGTCTTCGTACAATGGAAAAGGAGCTTGCAAGAAGACATTGCGCCCCCAACTAGCACTCTCTCAGATGCTGGGCACTGATGAGGAAAGACAGCGATCAGCGCTCCCGCAAGTGCTGGATGTCTCTCATCAACGGCAAGTTACGATGACCTAATGATTGAGAAGAAAACTTGTCAGGTCACGCGGGAAGGTTACATAAGGCCAAATTCCGAGAATGAGGACTTGAAGGGAGTGGGGATGATGTCTGGGATCGGTAGAATAACACAAATTTAGGGTTATAAGGCTGCTCAGAATGCGAGGAATTCCACCTTGAGGATCTCATTTGTATTTTCTCCTCTGATTTCGTTGGCTTCCTGCATTTCATAAAAATAAATATTGTCAGATTTCAGACGGCGCATCGCAACCGTGGGCAAACAGAGTGACGTGAGGAGGGGGTGCCGTCAACAGATTGTGAGATGTGCTTGGAGTTGAGTGTCCTGCCCTCAACCGAAGAGACAGTTGAGGACGGCCAGAGCCGTTCCGAATCATGAGCAGTCGAGAACGGCGAAGAGCCGCGTAAAGCTTGGGGATGTCTTACATCTTCCCCATCGAAGGTGGATTTGATGCTTTGCTTCGAGCATCGTCACAGATCCTGCATCCCGCGACCGAGAAAATGTACTGCATTGCTCGATAGACGCTTCCAGACCATCGGCCCTCTTATGCGGCTCGCTTCTCCCAAAATAGAACCCCCTCGAAAGCCGGACTTCTCTTTCTGAATTTGTTCTTCCAATCATTCGTCGAAGGACTCGCCATCGGAAGGGCTCCCCTTTATCAACGCCATCTGTATAGGCACAAGTCCCCAGTGTGACCCTGGACTACCAATTGCACTAATAGTCAGCTCGGTCAACCACATGACTGGGAGGCCGTAGTGAGAAGCGAGTCGATTTGGATGGGTTGTTAGAGGACTCGACCCGGATAAATCATGCCGGGTATTTGGATTATCGTGGGCCAGCCACGGCGTTTCCTATCTATCGATATTAACCTTAGATGATCTCCGGACCTTATTTCGATGTCGAACCAGGCTTGATATCTGCGCGAAGATAGGGTCATGACAATGGCACTCTTTTTATAAATACAACCATGAGGGATGACGGCGATCATGTTGGTTTACAGAAACAAGGGACAAGAAACAAATATCTAGTACGAGACAGATTCGAAAAGTTTACCCGCCTAGGTATATTGACTACGCGGCTCGTGTATCGCTCGCCACAAACCCCTTCCCACCTCCCAGGAAAGCTGCCGCAAGTGACAACTTCTCCACGATGCACCGAGCCAGCATCACCGCCCTCGCCCTCGCGGCCATGGCGCAGGCCGCCCCCATCGCCGAGCCCACCAAGACAGTGCAGCAGCGACAGTTCGTATGGGGCGACCCCTCGACCTGGTTCGGCTCCGGCAACGCGCAGCCACCGCACCCGAAGCCCACCATGATCCTCCTGCCCCCCATCGTCGGCGGCCTCGACCCGTCCACCAAGCGCCGCGACGACGCCAGCGCCGCCGCCGCCGCCAGGGTATCGGCCCGGCAGTTCTCCTGGGGCGACCCGTCGACCTGGTTCGGCTCCGGCAACGCCCAGCCGCCGCCCACGACCGGCATCACGCTCCCCTCCGTCGTCGGCGGCCTGGACCCGTCGCAGAAGAAGAGGCAGGACACGATCGGGCTCGGCGGCAGCGGCCTCGACCCCACGCAGGCCCGCATCCAGTCGCTCGAGCTCGAGCTCGAGGCCCTGATGCAGGCGTTCCCGTCCGGGACCACCCAGGCGCCGCGGCCCATCCAGCGGCGCATGGACGCCATCGCCGCCGAGCTGCGCACGTACGGCATCACCATCGTCAAGTCGCCCGACGGCACCACGACGACGTTCGTCCCGGGCAAGCGCGACGGGCAGGGGTACGTGCCGGGGGGACCGATGATCCCGAACAAGTCCACGCCGGGTGGGCCGATGATCCCCGACCCCAAGACCCCGGGTGGTCCGATGCTACCGGACCCCTCCATCCCCGGCGGACCGATCCAGGTCAGCGGGTGAGCGGGGGAAAGAGCAGAGTCGTCACGGGGTTGAATACATGGGCATGATTACGAGTGACCAGAAGACATTGGCTACCTACAGAGCAATGGTAAATAAAGGAGTAGGACCCGAGTGGTTCGATATCCACCATGAATACAAGGCCCGAAGAGCCCATGAATACATCAAAACTGTCCATTTACACTTTTCTTAAGTTTCGCTCTGGTCTCCAGCACAGCTGGCAAGTGATTCTCTTGCAAGGGACCTTCACTCGGGTAATCGCCCAGCAACGTAAAGTCCACCAGTGAAGATGACATGACTTGCCTAGAAAATGTGATGGCTGTTTCCGTCTCGTAAGATAGTGAACTGCCCGCTCGGCCTACCTGACTCATCACAACAAGGCGTCAATCGCCTCACTCCGCGGTCTCGAAGTTTGACTGCCACCACTGGCAGGGAATAAGCGATGGGAATAAAGCAGATCTCGTGGGAACAATCAGTCGTCGCAGCAAAGTCCATAGGACCCGAAAAGGAGCCAAAGTCGCAACTGTCGTAAGTTGCCGTCGTAAGGTGAGACTTGGTACGTTGTCCCGAGCCAGCGTATCTCCGCTCGGCTCTTTGTTGCCCTTGAGTCAGTACCAGGGAGGTCGGCGCCTCCCTCGGGCTTCGTTCCAGAAAAGCAAACGCCGGTGACGTCCAGAACCCGCCTCAGTTAGCCCCATGAGAGGCTGAAGATAAGGAATTTCTGACGGAGAAGGCCACAGACATCTGTGTACCATTGCAGCGGAAGACGCGATGGCGCACGGCCAATGCGCGAGGAGAGTTCTGTTGGTCAGAGTGAGCCTCCACGAACAAATCCTATCGCGGGCTTCTAGAAGCCCGAGTAGTTATGTCATATGTCAGCCCAGATAGCGCCTCGCTCTGTCGGCGGCCGACGATGAGGAGGGCCCACGTTGGGCTTGTTGGCCACGCTCCTTTTCGTCAAAGTCGGACGAGCAGGCCGGTGCCCGGGGAAGTTCCTGCTAGCAGGGCGCTGGGGCGTCCGTCGAAACTCAAAATCGCATCATGGAAAAGCCTCAGCTCCATCATCTGGGCATGATGCTGGCGCAAGGATGCTCGCTGCCAGACCACCTGTGCCGGTGCTCGTGCTAATAACCCACCGGCTCCATTTGGCATTTCCCGTGGATCCGCGCAGCCGCCCATGGTGACGATCGTTCGGCGCAATCACTTGGGAAGCCATGATCATTTCAGCCGGTCACGTCGATGGTCGAAAGTCCAGAGGAAACCGTCACCCGATAACCGCCGCCCGGCCTGTCTGTACTGTGGTAGTAGGGGATCCGCCCCTCGCAAGGCACCAATGTTTGTGAGTTTGAAAGCTTGAGCTCCGCCCATTCGAACTCGTGGCTTTCCAAACTATCGACACACCCTACGCGGCCAGTACCGCCGAGATGACGGCACGAGTCATGTCCGTCGATGATGAGCCTCGCCCATTGCGAGACGGCGCATGAGGGCTGGAAGCAATGAACTTCATGCTTGGGAGCGGCTGACAAGCGCAACGAGGGAAGTTGAGGCCGCACGTGGAGAGTTAAGTCGTCCGACGCCAGCAGAGTAGCGGAATATCTGGAGTCCGCTATCCCCTATGCAGGTAAGAAAGCTTCAAGGGCTGTCAGCTACGCTGGATCAAGACACGTTGTTGAGTAGTAGAAGGTTTCTAGACCAGGTCTCGGACCTTGATGAAGTAAGGAGTTCACATTGGGGCAAGCAATGCCGAGTCCAAGCCAGCGATAAAGGCCAGAGTGGGCAGGCATAATCGACTGAAAGCATTCCACATAGCGCTCACCACCAACACAAATCCTCCAATGACAGTCATGACCAGTGTATCGGACATTCTTCATGAGACATTGTCATACGACATATCCTGTAGCGCTGAGGCTGACACCTAGTGACTAGAGTGAGTGACGGTGATGCATTCGCCACAATAACCCCATCGTGCATAGGGTATCAGATACGCATACTTAGTACTGTTAGTGGGATCTGTGGTTCTCGACCGATGGGAACGCATGCGAATGGAGGCATGATGGAGGCCAAGGAGCCGCGATATCACAACACCAAAGTGCAATGTGACGAGCTTACAGCGCCAGAGAGTCTAACAAGGCTTCGGGGCGGACAATTGGTATAGACATATGCCTCGTGACCGTCGCAGGACATGTCCACGAACTTACAAGGACCTTACAGAGATGGAGGCGTGGTAGGCACAGACCGTGACAGCATGCTTGCTAGGCCGTGAGAGACTGGATTGCATGGAAGTCACACAGTAGGATACGCGTAGAAGACAGCTTCAATGAAGCCCATTGGCAGATTCATTAGTTGCAAGACACGCTATACTGACCACACCAGCGTACACGCCGCTCTTGGTGGAATGTCCAAAGCCGCGGGTAGACGCCCGTGGTCCGTTGCCATACAAGGGAACCCAACGGTAATTTCTGCCTTCCAGATAACCGGCAGAAAGGGCTATGTGAAGTGATATTACAGAATAACGCGGCGGCTTACTAGTCTGCCAGATCTCCCGAGCGTAAGATGTAATATGATAGATATACAGGCGTGTGGTCAGAGCCCACCCCGTGTGACTTGCTGTCAAGGCCAACAACGCTCGCACTCGGAAGAACTCTGATATGAGTCTGTGTGTGGATCCCTCTTCATGAAAGTGCTTGCAGAGGACGAGGCCATGCAGTCATCAGGGCCTGCTACGCTGACTGCGTGGGTTCAAGGTTAGGTTGAGTTGAGTTGGCGTGACCTGCGTAAGCTCCCGCATGAAATAGCCCGGCCGTGGAGAAAGTCTACGGCTCAAGGCTCCATGTAATACAGACATGTAAGTATGCAATAGTAGTATTAGCTTATTGGCGAGCTAGAGAGGATTGGATTAGGCGAAATACATCACCTGGGTCATCCATTCCTCTGCGTGCCAATGAGATGGAGGTTTGGACTCTGGAGACCGGCGTGCGCCATGATCATCGTGGCATTGCCTCAAAGGTCTCAAAGGGGCAAGCATCGAGATGGCACGCAGAAGGATGTGATCAGGTGCCACGACTATTCTTGGTCGTTTTTTTTCTTTCTTTCTCCATTTCAGTTTGACTCTTTGCAGGGCCACAAGGGCCACCAAAAGGACGACCTCATATGAACCGAGAGATGGCCCAATCCGCATCCTCCCCAGGAGCCGTAGATCCTTGATCGAGCAATACCACACACACCACGTCATGCTAATCCTGCACCTTCTCCCCACAGGACGTTTCTGGGCCCTGGCCACTCACGAACGGGCCCAAGGCAGGCATACCGGCTCCTCGGTGGTCAACACTTGGGTTCATGGCTCGGAACGCCCCTACCTTTGCAGAATGTCTAGTGGGTGTGGTGTCCCATTCTGACTTGCCATCGAGATGCGGTGCACACGAAGAAATGTAAAAAATCGGTCCGGCCTTCTTTGACATGCAGAATAGCACTCTCGATATACTACTAGCAGTAGTAGTAGGGCAGCATACACAAGCTGACGGTGGAACCTTGCATAATGGTTGATGACAGCCCGCAGCGCACCCGGTGGAAACGGCCCTGCGACCATATTCTCAAGTGCCACTCGGAATGGCTACAGCGCGCATGATGGGTGTGGCCTTTGGTGGCTCACCATCCAGGCCAGGCCTCTCTGCAGCAGTGGCCAAGGGCCATAAAAAAAAAAAAAAAGAAAAACCTCAACGGTGGGAGGTGCCGAGTGGATCACGGATCCGGGGGAATCTGGTATCCGCGGGTCTCACTTGGTATCCCACTGGCGACTTATCTGGAAACTCCTAGAGAAACATGGAAAAGGGTCAAAAGCAAAGCCACAGATGTTTCTGTTAGCTCTTGACCGCCATGTGCCAACTAGGACCCATCTAACCCAATCACCATCGAGGGACAGGGGATTAGGCCTGGAAGCACTCGACGCCCACATATATGCCACACTGTAGTATCTACACTATGCGCAGGGCAGGACCTCTGCCACTGCCACCCTCGACGGTGATTTGTCCGCCATGCAGCAGTCTCGTGCAGGTAGGGTAAAAGAAGAAATACGGATGGCCAGAAAGAATAAAAGGAAGAATGGAAAAAACCAGGGAAAAACGGGCTGCTGGGATGCATCAAATGTCGGTTACGGTTTACCACCCAACAGTTGCTACTACTGCACACTGCACACTGCACACTGCACACACGCACTCTGTCGCTCTCTCCAAACCCAATGAATGCCCTGAAAGTATGGGTCTGCAGGCGGCACTGGCACTTCATTCATCAATCCCATTCCTCTCGTCCTGCACTGCAACCATGCAATATGCAAACCAGTACCAGAGCAGACAAACGAGCCCGCTGGGATATACTAGTCGATATTGGATACCCCAATACCCAATACTCTCACGCAATGAGGTGATTATCTGCCAATATCGGCTAGTAGCCCAGCAGACCATGATAGATGATGAATGGTCCGGCCTTCCGAGTTACTTACCCCTATGTCTTGTAATACGTACTACTATCGCGTTGCAGGCTGATGAGTGGTCATTTTCTGCTGGTTTCTGCTGCTCTGCCTTGACTGCTAAGTGACTAGTAGTCGAACCCACTAGGCAGGCCTACAAAGGAAAAAAAAAAAAGTAGGCCAGTAGCTGAGGTGAGAAAAGAGGTTATACTACCACTAGCAGTCGTACTATGTAGAACGATCACCCACCG
Organism: Xylariaceae sp. FL0016; assembly: GCA_022578815.1. NCBI lineage: Eukaryota > Fungi > Ascomycota > Sordariomycetes > Xylariales > Xylariaceae > Xylariaceae sp. FL0016. The sequence goes on along the minus strand of MU388725.1, from coordinate 2,124,121 downwards.
GCCTTGTGCCTAAAGCTGCTAGCGACGGCTGGTAGTGTGCACGACGGCATGGCCTGAGTGGCAGTAAGTATCTTATTAGCCGTAGGAGCGATACGTTCATCTGGTACAGCCGTCACATTTGGGAGGCGCCAGCTTGATGACCCGTATCAACAGCGGCCCCCAGCATGCCGGGCTGATAGGACTTCTGGATCACCAAACAGGTTCTACAGAATGACACATACAGTCCAATGTCAGCGTAGGAGGAGAGAGGGACGGATGTTCGTATAACATGGTGGAATGTCTACACACGACTAAAAATCGCTCTGTATATGATATCACAAAGTGAGCATGTGAGAAACCTGGGAGGGAGAGCCCGTAGCTGCCCGTAGCCAGGGCCGGGCGTCGCGGACACGGTTTCGCTGCCAAGTGACGGACTGATCAGGCCAGGTGGTCGTGGGCCAGGGGATCCATATCAGAACATCCAAAGCTACTACTGCAGTAGGCGTTGCATTGACGGGACTCGGCTGGTGCTGGCTGGGAGGATGGAGATGGGAATTGGCTGAGAGGAATGCTGGACATGCAGCAAAGGATGCCACCAATACACACCGATGCACGCCCGGCAGCCCTGCCCTGGTCCGCGCGTCACGGCTTGCCCAAGCTCGCCTGGGCACTCCAAAAGTAAGGCGGGTGGCGTTGGCCTATTCTACCCAATCATAAAGCTTCGAGCCCGTACATACTGGTATAGTACGTGGCGGTACTGTGGTATAGAGAATCATCGTGGACGGACGACTGAAGAGGTAAATCCCCCAATCGAGTACAGGAGAGGGCTATCATCATAAAGCAGTAGCCATACTAGCAAACTCACACTGACAAGAGGCACCAACCCGGCAAATCTGTTACTGCTGCAGAGCTTGTCCTCAACACTCAGGTGAGTCAAACCAACCATGATACCGTCAAATCACTTCATTCGAGGTAGGAGGTTGGTCTGGTATCGGCAATTGTTCGCCGTAACTTTGATGGGTGTTAAGTGAAGAGGCTATCTGGATATCTTCCCATGTCCCAAGGAGCTCGCTCTGGCTTGTAGCCCGCGGCCACCACGATAAAACGTATTGATTGCGCGCCGGTCATTTTCGGCATAAATGCGCTGATGGGTTGTTGGCCCTTCTTTCTTCTAATGTTTCGTATCCGTCGCTTCCATTCAGAACCGATCTCCAAACACCGTTCCCTCAACTTATGTATCCGTAAAAATGGAGTTTCTCCAAACCGTCATATCCAAGAAAACAAGAAATGTGGTATCATCCAAGCGAAAGTGTCGAGCCCCATCTAGAGGGATGCCCCCCAAATGGCGCAGGAGAGAAAAGAAAATGAAACAATCATCTCCGCCGGATGCCCTTGGAAAATACACTCAATTTGTCCTGCGCCGTGTAGCAATGCCCTGACCGGTCAATCCCGGTCCGAAGTGGAATTCAATTCCTCGACCACACGAAATTTGTGATGCAGTCCTTGTATATCTGGACCACCCGTCCAACTCCACGCTTGGTAAAACAAAGAAAACGATATCCTCCATTGGTAGATATAGGTAAAGAGGTAAAAAGTTCCAGACTTTTGCCGCATGGTATTGCGAAACTTTTAGGGTCCTCTTTTGTTTTGGTAGCATCTGCGTGCCGTTTCCATGGTGATAGATGCGGATTCATTAAAAGATTTATAAAACAAAAACAATGTCATATGAAACCTTGGAAATGGTCCCGTGAAAGGCGGGAAGTACCGTCAAGGCTACTCCCAAGGTTCCAGACTCGACATCTGAAAGCAAAGTGGTCTCCGTATTATTTTCAACTGAAAGGGTCGGGTCCACAGTGGGATAACAGTGGGACTAGTAACAACCTTGGAAGTTCGTGAAGAGAGGAATCTGTTGAGGGTGGAAAGGTACAGCGTGGATAGGCGAACACTGCGCATACCTGTTCACCATGTCCCAGAAGTAGGGCAACGCAAACTTGGGTGGCGCGCAGCTGGGCTGTACTGGAACAGGACCAACACAAGGCTGACAAGACTCCTCCATAGATCCGGTATAATGTGGGATAAATTCCTGTGGAAGCATTTTGGAGTCTCCTGGGCTGAATATTTGCGGTTCCTGGGTAGGTTCATCATCTTGTATGGCAAAATCGTTGTCGTCCAAATCATCAATCGTCGAGCAGCTGGAAGTGAGAGATCCATCGTCGGACGAACAGGTCGATTCGCTGTCAGAGTCCGAGGACGTAGGAGAGAGAGGGGCGTCGTAGCACGTGTCATCCATGGTGGCGCTTTCGCAGTCAACGTAAGTAATAGGCTCCGGCGACGCGGGCGGGGTGGGCAAAGACTGAAAATTTGTAGGTAGCGTGAACCTGGAGCAGGCCAAGATCCTAGTCTTCAGTTCTGGTAACGTAATTCTTTGGTCTGGGTTGCGGGTGAAGATCCGTCCCAAAATATCGTTCAATTCGTCGGACAGTGGCAAGATGGTCCGAAGAAAGTCCTGGCTCCTGGTGAAAGCGCGGTACGTAGAATCCTCAAAGGATGCTTGTCTCCAGGGATTGCGGCCACATGTCAAATTGACTAGTATAACGCCAAGGCTCCAAACATCATTCGGGGCGCAATAATAATATGGCCTTCGAGGCGATGGATCCAGGCATTCTGCAAGACAAAGAAGAGGACTGTGTTAGTTGGAGTCCATAGGAGTAGTGAGCTAAACTGCAAGGAAGTCCTACCTGGTGACATGTAGAAAGTTGAGCCACAACCATAGTCCTCAGACCGATCTGACGCAATAGCGAGACCAAAGTCGGCCAGCTTGACGGCATCTCCATGGCTCGAGACAAGGATGTTCTCCGGCTTCAGATCTCGGTGAAAGATTCCAAGTGTATGGCAATGTTCAACGGCATCCAGGATCTGAAGGAAAACACTTTTGGCCAAGTCATCCTTACCAACATAGTGTCCTCTCTCGGTGATATTGAGAAACAGGTCTCCTTCGGGGCAGTATTCCAGGACAACGTAAATGCAATCAGGGTCGTCCACGATCTTGTGCATAGAAACCACGTTGGGGTGAGCTGAGGCCAGGTAGTGAAGACGAAGTTCGCGATGTTGGAAGGCAATCTGACGTCGGTCCAGGGGTGAACCATCGGCGTTGAACTTGCTCAGCGTCTTGACCGCATATTGGATGCCAGTCTTGACATCCACGGCCAGATAAACCACACCATAGGCGCCGGTGCCGATAATGCCGATCAACTGCAGGCCATCTCCCAAGAATTTCCCTAACCGCTCCTCTGGAGCCACGGGGATATATCGAGGTTGGGGGATTGGAGGTATCGCGTAAGTTTGCTGCTGGTATTTCTCGTCGTAAGATGGCGATGCCGGTGGCGTAGGATATCCATATACTGGTACATGATGCATGATATTTAACGGAGAAGGATCCTCTTTCCTGGCAAACCTGACTGGGCAGAGACACTGGGAAACTAAGAAAAGGAAGATGAGGAAACGGCCTATTCACTACAAGAACGGAATCCTCGACCAATGCAAACACCCGGAGAACAATCCACGGAATTCCTGGGGTTGCAAGAAAAAAAAGTCCTTGGGTCGTGCAATAAGATGTCGAGTCCGAGGTTCAAACGGCCTGACTGTTAACTCGGCGGGCCAGAGAAGAGGTGAAAGGGTCCAAGGAGGGCGAAGGGGGGGGGACGAAGGCTCAACGACGGGATATCATCTGGAACCTAGGTACTCGTTGTCGTGAGGATGATAGACAAACTGTCGACGATGTTGTTGGTGGTAGTTGGTTGTTGGGAGAGAGTAGGTGAGCAGCTATCTCACGACTTTCAAGATGCAGCAGATGGGAGGCGGTAGTAGATATTGAATACGGATTCAGTTGCTAACCAACGTTCGGTCGGCGGGCAAGGGTCTGTGTTGCGTGTTTGGTTTGAGTGGCTCACTTGTATTGAGTAGGCCCCCCCGACGGCTTGGCTTGGATTCTCCAGGCGAGAATGATAAATAGGCCAACTCACACCCTTGCCTGAGGGTAGCAGTAGAATGTACTGGGTCTGATCCGTGGTTCCACCACACACGTAGGCGCTATTCTTAAAATTCGATGGCGCTAGACGTCAAGGCCGGCCTGTCTGCTGGCGTGGGTGTGGATTCGGTGTCTGTATGGGTGTGTGTGGGCGAGTGGGTGAGTCTGCTGGTATGGGACCCAGAGCGCAGGCCGAGAGAGCCAGAGAGGCCACGATAGGCAGAGAGAGAGGGCTTGGGAGGGCTAGGGAGAGTCTGGAGTCCGTGAGGATGGCGATGGAGGCGAGCAGGGATCTCAGGATTGACCCACCCGAGCAGGAAGGATTGGCAGCCTGAGCATGGACCGAGATTCCACGCAATATACGAGAGCAGGGATAGTCTGACACACGAAAATAAGTGCTCCACTTGTCTGGTCAAGGATGTGCCACTGGGCAGAGGACTGGGCACTGGGCGCTGGGCACCACATACATACATACATACATGAGGTAGGCATAAGGTAGGCAGGTAGGTGGGCATGGAGCAGGAAGTGGCACCCATGTCCGACATCTAACACCACCCCCTCTCTGGGCCTTGCTGCGAGGAGACAAAGAAGGGCACCAAAGGGCATCAAAGGCACCCAAAGGGGGGCGTGTGATCGAGAGAGAAAGAGATGCCGTCCACGCCGTCGTCGTGCCCTATTGGTGACAAGTTCTGTGGCTGCTGACCGCTCCACATCCCTTCATCTCTCCTACTGCTGAGCCCGCCTTCTCACTGGCTGGCCACATCGTCATACCTTAGTCGACGAGCTCGTGACTCGCATGGTTTTGCTTCTTCGCCCTTGGGTCGCTCGGGCGGTTGGCTCACCCGCCTTCATGGCCAACCACCTGCATCTCTCTAATCAAACTTTCTGCTGAACGTGAACATCGACTTTGGAAAGCAGCCTAGATCCAGCTGGCTATCGTATGGTTGGGTGGGTTTGCAATTGCGGACATGTCATCTTGTATGTAGCAGATTTATGCTGTATCCGTCATATTGCACCGGCTACACCCCAGGCGAACCCTATTACGGTAGCTTGCGGCAAGTCTTTCTCCAAACGAGGCCAAGGCCTGGAAGGAAGGAAAAGTAATGGAAGAAAGATGGAGAGAAACAGCCACGGGCCTGCACGGGCACCATGATCGTTCGCTGATCCGTGTGATATAGTGTTTATCTATCAATCATTACAGCAACTTGGGGTGACAGCTGTTTGCGTAAGACCACTGTCCAGCCACTGTCGAAGCAGGCCTACCAGGCACGGACAGCCCCGGTCACATAAACGGAAATGCATGAATTCACTTGCCGTAGGGCGAGTTCTGGAGACCTTGCACCGCCTGTCGGACTCCTCCGTCAGCCTTCGCTGTTGCAAGAGGTGCCTCGTAACCGTTGGAAGATGATCAATGCGCAGTAGAACAAGAATGCTTGCACCCTATGCAAGATCGCCAGTTTCCATCTCGTCGCGCTCCAGACGACAATGCTGGTCCAGACAGGCCTTGCTGAGAGGATCTACTGGCCGGATCGGCTGGAAAAGGGAGTTGTATCTACTGGTGTGCTAACCGATGTGCTCATTTTGCAGCTCATCGCGTGCACAATGTAGATCACTACAACATTTGGTATGATGTATGATGGTAGACAGCTGATGAATTCCGGCGCAGGCCAGATCTACGTACAGAGCACGGTGCAGCGCCGTGCATCGAGCCCCGTCAGAGTGCCGTACCTATCCAGCGCTGCTCCGCAGGTTGTACGCCTACATACTAAGTAGTGGTCTACTATTATGACGACGTGAGGATTTTCACGGTGTGATGCTGAACAGGTGAAGGTGAAGTGCAGAGCATGTATACGCACACGGTCGGTCAGGATCTCGTCTATGACCCGTGCCTCATGGCAAGAGATTTGCCCCGAGGTAGAGCGTCTGCCGTCAGCGGCAAAAGTGCAAAGCGATCATGCTTATGATGATGCCGCTGCTGTTCTTGATGCTGTTGGAGAGTCATGATGTTTGCAGAGGGGCTGGGCTCTGCTTCCATTCTGGCCAGAAACAATTTCAGGCCAACGGCTCCTGTGGGAAGCGCTGAGGACGCGCCATCAGATCCTCCGCTACTGTTGCTACTTCATTATTTATTAGTATTTCAATAGACAATGGGCTGGCCCCGACGATGGTGGGCGCAGTCCATTGGCACACTGCAGAAAAGGAAAAGTAACAATCTGTGACCAATGGCGCTGACCGGTGACCTCTGATCCCTCTCGTCCCTTGCGCCCGCCATGATGCGAAGCCAAGTCGACGGGAAATCCTGTCGCTCTGATTTGCTCAAGGCTGCAGACTCACTGCGATCCATCACCCACTCCATCCACTCAGCATTTGGATAGGATAGTGACAAGTGAGTCAAAAGTGAGAGATTATCTCCGAGATGGGTGTGGTCGTGCGTAGCCCGTGTGGCCTGTGTGGGTGCGGTAACATTGGACAATCTCTCGATCTGTCGGCCGCGGTTGCATGCAACAGCCTCGAAATGCGAATCGTCATGGGCAGGGAGGACCGGCAGAGACTGGCAGAGCAGTGGAATGATTGGGCCACTGCTCCATCGCTTGACAAGGCCGTGTGCTGCCGCGAGAAGTGAGGCTGTCGGCGCCAGGGTCTGGGGCCAACCCAGGATTTGTGAAATGACGGCGTAACAGACGGCTGATGAGCTCGTCCAATAGATACCGCTGAGCTGTCTGAAGTCACACATGGCCGTGCCGTGGCAGCATGGGGTGGCTCGTATCAATATCGTTGACGATGGAGGTGTTGTCGTGCATACCTCCTACAAGTCTACCTACGTCCCTACCTACCCACATACCTACTTCATACTATCAGTACTGCTTTTGGGGGAACTTCTTCGCATCACCAAATTGGCGATGGAAGTCTCGAATTCTGAGTTTGAAACAAATCGTAGTAATACTACTTTCGGGGCATTCCTGAGCCGGCTGACCTTCCACGTTCCTGGCCTATAGCCAACGCTCTCTTATTACAAGGTACCCAAGATAGTATGTAGATTATGAATCTCTGTATCGCTGTTTATCGACTCCAGCGCACAGACGAACTTGGATACTGTTGCGAATTTCCTGGATTCACATCCACGATATCCACGATTTGCCCTTGTTCAGCAGTACATAGAGATGGTTACATACACACATATGTATATACGGGCATACTTGGCCTCACTATGATCTGCACACGACGTGCACCTATCGTACATCATAATATATGTAGCTAGATGAACTTGCATTCTCCCGATGTAATGAACACTCAAAAAAAAAACTATGCACTTATGCATATAAGAATGCACATCCCGTGACAGGCAGAGCGAGAGGATAATCCCTATTTGCAGGTGATGGAAGAGACAGATCGAGCCTCACCGCCATATCATGTTCCATACCTACATACATACTATGTACGGCCCGTTCGAGGGCTGATCAATGATCGCTGTAGCTTAATACCCTCTAGCCAATGTGAGTGGAATAATACAATCGTCGCATTCCGATGGGAGTCGACCTGGGAGCGTGTCACTTGCCTCTTTCAGCCCGTTCTCACCGCAAGAAACACCCACGATTGCATACCAGTCCCTGACCAGTCATGGCTTGAGCGTAGTATGTATGTCTGTTATGCACGACGATGGCATCTGTGCGTATGCCTGTAAATCCCAACCAATGTTGGCCAATGAGCCGGCGCGAAGGCAACTCTCATTGGCCAATACTGATATAGCCGTAAGCCCAGTAAACAATCGGCATCATGCGCACTACTGGACTGTCCCGACCTGGCCGAGCTTGGAGTCGCACCGTTATTCAAGACAAGCAGGCTGGCCTAGCTAGACCGACAGAAACGCCCCAAACACGAGGGAAAAAGAAAGGGAAAAAAAAAAAGGTACTGACTGCTCAGAGACAGTGGCCTCGTGCGTGGTTCCGTCTGAGTGGGTTGCCCATCCCCACGCCCATGCCCTGCTCATGTTCGCTTGAACCCGAGACATTGGGTTGGTTCGGTTCGGGGCATCGCAAGATCTGGAGAATGGAGCCGGCGCTGCCAGACGCATCTCAAACGGCTTGGGCCAGCCCGTCTGTGTCTGATAGTCTCAGTCGTATACACACATGTTGTAGGGCCCCGCCCAGTCCCTTGCTTTCTTCAGCCTCGCGAGTCTGAGATCAATCATGCAGACCCGCTAGGACAAGCTTTGGGGGAGCATCCTAGTTCTCAAACACCCGCCATGGGAACACACCGACTGATCATCAGAAGTTTGGCTCTCCAAGGGCCTCTCCACGGGCAGGGCAAAGCAAGACAAGGTCCCCCGCTGCACGTCTCAGTTACTTTTACCACGGGCTATGGTGCTGTACATTGGATACGTTCATGACACGCAGAAGACTCATTCAGCAGTTCATTCAGCGGCTCCGTCTGGGCAGATCTGGGGCGTCGAAGATGGAAGCATGAACGCAGTGGTGATGACGAAACGTACCTCCGAGTACCAGAGCCAGGGCCACGCAACGCTCGGCAATGGAGCCAAAGGGATCATCATGTGATTCGGTCCATTGCTGCTCGTGGGAAGATCGCCAGAGAAGCTGAGGGATGATCCCAATCAACTGGGTGCAATAGCACCTGTATAGCAGAGAGAGATCGTAGTCGGCCGAGAAAGCGGTATCCGCGCACTTACTGACCCTTGATTCGCTTTGGATTTCGTGAGAATACTATCTAATGGCCCCCACCGAGTTGTCATGCAATGCGTACCACAAAGCATGTAGGCTGTCTGTCGGAGACGACCCGTTGTTTGACGTTGACTCTCCGTCACCACCGCCTGCCCCTCATGTTCCCCCCCAGAGACGATCCTCATCCACCAGCCACATCCCTCCTTTTGATAAACTCTCTTATGCCACGATGTTGTTGTTTTCATGCGTTGATAAACAGCTTACGAGGTCAGTGGGATCGTCGGGCAACTTGTTCAACTTCCTTCCGCGGCATAGCATTACACCTCAACGTCAGCCCTGGCTTGCCGACCGTACGCCTCGGTCTGGCATCGGCCCCATCGCGGGTACAATACATCTTGAAACTTGCGAGTGCACTTAGTAGCCACCAATGATCTTCTGGCAGTGCTTTGCGTGCGACCGCTAGAGTCGAAATTCGCCTCCACCGCATAATGATCATCCCCGGAGGCACGGGCGGGAGGGATCCCAGGACTTGATTTCGGTAGATGCTCGTGGACTATGTATCCATCATTGCCGGACAGCGCAGCGTCGATCGCATGTCATAAAACATTCCTAAAAACGACCTACCTGTGTCTCTGCTATGTGTAGTACGAACAGCATCACTTATCATGAGCTGAAGCCGCCTGGCTAGGGTTCAATCTGTGCAAAACTTGACATACCGAAGCTGGTGCCGCAATATCGGGCGCTCATGGCAGTTGAGACATAATGACATACCGTTGATCACTGGGTGGCGGCCAATAGGGAGCAGCGGCCTACATGTACGTGCTGGCATTGTACATGGCTGCTCCCAGCACAGTGACGCAGGGTCCTCTGCCCTGCTCTGCCTCCCTACATCACCGTCGCGGGGGGCGGATACGGGCAGAGGACGGCCGCGCCGCGACGACATCGTTGCATTAGGGAAGAGACACCCCTATGGAGCCCGATAGCATGCTGATGTGAGATACATACATGGTAGCTCATGATGGGGCTCTCCCTAAAGTAAAAAAAAACATCACCCGCCTCTTCGTTGCAAGATCTACTCCGATTTGCAGATCCAACGATGAAAAGTCTCTGTGCCATCGGTACTCAACACGGCTTGCATGACAATGAGCTTCTAGGATCACAACGCGCCGCCAAGCCGTCTCAGTGATTGACCTACATAGGACGATGCGATCCATGTTGCCCTCTGCCGGCGAGCGGCGACGCAGCCCACGGAGGCGCGAGAGAAGCACCTTGCCGTGACACTCACTGCTCTAGCCTTCGTCGATCAATGCGAATCTTTTTGGCCTATGGTCCTTGCTTCCACTACGTATGTCTCCAACCATTTCTGTTGCTATTCTTGAAACAGAGGTTGGCCTGAGCTTGAAGTATGCACGCAGATTGCTTGTGGAGTGTTGAGATCAAGATCCCAGCGAAGCCATGTATCATCCTATGTCCATCCAGATATGTACAGCTCATAGCGCTTACCAACTATGTGTATTTACCACCTATTGGAACCAGTGGCTGAGCAGTGGTTACTACGTATCGCACCGTGAAAGTCTGACCTGTCAGCCCTCACGGCTACCCGCACGGCCGTCGTCGGGCTTGTCTCGATCCAAGGGGGGCCTTTCGCTCCGTGATGGCGGGCAGGAAGGTTGGTGGGCAACGGATAGCCGCCGGCAGCATTCCGGCACAGCTCCCATCGTGCAGCCAACAACATGACGAAACCGCCGACGCTCAGCTCAAGCCTCATACTACCGTGCGTAACTACGGACCCCCCCCCCTCCCCAACCCCAATCTAGATCACCAACATCAGGCCAGTAGCTACCCATACATACATACATATCCCGTTTGTGAACATCCAGAGCTCAAGAATGGACAGCCGTTCAGCTGAGTGGTAACCGACTGAGCAGGCACTCCCAGCCGAAACGAGCCCAGGACGTACATCGTGCGTACGCGCCGCGAGGAAACGTAGGACCGATAAGGGACAGGGCGCATCGTTGATATGCCTCGACCTGTTGTTGGTTCTGTCTGTCATGCCAGGTGCAATTCCTTCCTTCACCAGGCTCAGGTTTCCGTTACCGTTGTTTGCGCGATCTGCAGCCAGGCGGCGCTGTGCCACCGGCAAGCGACCCTTCCTTGCGTCAGTTGGGATTCCCACGGAACTGAACGCTTCATCCGATGTAGAGCAGCGAAGGTCACGGCCTGAGGGCAAACCTCCATCCTGCTCTATTCTTGTTTGCAGGGCTGGCCACGACCAACCTGCACAACCGGGGGCCACATGCGTGGGCGGGAATGCATCCGAACATTTTCTGAATCTCTGTTCCATATATCGCAACATTGCGCATCTCCGCCTCGTCCCTGTTTCAATAGGATCGACCTTTTTCTTTTTTCTTCTTCCTCTGGACGGGACGTGCTGAAACCGTCTTATGAAAAGCAGCATCGTGCATAGGCCCCCCAGCCTCTCCGGTTGCACACCCGTCCCGGCAGACCACAAGGCGACAGCACCCGTCCGTAGGTATGGCAATAGCTCTTCCGCTTCTCTCTTGCTCGCCTGCGCCCCGTGTCTTTCTTGTCATGCTTCTCTGCTGCGCAGTCCCCACACCGAGCGGTGCCCGTCCGTCTGCAAGGTGTTGGAGAATCTGGATGGGCAATGACTCCTCCAGCTCTTGTGCCTGAGTCTTACGCTTTGGGACTTGGTTCACGGGTATGGGTTTGCAGCGGTGGCCAAAACACAGCACCGCGGAACGGGATCGCCGGCCTTGTCTAGCCGCTTGATGTGAACCACAGTTGTAGAAGTATTCTAGGCGCGATAGCCGCTAGCTGAAGCCAATCAATTGATGCGTTGTAGCTAATATTGGAACTTCTGGTCCCTGCAGCAAACGTTTTGCCAACCAAAGTCTGGGTCAAAATATCAAGGGTTTGATCGGACCCTGGCAAGTGGCAGCATCTAACCAGGCAGAGAACAACGTTCAAAGTTCATCGAGGACTGCCATTTCGCACCAGGGTTCCTTTGCGATAGTTGACCTCACGACGACCAGGCGTCGCAGAACCATGGAGCCAATATCCCAAAGTTCCATACCACCGGGCGTTTGGATGTGCAGATGTCACCAGATGAATCACACGGCACGTCAAGTAATAGTCAATCCTTCGTCGCTAGCATAGCCAATGATATAACCCACCTATTCAATGTATCTAGTTTCCGTCAATAGGCCGAGGGTGAGTCCTGCGCTGGCGACCCTCGGCCGAACCTGGAGGATTACTCCGTCCCAATCCTCACTCACCACCGTGCAGCTCGAGAATTTGCTCGCTGCTGCATACCCATTCTCGTGCCCTGAGTTCTAACTCGCAAGATTGGGCGCCTAGGCGGTGGGTGCGGCGCTCGCATGCTCAATCTGTGCGCCGCAGCTCGGAAGGATGCGATCCCATACCCGGGTTCGTCATCGGTGCCTGGCTGCGTGCAGACCAACAGCTAGCTCGACTCACACTTTTGGGCCGTATGCTTAGTTCTTCAGCGCAGTGCGGATGCGTCCCCGCGTCAGAAGCGCTCGACTCATCATTACACAGAGACCTAGTATGTCCCATACGAGCTTCCCATGATGGCAAGAGTCAGACGAAGTTGGGACTAACCCTCCCGCCGTGTTTGTGTAGGGAGTGGTCATCGGACCAGCACAGTAGCGAGCACATCAATGCTGGCCATGGCTTTGAGCGCAAGGGAGACTATGCCGGAGAGGTTCGTCTTCCGCACCTGGCGAAGGGGGCGGTGCGCAACGTGCCATCCGGCGTCCTATCGTCGATCGGATGCTAATTTTGTAAACGTGTAGGTGCCGGGGATATGGGTGAAAGCGCAATTACATTCCTGATCTGCTTGCTAGGTATCCCTGAGTCCGGATCGCCCGCGTCTGCCTTGGAAAACTGGTCGGCGACTGGCCGGCCGCGAAGTGTCTGGACTCCCGAGGGGCCATGGAAGATCATTCAGATCCATGCCGGAGGGAGTGACTACTCGTTGCCTGGCATCGATGCCAATAGACCGTGGCGTCATGAGATTAGTATCCTGTAACAATCGCTTTCGTCGTTTGGTACGATCACACTTTGTTCTCAGTCGAGTCTACGACATCACCTACTCGAATAGACACATGACCGGTATTGGTACTGAAATAGTGCTGGGCATACCATACATGAGCCGAAGCAAGCGTGAAAGGCACTCGGCGGTGGTGATTCAGATTTCACGAATTACGGATGAAAAAGGGCGGGTTTTGGAGAATACGGATTCTGATATGGATACTTGCCAAAATTCGATGAAATGTCTTCGCTCATTTTCCACGATACATACTTTTTTTCTTCTTTACATCTCCATGCTTTTGCCTATTCATGTGTAAGAGCGTAGGGATGAGGTGCTACAGGGTACGCCGAAGAATAGCACTAAATCCGGGAGATATCTACTGAATCAGTACCAGTCTTGATAGAACCGCGAATAATGCGTCACTGAAGTTGCAGTCCAGCTTGTCCAGGCTCGCTTTGAGGCATACACGGAGTTTATGTATATACATTAAGTAGGCAGCAGCCAGCCGTCTTCTGACCCACCAGCGTCACATAAAACACCAAGGAGTACGTCGAGCACCTCGCCGAGGACGTTAGGCGGCACAGTCCCCCGATTGAAATGAAGTTATACAATTCGAGAAAAATAGCCTTGGCCAAGCCCTCGTCATCTTGACAAGATAGCAGGTCAGGCCAAATAGCAAGTGTCCACGCTCACATCATATCGAATCTCCAAGGTTTCAAATACCTAATCTCATAGACTTCTCAAGGCAGGTAAAGCCGTTGTAGTAGTATCACATACTGCCCTGGATACCTAGTCAACAGAGGTAAAATAGAAAACCCTCAGTTGGATAGTTGTTTGAGATACTTAGCGATTCGCAGTAGCCTTGTTTACCTCTACTAGGCAGACTTTCACACGGCGAATCTCGTGCATCAATTTGCTGGCCGAATCCCAGGTCCATTTTGAGCCGACGATCCCGAGTGAGACTGACGTCTATGTAACTCAGCATTGCTTTTTCAAAGAACTCAAATACGTGATCGAAGGTAGCGTTGCAGTGGCACGTCTGAATAAGAACTGTGCCAAGTACTACTAGCTCAGCAACATTACACCGAGTAGATACCTTATAGTTTGTACTCGCTGATATATAAGTGGTGTGTTTCGTGACATGATTGAATTTACACCACAATATTGTACAAATCAAAACTCAGGGGGAAGGGCGATGGGCTAATGGTGTTTGACATCTACCCAAATCTACTGGGCTAAACCACCACATCTGGAATGTGAGATGACCACCAGCTCCAAGAGAAGCGGACGACGGAATGGATGCAGGGGTGATCCTATTAAATTAATAGATGTATAAATTATCCATAGGCTGCTTTCTTGTATGTCATCTTGCTTTGGCCAGGAAAAACGGATGCTTCAAAGCTTCAGATGGGGTGATGCGTTTGTCCGGGTTCAGCGCCAAACAACGTTCCAGCAGATCAACAAAATGGTTCAATTCCCTATTCTCAGCGTCACTCATCCCTCCAGAGGCGGCCATAAGGCGAGTTCGAAGATCACGGGTAGGCTTTACTATGGCCATAGTTCGAGTTGTTACCTGCGACTTAGTTAGCTATAGGCTTTCCTTGTGGTCCGGCGGCGCCTCAACGCTTATGTGCTAGAGGGGCAATAGATATATAAGAGTATGTAGAGTTGGCACGTACCTTCCCCAACGCCTTGTCATGTTCAATGCTGACAAAGTTGCCCATGTCGTCGAAGTGCATGTGTGAGAGCTCACCGCGCTTGTACAGCTTGGTACTGAACTTTCCACGAATCTCGATGATGGCTTTGAGCATCTGATTATTACTGGAACCTGTGAACAGAATCTTGCCGGTGTAGAGCTCATATAGAGTGCAACCGATGGACCACATATCGACGGCGTAATCGTACGGCATACCCAGGATGATTTCAGGCGCGCGATAAAATCGACTGACGAGGTATGGGGTTATTTCATTGTGTGCTGTAACAGCATCTGATCTGTCGATGGCAGTGCCAAGATCGCAGATCTTCAAAATATTCCGGGTTTCGTTGACCAAAATGTTATCCGGCTTCAAATCAGCATGTATTATGGTGCACTTGCGGAGATGAGCTAACGCAACGAAGGTTTGGTGTGCGTAAGCACGAGTTGCGCTCAAGTTGATGCCGACATTGTTCCCGAACTTTTTCAACACTTCTCTGAGGTTCAAGCTAAGGTTTTCGAAAGCCAGGCAGAGGTGACCCTTGTGTTCAAAGTGGCGCTCGAATTTGACAATGTGCTTTCGATTTTCAGGGTCCGCGTCATTCAGCTTTTGCAAGATTGCAATTTCCGTGAAACCACCCTTCCGAAGAGCATCGTTATTTCGCATCATTTTGATAGCAACGGGCTTCTTATTAGTAATGTCGATGGCACGAGCGACTCCGGAGAACATGCCCTTGCCAACAGTTGACTGAACTTGGTAGCGACCATCCATGAGCTCACCGCTTCGAATTTTGTAATAACCATCCTTATCATCACCCTCCAACATGCCCCCTCCGTTGAGCTGGGTGGTGGGTATCTTGCGGTCATCTGCAGAGGTGTCAAGACGTGTAGCTTGGGGGACAGCGAATTTCTCCTCATCAAAATCTTCTGCAAACATGTCGAAATCGTCATCCTCATCACCTCTCGGCTTCTGCTCTTCCTTTGTTGGAGGTATCTCGGCTTTTTGTTCTGAAGGGGGGGCTTCGCCATGTGGACCTATATGACCATGCCGACGTTCATCCCGTAGCTCATCTTCTCTCATGTCGTCAGTCGGGTCATAATCCGCGGCAGAGGGTCCATCATCATCGGTGTTTCTTGATTCGCCATGCGTATTGATGAGTTCATGGTCGTTCGAGATATCAATGGCCCCAGGGGACATGCCCTCTTCTGTAGTAACTGTCAGCGGTGTTCTCGATGGAACAGAAAGGACATGTGAGCGAAAACTTTCCGGGCGAAGAGTAAAGCACTTCCGGGCCGAGATTTGAAGGAGCGACCAAGCACATTTGCTGGTATACGTACCTGATTTGGGTGTATTTGCCTCCGTAGCTACCGGTGTGTTGCCTCGTGTATGAAGGGCTTGTACCAACATGGGCGTGGCTGCTCGTGAGCGAGACTTCGCTAGCAGCTCTTCACGACGTCGGCGTCGGCGTTCTATCTCGGCATCAATGTCGACAGGCTCGAGACTATAGTCCTGTTCAGGCTCATGTGCCTGCTCTGGAGTATTGGAAGACGTGACCTTATCAGCCTGTCCTTTTGAGATTTGAGCATCTTTATGATCACCTGTAATCTGAATATCCCCACTGGGCCTTCTATCTCTTTGGGCTAACTTGAACCCATTTGTGCTGTCTCTGTCCGCCGTTCGCCAATTACGATCGCTATCCCGTTTGAATGGTCCATCACGGTCTCTGCCATCTCGCGAAGAACGATACGGAGATGGGCTTCGATTCCTGGGTCGCTTCTCAGGGTAATGGGTACGAGTTCGTTCACGGTCACGGTCGCGGTCTCGTTCTCGGCTTCGATCGTTGGCTCTGCTGCGGCTATGATTCCGATCTCGGTCATCGTAGTAAAGGCTAGCATTCGAAGCGCGGCCTGGAACACGGTCCTGGTCATCATAAGACAACCGCGACCGCCCATATCCGTCTCTGGAGTCTTCATAATGAACTCGAAATCGTCGTGGATCTGAGTCCGGACGGGTTCCTCGGTGGAAATCTTCGCGGGGTCGCTTATGACCACGAGGGGAGCGGCTTCGTCGGCCAGCATTATGTCTCGAGCCATTCACGGAGTCTGGCGATGATCGCGAAGGCTTAGCTCGAGTTCTGTCCATTCGGTCAACACCAGCTTCATCAGTATGAGGCAGTGAAGTTGCCTTGGAATCTTCAACCCCCTCCACAATCTCGCCTTCGTCTGACGAAGACATATTGTTTGCCTCAGTAATGCGCTGCCCAAAGGACGCGATTATTTTCGTGGTCTTTTGAGACAGGTTCAAAATGTCAGCAAAGTCCAAAATAATCGGAATTCAGAAAGCGCCTTCTCACATAGGGTCGCCTGCTTGTACGAAGTGGAAAATCGTAACGGGGATGAAATAGAATGTGAGAAGCTGATGGTCGCGTAGAAGTTCACACGAGCTTGAGGATAACGAGAACCATCGACGAGCTCTATAGGCCATCTAACTAGTCGTGCAACAGTGAAGACAAACTGAATGATGGAGTTGAGGCGGATGGTTTGGATGGAAAAGTACTTGGACCTAGAGGTAGGTAGGTAGTGGATGCAGGCAAGGCAGGGCTGCGGTGATGTCGAGACAAGACCGACCGGCTGTGGCTCCTGCCGGATTCCTTGTAGGCAACTGCAGTCTGGACTACTTCGATAAGGATGGAGCTAGGTACATGGCGGTGGTACCGATAAGGTCTTGGCTCGTGCAGAGTTCATGTGCTGCCGGTCTTGGGCTATGAGACCCCTGGACCCCACATGGGCAGGCCTGGTCTGGAGATGCCCCGCGGTCGCGGTCGGAAATCACTTGCGCTGACTTGAAGCCTGACCGACTGTATTTGCAATCCTACTTTTCACCTCTTCCCTGACTCCAGTCTTGACACTTGTGACTCGCTACAGCTTTACCTACCATTCACTTCTAAGCAAAGCAAAAATGGGTGGTCAGAACAGAGAAGGTGTGTGCCAACAGTTCAGATCTACAATCTTGATCGCTCATCTTGCTAACACGCCATCCAGGCGGCAAAGTAAAGCCCCTCAAGGCGGCCAAGTCTCAGAAGAAGGAGCTCGATGAGGACGACAAGGCGTTCCTCGAGAAGAAGAAGGCTGGTAGGGACTGACTCAGAAATACCCGAGAGAACCGTTCCCCTCTAATTCACCACAGATGAAAAGGCTCGCGCTGAGATGGCCAAGAAAGCAGGTGGCAAAGGCCCCTTGGCCACCGGCGGCATCAAGAAAAGCGGCAAGAAATAAATATCCACCATCCATTTACGAAGAACGAAGTCACGATGCCGAACAGACCTGAATGCATGGCGCGTGGATAGGTGCTAGACGACACGCGCGTCAGGGTGCCAGTTGGTTTAAGAGTCCCTTCGTGGTAGCAAACAATATACGCGACATGATTGCATAAAGACCCCCAAGATGGCTTGTGTTTCGATGTGCTCAAGCGATAAGATGTTGAACTTCATGGAGATGCCTCGTGACATGAATAATTGTTTGGAAAGGGTGTTCACCCTTTACGCAAATCTTCTACCTGGACTGCATTGCTGAGGACAACAGCAAATTTAAGTACCAGTATACCCAAGAGTCCATATTACTACAAGACAACCACCAATAAAGTCAGGTATGTTTGCGCTCTGGTGGGATCCATGACTGAGGACTCCAGTGTCTTAGTCGTACATATCTGGTCTCTGCTCTTAACAACACTGTGAGCCATTCTGGCTTACAGTGCTCCTATACAAATTCACTAAATAAGTTTAAAAACCTACAGATTTACATTTGTCTTTTTCGTCGCAAAGCGCAGCTAACAACAAATCCCCCAAACAAGATAAAGCCAGGTTTGTAGGCGACTGAGCATATTGATAGCACGTCATTCCGGTCTTTTATGTCGGTGGAGCAGCAAGCCTGATGATGATGACCATGGGGCAAATTTTCAAGATCAGATATCACTCAGGAATAGATTGAGTTGCAAAGAAAGAGTAGCGGGCTGCCCTCGGTCCAGTGAAAATTGAACGCTTGTGATTGTTCAGAACATGAGCTGGATTTATTATCACTTGTATTTGGGCATCAAGTAAATGGCACCAATCCTTGCTTAAAAGCTACAAGACTAGAATGCTATTTCGATGCTGTAAAAGTCAGCTACGTACTGTAACTGATCTAAGAGTTCACAGGTTCTAGATTTTGGGCAACTTTGCCAATGCTTTTCCTGGTGTCAGTTGCTACATGTGTTTTTTATTGAACTAATATCTACATATGTATCAGTGTCTAAAAATAAAACAATAACTCATTAAACCTATTTGTCTACTTCTTGTTGTAATGAAGTCAAACCCCATGGCCGACCTTAGGCTCTGGGCCGTCAAATTATAGAGGCCTTAATTATGTGGTTATCCATAACTATGCAGAAAAGCAGGTCTATCCAAATTCATCAGTTTAGCTGTATACCTCAACTGGTGTGAGCATCCTTGCACATGCCAAACCATTAGACGGTTCCAGGTACACTACAAAAACAGCAGCAGCTCCATCAATTGACACGGCATACTTGCCTTGTCCAATTTGACAATAATGACGGAGCACATATAGTGTATGGTGTAAGAAGTACCTATGTAGATAGAGCCATCTCGGAATCGTGTACATACACATCACCTACCTACTCATTCCCGAAACCCTCTCCAGCAATACCTAACCTCAACCCCCCCCGGTTCCCTCAGCTCACTCAGCCTGCCCAATGTCCCCAACGCCCTCCGAAAAAGGGCCCCGGCAGCGCCGCCCCGGCCGCCGCCCTTCCACCGCCGCCACCGAGGCCCTGGGCGACGCCGCCGCCGCCGCGACCGCGCAGCGCGTCTCCTCCGCGCTCCTCTGGCTCTGGGACGACCTGCCGCCGTGGCGCCGCGACAACGCCTACATCCTGTCCGGGTACCGGCCCGACAGCCACAGCTACCTCGGCTCGCTGCGCTCCGTCTTCGCGCTGCACAACGAGAGCGTCAACATCTGGACGCACCTCCTCGGCTGCCTGGGCTTCCCCCTCGCCGGCCTCTGGCTCTGGAAGCTCGTCGCGCCGCGGTACGCGAGCGCCAGCGACGCCGATGTGCTGGTGTTTGCGTGTTTTTTCGCGGGCGCCGGGGCGTGCCTGGGAATGAGCGCGACCTTCCATTGTTTGAGCAATCACAGCGAGAGCGTGGCGCGATGGGGTAACAAACTCGATTATTCGGGGATTGTGTGTTTGATTGTTGGTAGCTACGTCGTTGCGCTGTACTATGCGTTGTTCTGTCTGCCGAGCCTGATGACTGTGTACTTATACGGGGTACGTACGGGTCCCTGATAATGGACCGATGGAAGTTACATTCTTCTGAAGCTACTTGGAGCGCTAATAAGCTTGCAGATATTCTCACTTGGCCTCGGGTGCGGGATCGTATCCTGGGTCGACCAATTCCGGATGCCACATTGGAGACCGTACCGTACCGCCGTATTTGTTGGACTCGGTATCTCAGGTGTCATACCCATATGCCACGGCCTCACAATCTACGGATACAAGTCTCTTAACGAGCGGATGGGGCTGAACCTCGTACTACTTCAAGGCTTTCTTTACATTCTCGGAGCCTTTCTCTATGCAGTAAGTGCTCGATCAAGTCTGAAAAACAATGGTAGTGTTGACACTTGTCAGGTCCGATGGCCGGAGCGAAGCTTTCCAAGGACGTTCGATATCTGGTTCAGTTCACATCAAATTTTCCACGTCCTCATTTTGTTTGCAGCTGCAGCGCATCTGAAGGGCATGGCAAAGGCCTTTGATTACCATCATACCATTATGGGGGCTCAGTGTATAGTGTGATCATCACAAAGCTGTCAACGGAATTCCTAATAGAGCTTGAAGAGTATGGTCGTGATTCGCCCGTAGAATGGAACAGGCAGCATACATACCTGCTTATCACATGATAGAAGAGCAGCTCACCTGCATCAGCGACATCTTGTCCCTGGGCTGTGGACAAGGACAAAGACAACTGGAAACAAAGTGGAAAATGACTGATCTTTGTTTAAACAATGGGTATCTGGAACGGAGAGTAATACGGATGTAGCCATGATGCCATTATACATCTGGCACCCAGAGAAGTAGGGACAAATCACATCCATGAATCCATGTCAACGTCAACATCCTCATCGCCATCTTCGTCCGTGTCTTCCATTGAAAAATGACCAGCCATATCCTCATCTCCTAAATCGTAGTTTTCATCATCGGCGACATCTGCCCCTTCAACACCAAGATCCATAATTCTAACCAGCCCAGAGGCCATAGCTGCAGCCGCCCACCAGCTATACTGTGGATTTGGATTCCAGGCAACAGCTGTGATGCGTGTCTGGGGGTCATTGACGATAATGGGACCACGGGATCCTGTCATATTCGCCTCATCCTCGTCTGCATGGGTATCATCTTGCACTGCCGTCGCTTTCTTTTTGCCTTTGTGCTTCGCTGGTCTACCACTTTTCTGTTTAGCTCGCTTGGCCTGCGTCTGATTTTGAATCCGATTGGCAATCGGATGTGTGTTCGGCTCGGGAACGAATCCATGTAAAATACGACAAGTGCCCCGGCTGACTGTCTCAGCAGCTTGCTCAGGTTCATCTTCAGGGCCCAGGAATTCATGCTGGAATAGTTTCATTTTGTATGTTGGCTTCCTGTAGATGAAGATCTTACGCATCATGTTAAAAGCCCAAACTGAACCATTCGAAGCGCCTACAAGGGCGAATGGATGGCAAGTCCCTACAGACACACACGTGGGCTGGCCATTAACAGTACATACGTGGCGGCCTAGGGGGAAGTTCCGTGCTTGTAGAAAGGAGATGTTGGGATTGCCGGGGAAAGTTGAGGGCCATGGCATGGTCCATCCTCGCATGTGGCGGCTCCAAGACAGAAGGTTTGGCTGAAGGGAAATGAGCAAGTTTGGCTGATAGGTTACCTCTGCATTCGGTCGGCTCAGATCGGTCACTGTTGCTATACCTCCAGCGGGTATTGTGGCGACTATGAAGGGGTCCGAGGGATAGCCGGAGACGATTTCCATTATGGCGCTTAAATGGACCGGATGTCGCTGAAGGCAGCGTAAAGGATGGACTGACCAGACTGCCACAGAGCCATCTGATAAACCCGTTGCCATGCGGTTCATGTTGATCCATGTGAAGCACGTGATATCTATCGTATGCTCTTTCGGTGGGCAAATCGTCACCAGCGGCTCTTGCACCTCCTCTGTATGATTGTTATTAATTGTATACTCATTGCACTTGTGAATCAACGTACCAAAAGTCGCTTCACTGTCCTGATCAAAGGACCACGGAAGTCGTAATAGTCGTAGCCTGCCATCGCTGCAAAGAATGGCAAGGAGATTCTCCCGGTTTACGCCCCGAAGCGAGAAGGGACACCATTGCATTCGGGCTATACGGCCCCAGGAAAAACAAAATGTGTGTACCAGCTTCGGAGGGGATCGCGCAGGACGAATCGATCCTCGACGGCCCTTCTCTGAATCGAACCGCCAAATCTGTACGGCTGCCTCTTTCTTCTCTGATTCTTTCGGCGCTTTGCTCATATCGCGGTAGAAAGCCTGATCAGCAAAGGGAATTACAGCTAGAGCCAGAAGCTGGTCAATTTCTCCCTTCGCTGGGGCCCATCCCATCGAGCCAACAATACCACCCACATCGAGAACCCAGCCGCCAGACTCAGCGTCCTCGTTGTTAGAAGTGTCAAGCGGGTTTCCTATACTAGAGATAGCTATGCTGTCACCCTGTACGACTTTGTACTCCTTTTGGTTGGAAACGTGGCCGAGTACTGCAGTTAACTCGCCTGCAGCATCTGGGAGGAACCATCGAGATGCGCTGGTTCTACTAATCAAGCTTATCTTCTGGCGGCTGCCATTCGCCTCTACTAACCGAGGATACCACCGATCAAACCGTGCATCCTCATTGTCTGTGAAATCAGCAGGCATCCAGGCCTTTTCAGCCTTTGCAAGCTGAGTTTTGGAATGGATTCTGGGCGGAATATTCTCCTGCTGCCACCATAGCCTGAAGAAATTGTCGAAAATCCTGCCGGGGCTCTCGTAGTCGTCACCAAAAGACTCAATGAGCGCACCAGGACGCGCCCATCTTTTAAGAGGCCCGATGTACGTTCTGGTATATCTTTGGCCCGGATCAGTAGGATAAGGTAGCACTTCGCCCAAGTTGCCCTCTAGATTCAAGGGCGGTCCCCGCTTTCTAGGTCTCTTGGGAGACGACTTGATGGTCTCTCTCTCTCTAGGCGTATCAATTCCAGAGGATGGTTGGGGATCGAAGTCGGCTTCGTCACCGTCGCCGTCCCCATCATCGTCGTCGAAACCGTTGTGGGCCTCGGCATCTGGACCATCCACGACAAACTCATCCTCAGATGATTCGCGGGCACGGCGTGCGGCTGGCGACTGCTCATCACCGGAGCTGTCCAAATGCAGGTCAAGATCGGAAGGGCCGAATCGCTTTGCCCGATTTGATTGGCGGAGTCGCATTATTGATGAGCGGTATGATAAGAGGAGGAGGGCTGAAGAAGGTTTGAGCGCTTACGCAAGGGTTTCAGGCTAGGTATGTCTCTCACATCAGCCATAAGCATGGGCAAATACACAGCACGCTGTCACTCGATTATTTGTCGTGTGTTGCAACCAGCATGAGTGATGGGAGATCTCCAATATCTAATACTGGGCATCAAAGCGAGGCGAGATCGACTTCTTACAGGTGCCACAAGTGTTAACGGTGACGGTTTACCTACCTGGAATGAGGTATGGACACTCAAGGACAGGCTTTTGACCAACAGCAGGTAGACATCAGAGGGCACATCGATGGATGAAACCTGCCTCAGCACAAGCTCTTTTACCCGATGTATGCTGGATGAGATAAAAGCCGCGGGCGCTGCAGGTGCAATGATGTTGGTGACGATGGTACCAGTCTGGCAAATACAGAGGGCGAAGTCGTCGTAGGGGTGGGCAGAAACTCTCTACGTAGTCCTCAAAAGTGCCACTGCAATTGGCAGCTAGACGAGGTAGGCACCCTGGACAGGCCCTGGACGCTTACAACAGGTGGGTACTAAAAGTTCCTGTGAGCCTCTTCGGCAGCAAGAGTACCTCTCTCTCTCTATCACTTTAGGCACGGTCAGGTAGCATGTAGGCACCTTGATGCGGCGCTTGTTTATATGTGGGTGTACGCTAAGATAAGTGAACAAAAGTCTGCGTCAACCCCGCCACTGTACCTAATACACGAGATACATGCCTACCTTATGTACGTGTTCTACACAGGCAAGGTAAGAAGGCGGCGTGAAACCCCTCTCTAAAATCCTCGCCATATGTATTACATGCTAGCACGGAATCACCCAAGATACTGTCCTGCGCCTACGTAGCTACACACATAGTGGGTTACAACCTTTTGGCGCCGGCGCAATCATCACCAACGTCACCAAATAGGCAACTCCCGAGATGGTGTATCCATTTCTCTGGGCCACTGACTGCTGGCCACCGCGCCCGACGACAGTCTATGTCTCAAAGGAGGCAAGGCACCTGTAGGTGGTTCATAGCGACGTACCTTGCAGCTGTAGCGGATGGAATGGAACAATAGACCCCACGGCAGCTTCTGACCTACATAGTATTGCATCCAAAGTACCATGCATTTGGAGAGAGAGGCCGTATCCAGTCCACTACGATGCTCACATTGACATGCCGAAACAGGGATTGTCAATCAACAATCTGCTGTCGCCTGTCGCATCCTGTCTTTCGCACTCTGCCTTGGCCTGCGACAGTCAGCATGCAGGTTACATTGTCCCACGCCACTGCGCGAACATTCCCTTCTTTTTCAAATGTAACCCGGGCTCGGTCGAGACTCGCTGACACTGCCAGATCAGTCCTCTCTACTACTGTTCCTTCTCCTTTCAAAGCTGCCTTTACCCCTCTGACGTGCGCATGTAACTCTTCTAGACGCAAGGGATCTACCTACCGGTATCTCATGGATCACTGTTTGAACCATGGAAGAAGCTGCTGCCATCGGCAACCTTGAGGCCGTCGAGAAGATACTGCCCAGCCTAGTCCTGAGTTCCGATCCCAAAACTTCGCTCAACGAGAGAGCTGTCACCGGCGCAAGCGGCGTCATCGACCGCTCCATTCGCGCTGCCGCCGCTAACGGCCACCTAGGCGTCACCCGCTTTTTCATAATCAAAGGCGCCGTTATAGATGACGGGCTCATCTCCGCCGTGCTCGAGTCAGGCTCGGTAGAGCTATGCGACTTGCTAAAAGAGCACGGCTGGGACGTCAACCAGAGCTACATCAGTGCCCAGGGAGACTGGCGCTTTTGGACGCCCTTGCGGTAAGATCCGAGCCTGGACAAATGAGAACCCACCGTTGACGCGTCAGGTGATAGGGCAGCCCTCGCCCACCCGCCTGTCTGTCGCTGGCTTCTGCAAAACGGCGCAGACCCGAACTATGTGGAATATGGCTTCACCCCCATTATGGTCGCCGTACGGCTACACTCGCCCGAGGTTGTCCGAATATTAATAGAGTACGGCGCGGACCCTCGGACCCAGATGCTGCTGCATTCCACTGCAAGTGCTGCCAACCCGGCCATGGCCGAGTCCTACCCAGATCGAGGGGACCAGGACCGCATAGGTGTGTTGAAGATCCTGCTTGACCACGGAGCAGATATCAACGAGATGGAGCCGGATCCCAAGGCCCGGGCGAGAGATGATGCGAGACGGAAACGAACCATGGACACGGGCACGCCGCTTCACTACGCCGTAGCCGCCGGGAATGCCATTACTGTTAGTTTTTTGCTGGCACATGGTGCCGATCCCAAGCTTCCTAGCTGGAGTGGGCACACGCCTTTGCAAGCAGCAGAAGCGCTCGAACACAAGTTTGTCGCCAATATTCTGAGGATGGCAGAAGCCGTGTAGGTTCCTCCCTATGTCTCCTTGTATCATAGCTGATGCCCGAGTCAACCGAAGTCGGGATCCAGATTGAGCCCATCGCTACTAGGGTCAGCTAAGGGAGGGGAAAGTGGGAGAGTCGCCGCCTTGCTCTCATCGAGCACACCGGCTTGTGCTCACGCCGTGCGAATTTTTCGATATATTATGCACGGATGCTAAGCTCAACAACCACATGGATATGAGAATCCATCGCCATTTGGCCGATTGGTCCAATGTTCGAGGTCGTGAGCTGGATGTTGTATATATGACAAGTTCAAAGAAACATGTCTGTGAACAGGTGTGATGTATGTCTAGGCTATTGCGAGTCGATAGGAGTCCAGGCTCGCAGCTGAATGCCAGCTCCGCAACTTAGCTATTTACAAATTCTTCGACGTCACTTATATGCACATACTTGATTCTCTGCCTATAATGCGTGTACGCGATATGTACACCCTTGCCACCCTTCGCGAAATTATCGACAAAGACGCTGGGGTAGCTGAGTTCCCGGTTCGACCGTTTCTCTGAGTTATTGGTCATGCAGAAGCCGTCTCCATCCTCTAAAACCTTGCATTTCCAGGTCTTTCCCTCGTCATTGGATATACCGACTGTCAGGGCTTTCCGTGGGGTCCCCCAAATCGCAGTCTTGCCGTTGACTTCCGGCTGGTTGACACGTTGGTCGCTCGCCGACGTAATGTCGTCGTACAGACCCTCACGCCGCTCCATATCGGCGCTCGCGCTCGACTCATTGAACACCATGACGAGACCTCCGCTGGGCAGCGCCGCGGCGCAGATTCCCGAATTGGGGTTCGGCAATGAAGTTCTCTGCGGCGCCGTCCAATCGATACCGTTCAAGGACGTCGATCTGTAGATGTTGTCTGCCCAACGACTACGATAGAAGGCAACGAAGGAATCCTGGTTAGGGAGCGCGACGATATTCATATGCACGCGCCCAATCGAATCGGGAACACCATGTTCATTCCACGTCTCACCACCGTCTTTAGAATACGCAACGGCAGAGACATCATCTGAGCCAATCCATCTGAAACCAGGAGGAACCCGACAATACCAAATGGGTAGAACCCAGGTTTTGTCAGTCAAGACCACTATTGGCTGCCGGATGAAGGCTCCCTTTTTGCCCGGACAAGGCTCAAATGGCCCCGACCAGCTTTGACCGGCGTCTTTGGATGTTCGGGCGATGATTGCTGCTTGATCTTGATTTCCCGCCGGTTGCGCCGTGTGGAACAGCCATAGGGTACCCGTGGCTGGATCACGGAAAAGCACCGGGTTTTGTTCGCTGCGAATCGGATCCGATGAGAGCCGGACCGGCTCTGACCATGACGATCCCGGCTCAAGTCGGCAGATATAAATCGAGATATCGTCTGTACCCTCCTGCGTGCCCCCGAACCACACGCACAGTAACTTCTGGTCAGGAAGTTGCAAAAGGTTGGAGGCATGACACTGCACTGTGGCGGCTGGGAGGTTGTCGACCCTGGATACAGCTGGATCCTTTGTTGTCGGTGCTGCTGAAGATGGCATAATGACTGTCGACATCTTGAGATGCCCAGCTTTCCTTTAGGATGTTTCCGCTGCCAATGTCCCATGGGCGCTACATCTATGCCTCAAACGGACGAACCACCAAAAAAAAAAAGCTTCTTTTTATCAACGTGCGAAGCTTGTGTAGTCATTTCGCCTTTCCTTCCGCCCTACCGGATCCCTGACGGTGTTCAGCCCAGGCGCTTAAAACTGGGGTGACTGCTTGGCAGGGACTCGGACTATTGTCCGTCACCGTCGGGGACATGAGCGACCACAGCAAGTATCGACTCCTCGCAGAAACAAGCTTCTACGAGTCAGTGGACCGTAAATCTGGGGAAGCGGGGAATATGGGGAAGCAAGGTCGCTCGGGAGGTCTTAACAGAAGATATAAGGCTTAGGCGGTGGCTCCTTGGCTGCTTGGAGAACGAGGGCATTTTCTATTGTTCCAGTCTCTTCTTACGAAAGCTAAAAGCTCTGGCTGTTTTACTTGTGAAGACAAAGAGAAACTTACCATCATCATGGGTGGAGGCACGTCAATATGGGCAGCTCCCGAATGGAAGAACGACCCGCGGGAGATATTCAACTGGAAGCTCTTCTATCTGGCTACAACGATTGCCTTTGCCGGCTGCTCCTATGGCTTTGATACCGGAAACATTGGCGGCGTATTGACAATGCCCAGTTTTCGACGGGCATTTGGGCTGGATGAATTAAGTCAAGTCGAGCAAGATGCCCGCGAAGGAAATATTGCAGCTATGGGTGAGTTCTTGCCAATCGAACGTCAGGAAATACCGAGTCACTGATGACCATGTACTACAGTTGCTGCTGGTGGCTCTGGTGGCGCACTCCTCGCTGCACCCTGTGCCGACTATCTGGGCAGAAGACCCTCGATGATGCTATTTTCCTTCCTCTTCATCGTCGGCGCTACTATGCAAGAGTTCACGGATCTTGGGGTATTCTATGCCGGTCGCTTAATAGCCGGACTCGCAATCGGTGCGACGTCCATGTTAGCGCCTCAGTACATCGCAGAGAACTCGCCGAAATCAATCAGAGGCTCTTTGACAACCTCGTACAATTTAATGATCATCCTCGGTACGTGCTCCTCTATTGAGGTTTGGCAATGAATAGACATGTTCCATGGTCATTTGAGGTGTTCAGATGTGGCTCATTCATTCGTTGTGGTTGCCAGTTGAGTGGGAAACGGAAAGAGAATTTGAATATTTACTTATTTGACCATTTAGCTCTGGCTCTGGCTTTCTGGATAAACTTTGGCGTTTCGCTATGGCCACATGAGAGTAACCTTCAATGGAAATTGGCCCTCGGGATCCAAATCATCCCTGGAGGTGTTATGTTTCTAATGTTGTTCTGTAAGCCCCTTTACGGTACCAGAATCTTTATGAAGCCATTCTAATGTGCATAGTTGTCATTGATACACCCCGAGCATTGATATCTAGAGGGAAGAGGGAGCTGGGACTCAAGAATTTATGCGAACTTCGCAACCTCCCTGCCGACCACTCGTACTTACAGCAAGAGTACATGGAGGTTTGCGCTCAAGTTGACGCTGAGCAGGAAATGGCCAAAGGCACAAACTACTTGATTGTCATCAAGGAAATTGTTACTGTTCGAAGCAACACTCGGCGATTTTTTCTGGCAACGACGCTGTTTCTTTTTCACAAAGTGTGTATCCAAGACTTATTCTACATGTCTACTCCCATTTCTTGTCACTGAATTCGCGCTTGTGTAGTTCACCGGCACCGATTCGCTTAACTACTTTGCTCCCGAGATCTTTGAGATGATCGGCGTGCAATCAGGTTCCCTGACTCTGCTCACAACAGGCGTGGTAAGTCGAAATCACGCCCTCGCAATTGACCTCGTGCGCAAGTTCTGACAAAAGAATCCAGTACGGCCTGGTCAAGCTCGCTACGACGATCCTGTATGTCACGCTCATCGTTGACAGAGTGGGCCGCCGTCGGCCTCTACTTCTGGGTGCTTTACTTCAGGCGACAGCGATGTTATACATCGCGTTATACGTCAAATTCGCGAACCCAGATTCTACTGGAGGTACGCCCGCGGGTGGCATCGTTGGGATCATCTGGATTTACATCTACGCATTTGGGTATAAGCTTCTTCACTCTCTCAATTGAGATATATGCGCTTCAACTAACGTGACCTCACAGATGGAGTTTCGGCTGGAGCGTTGCTCCCTACGTCGTAGCGGCCGAAATTTTCCCTGCCCGTATCCGGTCCTTCTGCATGTCAATCTGCTTCTTCATCAATGTTCGTTCTATTTCCATACCATAGCTCCTGTCGATGTATCCAAGTGAACAGCGACATTTCATTCTTTAAGAACATGAGAGTATAGGTGCTGACTGTTAATTCTCATAGTGGATTGTTGACTGCAAGTTCTCTCAAACTCAACCGTGTCTCCATACGACCTACTAACACTTCTATTCTCTAGTTGGCATCACCAAGGCCACGCCCAGTATGATGAGTAATATGGGCTGGGGTACATTCTTGCTGTACGCAGTTCTCACATACATCGGATTCGTCTTCGTGTACTTTTGTATGCCGGAATTCAAAGGTGAGTTTGCCCTCCATTTCGAATCCTCTTCGAAGCAGGAGCTGAACCAGGCGAAATTGCTCTCAGGCCGAAGTATTGAGTCAACAGACGATCTGTTCCAGCGATCGATCTGGTCCATGTGGCGTCACGCGTATCCGACTGAAGAAGAGAAGGTCCGCCATGACGTACAAGAGCAACTCGCCGGTAAAGCAGCCGACGAGGAACAGGCGATTGGCGACGATAAGGCGCCTGAGTCGAGGGTAGTCCATGCTGAGACTGTCAACTAACGTTAGGATCGTAGTATGCTTAAGTATGGCAGCTTATACTATTATCATCAGTTTGAAAGTCTCCTGACACCAGGTCATGCATATTTCGACTGTTATGAGTAGGTACAACGAGAGCGGGAGGAAGACCTTACTCGTCCTTCACTGGCCGATCACTGTGAATACAAAACAGAGAAGTGAGATATTGTAAACATCCTGAACAAGGATCGGGCTGCCTGTACTTGGGCGTTCTGTTCGCTGAAGTACATACCTAGATTGGCGAGAACTGCGGTTGTGTGTGGTGGGAGGCCTCGCCCTATCTATATCACGACTAAAAAAGCATCAGCAACTTACCTGGCAGGTGATGTCAAATGCAAAAATGTGAAAGTAGTCTCGGGGTTCCTGACGCAATTGACCCTTGCCTGCCGGGCCTCTCGGTGATGGTAAGATGGTAGAAGTGGCCTGAGGTGATATCTCACTTGATAGGACCCATGAAAGTAGCGGGCCAAGCCCCGGTCGGCCATTAGGTAGACCCCAAGTTTCCCCCACGGGGCGCGACGACGAGGCCGCTTGGCACTAGGCTCCATCTTGACTCCGCACATCTACTATACATCGTAAGGCCAGGTAAGGCGTCACGGGTCTGGGGAGTTTTCCTTTAACTGCAATAGGCGGCTCCACAACCAAGGAAGGACACCAGTCAGGCCACTGAGATGACTGCGACCAGTCTCCAGCCCCGTTGACGGGCCATGGCCCATGGCCCATAGCCTACGGCCCACGGCGTGGTCACTACTAGGTACTCCACTAAGGGGCACGAGATGGATGGTGCCCTCGTTCCTTCCCTAAGTTTCCCTTTTCCTCCTTCAGCGGAGGAGGCGACGCAGGGTTTGGAGAATCTCCTCACGTCAATATCCTCCTTTCACCCACGCTGGATTGAATCCGGCCGTTCGCTACTGGTTGGCTGTCAACAAAACCCACATCAGAAAAAAGACGAACTTACCGAGATTCATGAATGAAACAACAGATTCGGCACCAATAAAACAGCTATAAGTCCAGGGCAACGGCCCATTTGGTTTTGCCGCCTCGAGCATACTAGGCCATCAGGTCAATGAATCGACAATGAGCCAGAAGAGACCGTGGGAGGACGCGAACCTTAGCGAACCTGCAGAGACATCGATACAGGCAAATGCGACCCTGCCACGCTTATAAATTTGTATAAAATACTGATCTGTACTCAGCGACGACGTTCTTCTGTCTATGGTGCCACTACTACGTTCGCGGCCACCTCGCCGACAGAGCAATACTCGAGTGGAACCTCCACTCAGCATGTGCCTATCATTTCTCGGAAAGTGAAGGCATGCGCTGCATGTCGCAAACACAAGATAAAATGCATCATGGTAGATAATAATCCACCATGTCGAAGGTGTAGGTACGTACGAAAATGTCCCGCGTTTGGCCCGTCGAGGGCGGATTACGTACTTTGAGCCCCATTACCAAGTAGCTTCATGCAATGTCTCCAGCATGCAAGACTATTCAGATAGGCATCCTTTCGGGTCTTGACACAGGATACTGATATGTCACCAGCGAGAAAGGGCTAGGATGTGTCCTCAATAAAAGCCTTCAGACACTCATAAGCGAAAGGTCGCAGTACGTAACCCAAATATCCTAGTTCTCACAAATTAGTCGAACAATGTGCAAAGAACACCCGAGTGCGTTAGAATCACGTGGATGGAACGCTGACGCGCCTCAAAGATCAACCGAGTCCATTATGCGAGACCTCGAGATGCTCCATTCCAACCTTCAGACAGTACAAAAAACCCTCAACCTGCCTACTGTTGGCCAACTCAGTTCAAAACATATCCTTACGCCAGTTTCCGAAGAAGCAAACCATTTTGATGACCACGTCGGGCCTTCGTGTGACAACTCACCCAAGATTTCCCCAGCAGATGAGAACGATTTGCCCAAGGTTCCAATTCAATCTGTGTACCATCTCACGAAGCTCAGTGCCCTGAGGTCCCCAGACTCTGCTGAACAGGATCATCGGCTGAAACAGCACGCCAACGAGGATTTCATTTCGAAGGGCGCCTTGCTTCTGAGTGACGCAGAACGACTTTTCCGGTTGTATATGAATCAGCTAGACCATTATATGTACGGAATCGGTGGACGTTATCGATCCCTAGACGAGCTCCGCCGGAAAAGTCGAATACTTACTGTTAGCATTATGACAGTAGCGGCGCTTCACGACAGGGACAGCAACATTATATATGGCGTGTGCGTTCGGGAACTGCGTCGCCTCTTGGCAGCCTCTATATTCAGTCGTCAAATAGATCGCGACTACCTTCGAGCTATGTGTATTGCCTCCTACTGGCTCAGCGACATAAGCTGGATGTTATCTGGGTACGCGATTCGTCGTGCAGCAGAATTCAACCTCATAAGTCACCACCGTCAGGCCATATCAGAGGGCAGTGAAGAAGCTGCTGATCTCGTCCGCCTTTGGTACGTTTCTTGACCCCAGATGGCATCGTTTCCAGGATAATATTTGAGGTTGAGGCGAGCATAATTCACATGCTTGTTGCGACCAGCGTGAGGATACTACTAACATAGAGACTTCAAGGTATATCCTGTACATATGTGACCAGCACTTGAGCACATTATTCGCGAGGCAGTCTATAATTCGAGAAGACGCCGCCATCCAGGGATGGGAAGCGTTTCTGCATGCACCAGTGTCAGACGATGAAGACAGACGGCTCGTAAGTCAGGTTGCGCTGCTCAACATAATTCACAAAATCCGGGATCTTTTTGGGCCAGATTCAGGAGAGGCTGTGCCGCAGGTTTACTTGATGCAAATCGCTGGCTTCTCTCGCCAGTTGGACCAATGGGTTGGCCATTGGTCCGTGGCCCTCGTTGGTGAGCAACGTATCAACCCCAAGTTTACAAGCACTTGAAGCTCTAACAATTTTTTCCCCCCTCTTTCATAGAAAAACACCAACACATTGGAGAGTTTCCTCGCAAAGGAGTGCTGCTCCATTACCACTTTGCCAAGCTTCACCTCTACTCCCACGTCTTCAGAGGTCTAAAAAGCGCTCCGATACCTGCTTACTTCCTGGATGCCGCGGCTCAAGCTGTCTCAGCGGCGACATCAATAATAAATCTCCTGATCACTGATCCACTCATTCAAACAGCATTGGTAGGAATGCCTTCATATATGCATTCAATGACAGCGTTTGCTTGCATGTTTCTTGCCAAGTCTGCGACAATACACGGGGCTGAATTGATTGAGCGCGACGTCGTAATCAGCTTGACCTCAAGTCTCATCCAATTGTATCGGGCATCGCCAGTCAGCAAATGGCACTTGGTGAACATGATGGCAAACGGCCTTGACAAGTTGGTACAGACACTCTCTAATGCAAGCACAGCATTGAATCCCCCGAATGAGGCCGTTCCATTCGGTCAAAATGCGAGCTTCAACAATTTTGAGGAAATGGGATTACAAGAGGATAATGCACTGGACATTGACCCCAATTTCTTAATGGATTATACGCTCGGTGCTTCACAGTTGATGTCGCTGAGCAACGGTCCAACTGCCTTTGACACGTCCGACTTGAGCCCGAGTTTCTTGTAGATCTAAATGCGATAATTAATTGGAAAGGGGTAACATTCGAATACTTTACGGTAGTGCGCCCAAAGCAGATGTTTTGAATATCTTGGTACCATACTGTCGAACTCTGAACATACCCATACAACCGGGTGTCTGCTCATTATCTCAGGTGATTTAACATCAAATGAATTGTCTGGTCTATATGACCGTGTCTTATTAATTTCATATAACTTCTTCGATTGTAAATTTCAGATATTTGCTAAATCTGAAGTAGGTAGTCATCCTCCTAATGGCCTTCAATATTCCTGGGACGATAGCCAGCTTCGAGAAATTTACATTCATCTTCTGTAAGTTTGACTTTTAAAGCTTCAAAGGCCTCCTGCACACGCTTCACACTGTTGACGCCCACAATCGGCCAGCAGCCCTGGTGCATAACCCAAGCCGTGGCGATGAGCGCCATGCTCACGCCTTTATCCTTAGCAACTTTCTCCACGGCGTCCACGATATCCAAATTGGCGCCCGCGAACCAGCTCTTGGTCTTGTTATCGCTCTGGCTCCTGATACTACTGTCTTCACTTGCGGACCGCGGCTTCGCCAGCATGCCTCGCGCGATGGGGCTCCAGGGAATCACGCCGACACCACTCTCGCGGCAGAAGGGCAGCATCTCGCGTTCTTCCTCACGGTATAACAAGTTGTAGAAGGGCTGCATGCTGATGAACTCGGTCCACCCATTCATCTTGGCGATATACTGCAAGCGCACGAACTCCCATGCGTACATGCTCGAGGCACCAATGTAGCGTACCTTGCCGCTTTGCACGACTTCGTGTAGCGCGCGCATGATCTCTTCAGGTGGTGTTTCACGGTCGAGACGGTGAAGCTGCAAGACATCTTTTGGGGAGGTCAGCGATGCCGTACAGGTACTAATCATGGTTGAGTGGGACCTACCGATGTAGCTGGTTTGTAGCCGTTCCAAGCAACGGTCTACGGCTTCGAATATGTGTTTCCGACTTAATCCCATTTGGTTCACCAAGGGGCCGTCGTTTGACGGAGCGGGTCTCGAATTATCGTCCATAACTGGGTTAAAGATTTTGGACAGGATCACAACTTTGCTTCGTGGGATGTTGAACTTCTTGAGCGCCTTTCCAACGACGACCTCCGACTTGCCGTTCGAGTAGGTATCGGCCGTGTCCTGCAGTGATAGGATATTAGTCGAATCCGCTATCCACTCCCGAAGCTGTGAAGCTCACCCAGGTGTTGATGCCCAAATCGTACGCTGCCTTGATGACCTCGAGACTCGGTTCCTCGTCAAGGACCCATGGTGAACCTTCCCATTGACTCGTCCCGAAGGTCATACATCCGAGGATGACTTTCGAGATTTTCAATCCGCTTTTTCCTAAGCTGAGAGGCACCAGTCAGTCCTGATACTCTTGCCCGCATCGCTCGATATTCGGTTACAAGACTTACCGAACATATTCCATTTTGTCAGCAGACGTTTTGAAGCTTTGACCTTGTCAACGACGGGGTCAATCTTGTATACGAGACACCTAGATGACCAGTTCTTTGTAGAAGTATGAAGCAAGATTCAGTGTCGTATACGCAAACTGCAGTCTGGGAGAAGTCGCCTTTCAAGCACACTCACGCCTTTCTTACAACCTCGTAGCTACCCCGCCATCTCCAACTGCCTTCGACAGTTCGACAGTGTGCCAGACCACCCCGCATTGATCCTCGTTGCTCCGGTCGTGCATCGGCAAGAAGTGCGAGAAGCGATCTATCCCGTGATTGGTCAGTTGAGCACTGGACTTGCCCGTTTCGGTTCCGCCCAGACTCGTACTCCGAATGGGGTCCTTCGGGATGAAGTCCATTCCTAAACTCGGCATCGAAATCTCATGCAAAAGTCAACATGGAAGGGATTTTCGGGGCTTCAGACAGTAGTCTGTTGGTAAAATCGATATTTCGTGCGCATACAGGTTAAAGATGTCAACTATTGCCACGTTTCCAACTCGAGGCGAGCTTAAGCTGGATATCCAAAGCAAGCTACTGATCAAGGCACTACTGGCACTAGGCACAGAGGAATCATCGTAGCAACTCTCGCTCGTCTTCCCTTTTCCAGATCGGATTCTCGAGAATGGTAGCGTCACAGTCTCATGAAGAGCATGTCCTCATCACCGGTGGCGCGGGCTTCATCGGCCAGCTCCTCACATCCGCACTGATCGAGTCCTCCGCCAACCTCACGCTCACCATAACCGACGTAGTCGAGCCGCCCGTTCCCTCCTCTGTCTCCCGGCATGCGCGTCGCATAAACGCCATACAATCCGACCTCACCGACGCGCCCGCCATCTCCTCTCTCCTCGCGCCCGCCAGACCCTACACGGCCGTCTACCTCCTTCACGGTCTCATGTCCGGCGGCGCCGAGGCCAACCTCGAGCTCGGGTGGCGCGTGAACTGGGACTCGCACCGCGCGATCCTCGACCACCTGCGGGCCCGCGCGCCCGGCACCGTCGTCGTCTTCCCCTCCAGCCTGGCCGTGTACGGGCCCCCATCGTCGTCCTCGCCCCCCTCCGGCGCCGCCACCGTCACCGTCACCTCCGAGGCCACGTGCCCGGCGCCGCGGTCGAGCTACGGCGCGCAGAAGCTGGTGGCCGAGACGTACCTGGGCGACCTATCGCGCCGCGGGCTGCTGGACGGCCGCGTGGTCAGGCTGCCGACGGTGATCGTGAGGCCAGGCGCGCCGTCCGCGGCCGCGAGCAGCTTCGCGAGCGGGGTGGTCAGGGAGCCGTTGAAGGGGGAGCGGAGCGTGCTGCCGGTCTCGAGAGACCTGGAGATGTGGGTCTGTAGCCCGAAGACGGTGGTGCGTAATCTGGTCTTTGTGAAGGACGTGCCCCGGGAGAAACTCGGCATGAGTATAGTGGTGAACCTACCTGGCATCACTGTCACTGTGGATCAAATCCTGAAGGCGCTGGGGGTGGTAGGGGGTCAGAAGGCATTGGATCTGATTGAGGAAAAGAGGGATCCGAAGATTGAGGCTATCGTAGGGAGTTGGCCCGCGCGCTTTGACATCAAGAGGGCACAAGATATGGGAATGGCTGGAGATGGGAGCTTAGTCGAGACGGTGAAGGACTTCGCGGATGGTCTCTCATGAAAGCCCACGAGGCTTCTATATAGTAGCCAGTGTTTCTTAATCTAGACGAGGAGACAATATAGACCATGGCTTCAAAGCTATTCATACCAATTTTGGATCGAGTCGAAAGGTCTTCCGTTGGGATTGATGTTCGCTTACCTTAGCCCCGCCGGTGGTAGTATGACGAGACATCCCTAGCTGAATCGCCTAGACGCACTGGAAGATATCACACTTTGATGCAGACCCAATACTCACTGCGTGACGGATTGGCGATCACAAGACGGTGACACCGGGTACCGGCCGGTTCTCCGGCGATGGACCGTCGGTCGCATGCCGAGCCCGGCTAATGTACCCCCAATGATAGTCTGATCGCTGCGGAGAACGTGGGGAACGCTTGTCAACTCAGGCACAGGATGACTTGGCCCTGGGCTCGGAGAGAAGACCGCACTTTACTGCCCCGCGAACATGTGAACCCTCCGCGAATTTGCAGAGTCGGGGGCGGGGTTGGAATCGGGGTGCTTTTACGCGACTGACGAAAGGGACGCGCCGCCGAATATTGAGCTGCTTGAATACTGTCTAGGTACAATTTGAGAGCGTACATTGTATTTTGTCTTCATATCACGCTATTCCGGCAGAAAGAATTGTTCCCGCAACAGCAGTACTGTCGCCGACTTCGTGTTAGAAAACCTGCTACCTACCTCTTGCGATATGGAGGCCCGCGTGTCTAGCCCAAAAGCGAAGCCTCTTCCGCCAGGCGTATACACGCCCGTGGTTACGCTCTACGACGACACGCCTGAACAGCCGGTCAACTTGGAGGGCATGTACAAACACTGCCAGTACTTGGTGAACGCTGGCATGCACGGACTGGTCTATCTCGGCACCAACGGCGAACTGGCTTTACTTACGCACGAGGAGCGCTCCGCGATCATCCGCAACGCCAAGAAAGCCGTTACAGACATCGGACTGCCCGACTACCCATTGGTGGCAGGTATCTCGGCGCAGAGCACGGTCGAGACGATACAGTTCGCCAAGGAGGCAGGGGAAGCGGGCGCAGGCTGGGGATTGCTGCTACCGCCTAGCTATTGGGCCAAGTCATTGAGCAGCGACGCGCTGCTGGGGTATTACCGAGATGTGGCAGATGCGAGCCCGATTCCCATAGTTGTCTATAATGTGAGTTCTCGAGGATCTTTCACTTCAGAGCATAAGCACGACCTCGTACTGACAATCGGTTCAGTTTCCGGGCGTAACCTCTGGAATCGACCTCGACTCGGACCAGCTCTCAGCACTAGCATCGCACCCAAATATCGTAGCGACAAAGCTAACTTGTGGAAACGTCGGTAAGCTTACAAGGTTGACGGCCAAGTTTGAACCGTTAAGCTTCGGTGTTTATGGCGGCAGTAGTGACTTCTTGCTCCCAACACTACACGCGGGCGGCATTGGATGCGTGACGGGGCTCGGAAACGTATTTCCAAAGTCGACATCGAGGATATACGATCTCTTTGTCGAAGGTAAGCTTGAGGAAGCAAGAAGTCTCCAAAATCAAGTTGCTACGGCAGAATGGGCTTGCAAGAAGTCGCTTTCATGCACCAAGTACGGCGCTTGGGTGCATATTGGCCGAGGACTCGGTTTGACTAATGGCAATACATTTAATATGCGAAAACCATACCCGGAACTCAAGGAGGACATGAAGAAGTGGACTTTAGACACACTGAAAATACTTGAGCCAGTCGAGAAAGCCTTGCCTGGGCGCAAAGGGGCTCTTGCTGCTGTAAACGGGCATCTGCAATAGAACTTACTTGAATAGGATCCTTCATCTAGCCCCTGGTATTGAATTCACGATTTCTGTTTTTACCACATCTTGTGATATCTGAGTATCTCAAAACCTAGCGTCACCGCTCTGATATCGACGACCTGTGATCATCGATAAAAGGGAATTTGGGCCTACCTCGCTCAAATCCTTGGAGCTTCACCACTTATTTCTTGGCTTATGCTGGATCCGAGTCTTTCTCCACCCACTCCCTTCAGTAGACATTGCGAGGCCTTGCGCGCTGGCTGGCTAGAGTGACGTTGAAATGGCGTTGATTGCGATTTAATCAACGTCCATGGCAAGTCGACCATGCGCAAAAAAGCAAACGTGATACGACTTGAGAGCAAATCCTCAGGCTTCGTTCACTACCGCGGTCTGTCAGACAAGCTGCGGTCAGCATTTGCGAAACAACTCAGACGCCATGAACAGACGTTTCGTCCGTAGAGACCAGTCGACAGTAATTGGATAGAAGCAGTGGAAACTCTACTGAAGTCAACAGTGACGCGGCTCGTTCGGACCTTGTAGTCGGTGAGATGGGTGATACATGGATTCGGCGGCGTAAAAGCTGTGCCCAAATGGGGTGATACGATAGCGACGACGTGGCTTCAGGTAATTGAAGCCCCTTTCTTCAAGACATGTTTACTCTAATGGCGTGAACACCAGAACTAGTGCTACAGTCAACATTACACCGCGAACATCTAAATCTGCAGCATAGGATACAATCTCACCCATTACTCGTCGAGATTTCAAACAAGGCCTCCCCACGGCCCGAAGACCATTGGTGTCCTTCGAATAACTTCTAAGTATAAGCGAGGTGTGGCCTCGAAATGGCTGTCTTGGCAAAATGAGCACGGCAGTAGTCCACTGATCAGATGGCGTTCTAGATTTGCAGACCGTCACAGCTGTATCACGATAGCGACGACAAGCTTTGCCAGAAGGTTAGGGAGATCGCGGCAAGACCTATGTATAGGCTAGCCTCAAGATGGTCTACCTGCCCAGCGCGACTCGCATTCTTCCGGTACACCCAATCACCGGCCGAAGAAATTTCGGTGCTAAGCCGATGTCGCCGGTTATCGCCACTAGCGAGAGACTCGAGTGGTCTCAGCTTGTGCAGATTGTGTCTAGATGGGCTAGTGGGCCATGACTGACCTATTAGAAGACTCGAGGCTTCTGACAGTGGATGATGCATATGGCACTTAGGTGGGCTGTTTTGCTGTCCAGGGACGTATGCTTGGGCAGAGGAGGGCAGCTCTGCATGGTGCCATGGGCGTGAACCTGCCGTCGCGCCACCTGCAGCAACCAACCCCACAACCCAATTGATCACACTGGCTTCCGACCGTCGGTCGAAAACCGCTTTTTTCCACTGTCGTCGACTCACCCTGCATTCCGTTACACTCGCAGGCTTCGTGGGACCATTGACCGACTTGACCACCTCCCTCCCAGATCGCGTTCTGCTGCAAGGCCTACATCGTGCCTGTGCTTAGAGGACAATAGGCGACAGTGGCATATAAAGAACGATCGCGATCGTCAAGTCCGCTTTTCTATTCTCTATAATTGTTCTGTCTTTTGACCGGCTTCTTTTCGTGGTCCTCTCCACCATGCTTCGATCCAGACAAGCAGCCAAGGCCATCAGGGCCGTGGCCCAGTCCTCGCGCCAGCAACAGCGTTCTCTCACCACCTCACCCGCTACTGCGGCTATACAGTCTACCACAAAAGCGCCGAAAGGCGTGAGGAATCAAACCACGGCCGCTCAGTCTACCGCGTACGTTGAACAAGACTCCCGTATATGATCCGAGCTGGCCATTGTTTGTCGCCAGGCTTTGCGCACAATTATTTGCTGACTTGTAAAACTCGTAGTGAGGTACGAGCTACGCCTGCTCCCGCATTCAACACTGCCGATGCAAAAAATCGAGGCCATGTCCAGCCCCTAGTCAATCCTCGGGCTCCCGAGATGGACGAATCGTATGTCGCCTGCTTGCTACAGCAAGAATCACAACTGAATATTGGCTAGGTTTATCGGGAAAACCGGTGGAGAGATATTTCACGAAATGATGCTGAGGCAAGGCGTCAAGCACGTCTGTACGTTCTATGTGCTGTACCGTACTCTGTCCGCGGTCGCTAACATGACTCACAGTCGGATATCCTGGTGGAGCTATCTTGCCTGTGTATGATGCTATCTACAACTCCAAACATTTCGATTTCATCCTCCCGAAACACGAGCAAGGCGCTGGACACATGGCTGAGGGTTATGCCAGAGCCTCTGGCAAGCCTGGTGTCGTCCTGGTCACGTCTGGACCCGGAGCCACGAACGTCATCACGCCGATGCAGGATGCCCTGTCTGATGGTACGCCAATGGTCGTCTTCTGCGGTCAAGTCCCGACAACTGCTATCGGTAGCGACGCATTTCAAGAAGCTGATGTCATTGGTATCTCGAGGGCATGCACCAAATGGAATGTCATGGTGAAGAACGTCGCCGAATTGCCACGCAGAATCAACGAAGCATTCGAAATTGCCACCAGTGGACGCCCCGGTCCTGTTCTTGTCGACCTCCCCAAAGATGTCACGGCTGGTGTCTTGAGAAGGGCTATTCCCACCATGTCGGCTCTACCGGGTCTGCCCAGTGCCGCATCGCGTGCTGCGGCAGAAGCTACCCAGAAGCAACTGCAATCCTCGATCAGCCGCGTCGCTGACCTGATCAATGTTGCCAAGAAGCCTGTCATCTACGCTGGACATGGTATTGTGTCATCAGAAGGCGGCTCAGAACTTCTCCGGGAGCTTGCCGACAAGGCTTCAATACCCGTCACAACTACCTTGCAAGGTCTGGGCGCTTTCGACGAACTTGATGAGAAGTCTCTCTACATGCTTGGCATGCATGGCTCTGCGTTTGCCAATATGGCTATGCAAGAAGCTGACCTTATCATTGCTCTCGGTGCTCGTTTCGATGACCGAGTCACTCTAAACATCAGCAAATTTGCACCTGCTGCGAAGGCCGCAGCTCTCGAGGGCCGTGGTGGCATTGTCCACTTCGAGGTTATGCCCAAGAACATTAATAAAGTCGTACAAGCCACAGAGGCCGTAGAAGGCGATGTGGCTCAAAATCTGCAACAGCTTATGCCATTTGTTAATACGACCGGCATGGCGGACCGTAAAGAGTGGTTCGACAAGATCAACGCTTGGAAGAAGAAGTGGCCCATGAACGACTTCGAGCGTACCGAGCGGCCTGGCATGATCAAGCCCCAGGTCCTCATTGAGCATCTGAGCAATCTGACCGCTGACCGAAAGCACGAGACCATTATCGCCACTGGCGTTGGTCAACATCAAATGTGGACTGCTCAGCACTTCCGGTGGCGTCATCCCAGGACGATGGTCACGTCTGGAGGTCTTGGCACTATGGGCTACGGTCTTCCGGCAGCTATTGGTGCCAAGGTTGCTCGGCCTGATGCGCTTGTTATTGACATTGACGGTGATGCGTCGTTCAACATGACTTTGACAGAACTATCTACGGCTGCTCAGTTTAATATCGGTGTTAAAGTTATTGTTCTCAACAACGAGGAACAGGGTATGGTCACGCAATGGCAAAATCTCTTCTACGAGGATCGTTATGCGCACACTCACCAACAAAACCCGGACTTCATGAAGCTTGCGGATGCGATGGGTGTACAACATCGCAGGCTCATCAAGCCAGAAGATACGACAGAGTACCTACAATGGCTCATCGACTCCGACGGCCCAGCCCTTCTCGAAGTGATGACGGACAAGAAAGTACCTGTGTTACCTATGGTCCCCGCCGGCTCAGCACTGCACGAGTTTCTTGTTTGGGACAGTGAGAAGGACAAGAAGCGCCGGGTGATGATGCGCGAAAGGACTGGTGGCCTACACAGTTGAAGGGCCTCCTTGAAGGGTTTGGTAATAAAGGTGCGGGGCGTTCTTGTTTCGTGTTGCGAAATAGCATATCAAGGAAACCTATACCATCAAGGCGGTCAGTGAAGTGGAGGCAAAACGGGAAAAAGAAAAGTGTTTATCTGGTTTGCATCTAGCATTCATGTTCGGAGCATTGTGGCAGAGATCCTGGTCTATTTTGGCCCTTTTCTTGTACATATCATACTATGGGGGTAAATGATTCAAATAATTCAAAAGTGCATATATCGAAGCGATCCCTTGGCTGTGAGCTGCATCCTTTCAGATGTAATTTGGAGGTAAAGGGCGTTCCAGTTTAGAGGGCTTAAGGACACCTAGAACATGAACAGTCTGCCGTATTAGTCTCATATCCTCTGATTGATATTAGGTTTTCATCCGAAGTCATTGCTGCTAATCTGGGTATTCGGCTACCTAACCGCAGGTGTCATTCGTGATGCTACCAGTAGTCAGCCAACATATCTGATGAATACTGTGCTTTGGCTGAGAGGCCACCGCAGATACAACTGGGGACACGATCGTGATCGTTGTAGGCTAAAAACGGGCGCCCGTTGCCAGAATTTTGTGAGGCACCAAAGACGAATATTTTTTTCGTGAAAGTGATTAAACGATGGCTTCTGTTTTGAGTCAACATAAAGCCTTGACGTGTATCAAGTTCATATTCTTGAGCCATAAAAATCCCGGAACCTAGCGAAAGTAGCTGCCAACGACAGTAATGGCCAACGATTTACCAGGTATCCATTGAAACCAACCTCGTCTGTGCCTAACTTTTTGGCAAAACCAGTCCACTAAGGCAAGTGTCAGATATCATTATACTGTACCAAGGGCATATGGAGAAATGCTACTGGTGCCAAGACATTATATCCTTGCAGGGGTATTTGCCATTCTATGTAGTCTTCATTCCCGTGTAGACCTACCAGCGATCATCAGAAATAGGGTGGGAGTTTCCAAGACACCAGTCAAGACAGATCTAGTATTATTTACAATTCAGGATGTCTTTAGCTTGTTTGCAATTTCAAATTCTTAAGTTGTTTGTCTTGAATCTAATTAGTATCTTACTAGGTGAGAACCACAGCATCCGCGTTCCTGCCCCAAGGACGACACGCGACTATCATTTTCTGCTTGTACCATCCTATGTATTCTCATTGTCCTAGCTGCTTGCAAGAATAGTCGTCGTGATCTGGTGCCCAGATACTACACCATCGAAGACACTTAATGCGCGGTTTGCCTTGCTGGACATACTTGTTCAGGTCAAAGCATGTGCCGCCCACTGGTCCAACCACTCCGCCAAAGCACTGCTTACCATCCTCGGTGGTATTCGCTATCCCGTACCATCTCCAGATACCTTGATTCGTCACAGATACCCAGACGCTATTCGAATTGTTGAGTACTACCGACAACATATTGTTAGCTAAAATCGTCAAAGGTCGAGAGTGGTTTTAGGGGAAATTTCAAGTCTCATGTAGGATAGTAAATACAAAGCTGCTGTTCCATCGTCTTGAAGCGCTGGAGGGGCATCTGAACACATTTGAACAACGTTCGGGGGAGCAGCTCACAGGGTACATGGACTTCCTTCATGCCGATATGGGCCTTACTGAAGGTTCCCTTACATGTCGGTGACTCGAACTCATAGGCAAGATGACTCATCCATGCTCGATAGCCTACTACTAGGGACAGGATTATAAGAAAGCTGGACAACTGCATGGTAAATGAAGTGTTGTGGGGGCAAATAGAATCCTGTCTTCGTGCGACTGACTCAATGGATGATACTCGACTTCGCAGGCAGGCGGTTGACGAATTTTACGCTTCGATGACTGTCAGAAAGTCCTAAGAAGCCTCAGACGATAGAGTTCGAGGGCGACTGGGATAGTCAAATGTACCAGGGCACAAAGAAGTTCACCCCGGTGGCTGAATCACCGACACAAAGAGCTTACTCTGAAGAATGGAGTCGGTCGACGAGAGCATCGTAAAGACATATCATCGCACCATGTAAATTCATAAATGCTCATAACCACTGCCTGTTTTCAAGACACTCATCACACAACAATACTCATCATCGCTATTCTCTATGGGCACCATAGGTGTGCGGTACCTACTTCATAGGTAGTT
Source organism: Xylariaceae sp. FL0016 (assembly GCA_022578815.1). NCBI lineage: Eukaryota > Fungi > Ascomycota > Sordariomycetes > Xylariales > Xylariaceae > Xylariaceae sp. FL0016. The sequence goes on along the minus strand of MU388725.1, from coordinate 2,079,805 downwards.
CGGGCCGTACCTAACTTCTGACCAGGGCATATACCACGGGGACATCGGGAATACCACTATGGAGACCAGCAATAATATGTTGACCGGTCAATTTAATTCTTCAGGGGCGACTCGATCACAACTCTGCATTTCATGAAGTTGTTTAGATGAGCCTGGTGTTTTACTGAAATCATAATCCCAGTAGCGATTGTGTGAGCAGCTGCACAAAAGGCAGCGCGGCTGCTCCCAGCTGTGGTCAAGACAATGCCTCGGTTTCCGGGAACGCTTAGCCCGAAGCGCTCCAATGGAAAATGAGCAACGAAGGGAGCACGTGCCCTTCTGTATATGCGGCAGGCAGTACACATGCATACCTCACAGGTGGCGATCCACTATTGCGGTGACTCTGGCCTGATAATTGCGAAAGGAACGCTATTCGCCGAACGGCCGGTCAGGGTTGTCAATTCGCAGACCTCGAGGTCAGCGACAGAAGACCAATCATGCTTGCAAACCCCTAGGATCTCTGACACAGTGGCATCCGTCCGTCTCTTGTCCTGTCTCCAGTGTTACGTCCTGTCTCCAGCATATCAATGTCAGATGCAATGTCGATTGCGACGGCAAATTGCTCGGCGCGGTGGCCCGCGGGGTCTCCATTTACTTAAGCTGTGGTGGGCAGGTATGACGGCATACGCATTCAAGTCTTCTTCTTTTCCCCTTGTGTAGGTACTGCCGTTCATCTTCTTCCGCGACAACAGCCATATCGCTTCTTGCATGTGACTCCCTCCCTTCGCTTCATCTTTGAACGTGTCGTCAGTGCTGTACTTCCCCTCGTCTGGTCCGAGTGAGACGCATTCGTTATACTCAAGTCAACGATTGTACGTGGACCTGCCTAGGTATCTACTTAACACAGTAGTGCTTTGGCGATCACTGCACAACTCAGGACCCATAGCGGGGTATATTCTTCTGCGACGCGGGGCATTTCTTGACGAGCTCCCTCTGTCCTCAGCTTGCCCTCACCTCATCCAGAACCAAGTACCACAACACATCAACATGTCGGGACCTGTACCTAACGTGACCGCTTTGGCTGATATCTACACAAAGCAGGCCCTCGCTGACCAGGCTAAGCGGTGGAATGACCTCCTCGAAAAGTTTCAATCCATCTATGGCGTCCCCGCCCAATTCGTGTCACGATCGCCTGGTCGCGTGAACATTATTGGCGAGCACATCGATTATTCGCTATATTCCTGTCTTGCCATGGGCATGACTCCTGACATCATCATTGCCGTATCTACCGACTTGAAGCCGTCCCAAGATGGTACTTTCAAGCTCAAAATCGCAAACGTAGACGAGAAGCGGTTCCCTACGCGCGAGTTCGATCTCTCCTACTCGGAAATCGATATCGATGCTACGAAACATGAGTGGACCAACTACTTCAAGGCCGGCATTCGTGGAGCACTGGAACTACTAAAGAAAAAGCATGGCGCGGACTTCAAGCCCGCAAGCATGCAAGTGCTCATGAGCGGAACCGTGCCAGCTGGTGGTGGCTTAAGTTCCAGTGCTGCCTTTGTCAGCGCCAGCGCCCTCGCCGTTTTAGTCGCAAACGGCGAGAAGGAGGTTGACAAGAAGGACCTGACTGAAGTTGCCATCGTGAGTGAGCGAGCAGTTGGTGTTAATTCAGGAGGGTAAGTATTCTTCTACAGTCTACATTGCAAGCGCTCACAAGGACGTAGCTTGGACCAGGCATCTTCGATTCTCTCGGAAAGGGGCTCTGCGTTGCTTGTCTCATTTTCCCCATCCCTGTCGGCACGGCCTGTATTCTTCCCCAAGACAGATCCGGAACTGTGCTTCATGGTCGCCCAGTCTCACGTTACCTCCAATAAGCAAGTCACGGGCCCCATCCACTACAACCTCCGGGTCGTTGAAAGTAGCATGGCGGCTGCCTACCTCAACGCAAAGTTATGTCCACCTGGCACAGAGCTACCTAAAGATTCTGGACCTTTGGGAGTATCAATACGCGGCTTCCACAACAACTACTTCAAGGGAACTCAGAAGTCAATGCCAGATCAGCTGACTGAGCTCATCGAGCTCACCAAGAAGACTTTGACTCAGGAGCAAGGATATACTCTAGAAGAGGTTGCTTCTGGTATTGGCATCTCTGTTGATGAGGTCAAGTCCCGTTTCATGTCCAGCTTCCCTGTACGCGGCGAATACTTTAAGTTGCGTCAGCGAGCCATCCACCTCTTTACTGAAGCGTGGCGAGTTCTACAGTTTCTGGCGATACTCGAGGACCCTGCGCAGTCCTCGCCAGATAGCAACACTGTTGATTTCAACTCCCGGCTGGGAGAATTGATGAACGAGAGTAATTACTCATGCAGCAAGATCTACGAATGTAGCTGTCCCGAGATTGATGAAATGTGCCGTATCGCACGCGAGGCTGGTAGCTATGGTAGCCGGCAGACTGGTGCTGGATGGGGTGGCTGCAGTGTCCATCTCATCCCAGCGGACAAAATAGAGCAGATCAAGAGTGCTTTGATGGAGAAGTATTACTCCAAGGGGTCATACAGTGAGGAGGAAATGAAGGATGCTATTGTTGTCAGTCGGCCGATGAACGGGAGCGCGGTCTTCAAGCTAGACGGAGGCCCAGTCCAGTAAGGACCAAGCCCCAGCGATTCTTCAATTTCTTTTAGAATTTTGCTGAAGAGTTGCGCTCGGCCACCAATGGCAGTATTGTCGGCATATGTCGCGATCACATCCATAGATTTTTGAGCGGCATAGATCTCAAGAATAGAGAATGTCACACAAAGAACCTCTATCTTGTCTAATCTCTGTTCAGTGACGGTAGTTTTTGATCTAATTGAATACATCCCACGCTGATCTTGAAAATAGAAGATCATCTTGACTAGGGGCTTTGCTGGCTCTCCTCTGCTGCATCAAATTCTTAGCGAACGGCTGAATGAGCTTCGACAAAGATTTAGCCAGAGAGTTGAGCTGATCAGTGGAGGGAAAGAGTACACACCGAACTCATGGTATTGCAAACCAGTTTTTTGCAAACGCACTGTTGAGTGTTTAAGACCAAAGTTGATTTGTGAGAAGGTTCTCTATGTTTCCGACAACGCCGCAAAGTCCCATTGCGTGTTCGGCAAGGGCGCGAACAAAGGTAGGCCATCGCGAGGTGCCATTCAACCTAGGCACCCATACTTACAAGTATCATCAGGAGCCCGAGAGATTTGAAGTAGTGAGATGGACTTCGGTTTCCTGCGCGACCAGCGCTTGACCAAACCCGAGTGCTTCGAGTCACCCAACGGCAAAGCCGGTCCCTGGCACTACAAGATGGCGTTTACCCTGGTATCCAGAGTTGTCGGCCGATACCTACAGTGTATGCCCACAGAAATCTATGGTACTCTCGGCGATGCTAATGCCTTGTCCCAAGGCTTTGCGGTCCACGGAGGCCGCGTGCTACAGAAATGTCGCGTCAGCATCGCATCCGGCTTCGCGCCTGGTGTGAAATAGGCAACGTCGCCAGTACCTTGTGTATTGCCATCTTGGGAGTTTCAAGTACAAAAATTAGTAAATGTTCTGATTAGATAGTTTATTCGGCGATGATTACATGGATTTCCTCTTGGACTAGTAAGCTGACGCTGGGGACCCTCGATGAGGGTCAAATATCTACATACATACAGTGACTACCAGGCATACCCACTGCGCCATCATCCAGAGGTAACTGCCCAACACCACTGAGTGGGTGCAGAAAATCGAGTACACGATCATGACCGCGATAGCTAGAGCCATATTCAGGAGAGTTATGGAACCGCTCAGTTTGGCAGGAACTTAGCAATCATGCGCTGATCGAGACAGGGTTCGTGAAAGGGAGATTTGGTGGTCATCTTGAAAAGCTGAGGGGGGTATCGTTATGTGACTCTCGACCGGTGACTGGTAATGGATATTGACCAGGAATCTCTTATTGTTACTGAAGAATCGTTGCTCGGTAAGGAATAAGCAAGAGACTAGTTGGTACCCAAGGATCGAGATGAACACGTCTGATCGACAGCCAGCACACGACTCCGACTCTCGACGGGCATAGAACCTCGCGCATTCAAAAGGAAGCTGTACATTAGCGCGCCGCCGCATCCCCCAGACGTATTTCCACCACCTTCACATCGTCCTCCTCCTCCTCCCCCTCCCCCCTCTTCCTCTCCCCCATCTCCTCACTATGCATACTCTGCACACTCCTCCGCCTCCCCAGCCCCGATTCCACCACCGTCGCGCTCGACCGCCTGTCGCCCGCCACCGTTCGTATCTCGCCGCAGCCCCCACCACCACCACCGTGCGCTTCCCTCTGCCGCCGGAAGTGCCGCTTCAGGAAGAAGTACGCCACGGCGCTCGCCAGCAGCGCTAGCACGACCACCACGATGACGATGACGAGCGCGTTGGGCCTCGTCGTCGTCAGGCCGCCCGCGTCGTCGGACGTGACCTGGGCGAGGACGTCGCGGGTCGCTTGTTGGGGCGCGTTGGGGTCGTCCGCGCGGGCCTGGTGGTGGACCGCGTTTGGGTCGGGTGGGAAGGACTTTAACATAGTTTCCTCGGCAAAGTCAACAAGCGATGAGGTGAGGTAGAGTGCGAGGGATCTGTCGATGGCTATACGCCCCCTCTGCCGGTAGCTTGTATTGAGGAAGCGAAAGACGGAAGTAGTTGATCGCGGATGAGCCTAGATGCGCGGATCGGGGGGATGTGGGCTCTATAAAAGGGCATGCTGCCACCGGCGCCGCGTCATTGACATGGCAACTCCCACAATGGGTTCATGGACTGGTCGGGACGTCTTTGTTGTCGACCGAGCCATTGATGTTTTTATTGCCATGTATCAGGTGTCAGGTCTATGTCTCACTCTGCGGCCGGGTTCAGTGTCTTTGAGAAGCCGCGTGGCAATATTCATTTCGCATCATGTGATAAACAAGAAGGAAGCCTGGTCGCTCATTAATAATTGGTTTCAATTAATTGTTGGTATTCTATTCTATTTTGAAGAGGCTCTTATATCCTGGAGACATGCGTTCGTCCATGCGTTCCAGCGCTTGGGTCAATTTAATGTTTTACATAACCCCATGTCATGTTTACTTTAATAACAAGTCATCCTTCCCAGAAGAAAAATCATTAAATATGCGTATCGCTTCTCAATACATGTGCATCAAAAGCAAACCATCCTTACACATCTAGTCATCGTTAGGCTGCATTAAATGGTCATGTCTCCATCATGAGTGCAGATCATACGGTCCTCTTCTAGGTCGCCTATCATCAAGCCGTCGTTCCGTTCCAGGCCGGATAAGAGGTATGCCATTGGCCGTCATCGAATGTTGAGGAGGACGTCACGGTCGGAAGTGGAGCAGATGTAGTGAAGCTTGTTGTGAGAGTGGCGCTGGTCACGGTCGTACTCATTGACGACGATGAAGTCGAGGTGCTAGTGCTTGTCGAAGTAGTAGGACTCGAGGTGGATGACGATAGTGACGAAGCTGTTGAGGATGATGAAGGTGTAGTTGAAGTTGGGGTTGGTGTTGTCGTTGATGATGAAGATGGTGTTGATGTTACTGGTGTAGTGGTGGAGGTGGATATGTTTGAAGCAGTTGTTGTAGTCACAGAAGTGATCGATGCTATAGAGGTGGTGGCCGACTCGATGGATGTGGTTGAAGTCGAGGTGGATGTGCTATCTTTATCGCTTGTGAGAGTGGTGGTGACGACCTCAGTTGTGGGCTGGACATCGATGACGGATACAGTAGTGGAGACCGTACTGGTGGTGGAGGGGTTTTCTGTGACTACCACGGTATCCGTGATAGGCGGCGAGGTTTCGATGACCGTCTGTGTTGTAGGTGACGCTGTCGTGGTTTTGACAACGGTCTCAGTTGTAGTTGGGTCGCCGCCGTTGCCCCCGCTACCATCAATGGGAATGACGGAGTAGGTAGCCCGTGCAACCAGACCATCAGTAGGAGTCCGCTTCCACTGGAGGAAAGGTAGTGCGGAAGAGGCGCCACATAGAGAGGAAAGGGCGAAGAGGAAAGACAGTGGCAGATTTGAATGCATTTTGCAAACTTGACCGGACAGCTCTTGGGACTTGAATGAGAAGAGACTTATTTTACCCACTGAATGATTGCAGGTTGAACGGGCTTGAACCTTGCAGCTTGACTTGAGAGGGGCCTGCAGGATGGAGAAGAAAGAGAAGAGATGGTGGAACCTACCACTTAGGACGAAGTTGGTTTTATTTCACGGCTTCGTCCTCGAGATTGAGGAGGATATTCAGAGGCTGGTATCACCAAAGTCGGCGGTTGACGAAGGCTTTGTTTGAATATGCTGGTGGCTGGTGGAGGGGTTGCCAGGGGCAGTGCGGGATCAGGCGGCAATGATTGGCTCGCTGATGGCCCTAGCCACCCCATTCTACCGTTTACGGCAAGACGCCACAGTTTGCCGTCCGGTACCTGCATTAGCGCGCTCCAGGTTCCTGGACTCACCTCTCGATGGAGGCATCATCAACGAATCCTGGTGGTGATCTGGGTATTTGATTCATATTGATATCCGATTACTTGTTTCAACCGCTCAAGGCTCACCAATGCAGAGCTGAAATGACTTCTCGATTCTTTCCCGTCCCAATACCGTCTCATATACAATGAGCAGACCGCCGGCGTCTATCAAGAGCTAGCAACCCAGTTTCACCACTCCTCTTCTTGGGACTGGGTCGGCAAATATCAGATGGCGGCGAAAGCATCCGGTGATACACTGGGACGTGTGAGCTCTCGAAGTGTATTGATCTGGTATCACGAACTAGAATTGTCTAGATCTCCGGTTCCGTCCGTGCCTACGGGACCTGAGCGTCTCAACCCGTATTCCCAGCCATGGCCCAAGCTGCAACGAGAGCATCCATCGCCGAACTATGCGGGCTGGCATTAGCAGGTCCGTAGAACGGCCCGTTCCAGTCAGGTCCCAGCGCTCCGTCATCACTCATGTCCTTATCTAGGATACTTTCCGCACACTTCCGCGCAAATTCCGGATACTCAACCCTAGGACTACCTTCGTGGAGTGTCTTCAACCCGCGCATGAACACTCCTTTGAATTGTGGCGCCGACTCTCCTGGTGTAGCTTGAATAATATGTTGCTCTTGAAGAACACCATCCTTGGTCATGTTCCGCATCACAGCTGAGGCGATCAGATGAGCTTCGTCGACAAATGTTTGGTTACCAGTTGCAGCTGTCAACTTTACCAACCCAGCAACGAGCGCACCATTCTCATAAGTGTATCCGTGGGCATCGGGAGGGGCTTGACAGGTGGTCAGATTAATGCCGCCGAGCGCAAGATGTTCCTCGCGCGAATACATTCCGCTCCCTTGAAAGAAGGTCCAGGCGGTGATAGCCCATTCCCGGTAATATTCCTTCTTACTCGAGTCGGATACCTTATTGGCCAGCTCTGCCGCTACTTGAATGAACAACGTATTGGCGATAGCAATGAACTTGGTATGCTGCTTGTTCCACCACAGGCCCTGCGATGAGCAGTTGGTACCCCAGCCTGTTGTCATGTCGTGGAATAGACCTTCTGCGGCATCAATGTAGACACGGGAGCCTGTTGCTTCATACGCCCGTATCCATACGATGGCCCACCAACCCTCGTCGTCGTACCAATTGTTCTCAAAAGGAGTCCCATCGCCGTCGTTGTACTTGTCCGCTGCAAGGGAGAAGGTGTTTGACACGACAATGTCGGCAATTGCAGTAGCTTCCTGGCTCCCTAATAGCGTCATGTCGAGTAAAGTCGTGAGCTGATTGGCTGACTGCCACCATGAAGGAGCATAGCTCTTCCACAATCCCGTATCATTATTATACCATGTCTGTAGTTGGTCAAGGGCTTTTTCAGCTACAACCTGGTAATTCCGGGAGCTTCTCAACCCTTGATCGGTATGGGCGGGAAATGCCCCAGTTGCCGTGGACATCCCCACAATGATCAGATTAGCAAAGTGCATGGCTGAGTTCTTGACTTGAAGCGATATCACAATGATGCTCGAGACGAGGTCACTCGCATAGAAGCTCGTCAGGATGTTTGGAATGCAACTCTTGCCACAGATATGGCCATACTTATACACTTTCTCGTCCGGCTTCAACTGCTGCCTGCGCTCTATTTGTGGTACGATCACATCAAATGGCTGCATGCATTGTCAGTGGGATGTTCGTGTAGCTATACCCCAAAGCTTCACCGAGGGTTACGCCACAAGGACGGATATCAATTGCCCATAGAATGATATAGTGATGCATCAAGGACCAACCCTGTATTTTCATGTCAGAACTGGCCTCCCGTACGATGCATTCACAACCGTTTGCTGCTGTCTTGCTCATCTGATAGGTATGGATGAGCTTTCTTCGGTTTTGCTCTAGTCAGACCTGAACCTTCGCCATTCGACCGACGTAGCGAGGCTTCCCAACCCACGTCCGGAAGGCTCCGATCGGAGTGGGCCAAAAAATCATTCCTCATGCAAGGGGGTGTCTGGGTTCGTTATAAAGCCTGATGATTACCATGGGAAAAATCGAAGCTGCACCGGTAGTTTACCAATATGGTTTGGGAAATGGAGGTAGACCTGTATTTTAACGGGTCTTACCTGCGTCCAATCTCATTGCTTACACGGTGCAACAACTTGACCTGCGTGGTAGTCTGCATGCAAAGTAGTTAGGTTAGATTCTGACTCAAGTACTATACCAAAGTGATACTAGGTGGATCTAAATAGTTGTTGTGGACTTCAACCCGATAAACCTTTCTGAAGGTTGTGCAGACTACTGCCTTCGGGCCTTATGGGATTCCGTAACCGTAACCCGGGATTCGCTTGGCCACAAGCTTGGGCTGTTTGCCTTCGAATGTTCCGAGGGTGGCATTCCAGGAGCTTAGCTGCGCTGTGGCGGAGTGCTACTCGCAGAATCATGTGAAGGTGGCTGAGTCTTCTGAGTCGTCATTTGGATCGTCTTGGCTATGAATATTGTAGACCATGACTGGCCATTCTCTTTCATTGCCTTTTCTTTCAGCTGCTCCAGCCTTCCATCGTCCCATGTCTGTGGAGCTGGTGTCTTACGGCGCCTACATGGTACCTATCTGCCCGTTTTCTACACACCAAATTAGGGACTGGCAGCAGAGATATAGAAGGTACCTACACAAGGTCTGTACCTAGGTAGGTAAGGTAGGTAGCCTTGGTGCACGCAAATATAGTAAGACTGGTGCTAAACGGAAAAGCGGCTGACATGGCGGGGCAGACCTTTCGCATCATGACGCAAAGGTCCTTGTCCCGATCAGTAAAGGTACAGGTGGGTATCCTGCTGCGAAGAGACTAGAGCAAGCTGGCCGAACTACCTGTAAATACCTTCCCCCACCTAGGTTCGCGCTGGGCTGCACTACGCCACCCCGAGGGCCAGCACCTGCCTAACCGCAGTAGCAATCTTTGCCAACTAGGTAGGCGGCGAGCCTTGTTAGTCAAGGTGAAGTATGACAATACCTGGACCAAGATCAGTACTTAGTTAGGGTATGGTACAAGAAGTTGGAAGTGCCCTTTCATTCGCAAGCTGCCTGTCCAACACCCCGAAAACATTCCTTTTACCCAAGCACCCTTCCTTCATCTTATCTTTCCTCATCCAACACACAATATCTCTACGACTCTCCAAGTTTGCGCACAACCTATAGTCATTCCGTACTCACCTACCTACACGTTCACAAGCCGACGCGATATACCTAATAAAACAGCCTATCAGCGCAACATCACAGCTACAACAATCGATGTACGGCCAGTACCCTCCTCCTGGGCAATACCAGCCTCCCCAGGGTCAGTATCCCCCGCCACAAGGCTATCCTCCGCAAGGCTATCCTCCGCAAGGAAGCCCGTATCCTCCCCAAGGCAATCATTACCCTCCTCAAGGTAGTCAATATCCGCCTCAGGGGGGTCATTATCCTCCGCCTCAAAGCAGCCCGTACCCCCCCTCGCAAGGCCACTATCCTCCTCCGCAGAGCAGTCCTTATCCTCCCCCGGGTGGTTACCAGCCGCCGCCGCAATCTTACGGCGCACCACCTCCTCACCAAGGATACGGCGCGCCTCCTCCACAAGGCCCGCCACCGGGACAGTATGGTGCACCTCCGCCTCAGCAGTACGGCGCGCCGCAGTATGGTCATGCCCCTCCGCCCGGAGGTGGCCCGCCTACGGCTCCAAGTCTAGGTTACGGCCCTCCGCAGATCATTCAATGGGATGCCAACATGGATGCGCAGGCGCTCCGCGCGGCGATGAAAGGTTTCGGGACAGATGAGAAGGCTCTAATCCGCCACCTTTCAAATAAGGATCCACTACAGGTCGAGGCGATAAAGAGCGCCTATTTCCGCACGTTCAGCCGCTCGCTGGAGAAAGACATCCTTTCCGAAACGAGAGGATGGTTTGAAACCGGCCTCGTTGCGCTGGTCAGAGGACCCTTACTCAACGATGTGCATCTTTTGCAATCGGCCATGGACGGCCCCGGAACGAAGGAAAAGGTCTTGAACGACGTGCTACTTAGCCGGAGTAACGCAGACATGCGCGCCATCAAGAGCATGTACCAACAGACATTCAGGAAATCACTGGAAAACGACGTAAAGGGCGATCTGAGCATGAAGACAGAAAGACACTTTCTTATTGTGCTTGGAGCCAACAGAGCTGAGGACAGTGCTCCGGTCATTCCCCAAGCCATCGATCAAGATGTTATGGAGCTTTATCGGGCAACAGAGGGCAAGATGGGCACAGACGAGATGTTGGTCTGCTCGATCCTTTCCACGCGCAACGACAATCAAATCCGCGCCATCGCCCACACGTATCAACAGAAGTTCAGAAGACGGTTGGAAGACGTGATTCGGAAGGTAAGGCTTTGTTGTATCTATTCATTTTTGCTACATGCCTGCTAACTACGACGACAGGAGTTCAGTGGCCACATGGAACAGGCTCTGCTATACCAGCTCAACCACGCCTTTGACAAGTATATGCACGCTGCTGCTCTTCTTGAAGACTCGATGGCGGGTCTCGGTACCAAAGACCATCTACTAGTATCGAGAGTTGTCCGTTACCACTGGGACCGAAGCACTATGGAGAATATCAAAGGCGCTTACAAGCAGCGTTATAACAAGAGCCTAGCGAGCCGGATCAAAGGCGAGACCAGTGGCGACTACGAAAGACTAATGGTTGCCTGTATTGGAGAATCATAGTCATGGGATGATTTGGGTGTGTAAGAGGTCTGCATCACAACTTGGCATTGGATGGAGTGAGAAAGGTTGGTCTTGGTGACATTGTTTTCTGGTATAGGAACACACTTCCATATAACCACCACGTACCACAATATTCCGGCCTAAGGCGAAGCCGTAAGGTGCATCGGTGGAAAATCCTGTGGCTGGAGTTCTGTTATCGTCATGTATGTCTTGGATTCTCAACACTCATGAGCCAATCTTCAGATGGATACCCATAGTAATACTCAGGATGATTATTTTTGACATGAGTCGGTCGGTACCGAATTGACATTGATTACTGCACAGCTGATGCATCGTCGCGCCCAAACGAGTGTTAGTGAGGCAATGCGGCACTCGCATTGGACGTGAATGACCCCTTACAATTGATGTCCAGTCACTTTCCTTCGAATTCCACCTGTGTGTTCTCTAAGCTACCAAAATGATGATATCTCTCAATGTACTACACTTAGGTACTCGCAGGTGGTATTTACCTGCTATGGCACGTACTTATGCAATAGTAGGCTACATAGGAGGTAGAAGGTATGTCGAGGCTGCTGCATTGTTCTGTAAGCCGTAAATCGGACTAAAGGGGTCCGATCGCCTTGCTTCTCCACTTGAATTCGGATTCCATTCCACTATTTCACATCACCGCCTTTCAAAGTTATTAGACTCACAACTCTAAGACTGCTTCCCAATGGAGACCCTTAATGGTGGAATGATCTTTCTCCGCTGAAGTTATAACAATCTACGCATGTCGGGTGTTTACATGTACTCAAGATGCTCTGCTCCAAGTCTCTCTCGTACATTGCTAGCCGTTAATCCTTTGCCCTTGATCACCGGTTTCATGCTCGCTATTGAGCTTTGCTAAAGATGGACGTCGCTTCGCGAAGCTCGGTCGCCCAAGCTGCCGTAGCCGGCATATGCTTTCTGCTTCATCTTACCACCCATATCCTTCCAAAGGGCCCTCAATGGGCCCGTCCTTTTGCCCAAGAGGAGAATTGGACTCGTAATCGGACGTGGCATTGGACTTTTTGGACCTTTGCTCTAGCCATAGTCTCTACTATTGCACTTATCCTCTCCGTCATGTGCGCAATATGGCCGGCTACACATTCGCATAACATATTCAGGATTCTCGAGCTAATGCCTTGGGCTGTCGGTCTTTTCGTCATCGTCGTCGACCGTCCCAACAAGACTCCAAAGTCACTTTTGGCCCTTTATTTCGGTACATTTGTCTGCGGTGTCGTATCATTGACCGCAATTTACAATGTAACCGATTCTGTCCACATACTTCGCGTTATTGTCGTATGTCTCAATGCCATCGCCATTACAGTTCTCCTCACAATGCCCATGCGAGATCCAAATCTTGATACGGTGGGCATTGCAGGATCAGAAAATCCTCCAACATCCGCACTGCGAAGTCCCGAAGACAATCTTAGCCTCTGGCAGTGGATGACTGTGTCTTGGATGGCGCCCTTGATTTCACGAGGAAAGAAGAAACAGCTCGAAGATGAAGATGTTTGGATACTTCCATATGAGTTTCAACATAGCAGGTTACACATGCTATTTCGGGATTTCAAGGGATCCATGGTGAAGCGCCTCTTCCTGGCGAATGGCTTGGACCTTATTATCATCACTATACTGGGGGTAGCCGAGGCTGCCGCAAACCTCATCACGCCCGTTCTACTTCAAAAACTCCTCCAGGCTATCGAAGCTGGCTCAGACCATCGGGACGATTCTATCTTCTGGGCTTTCATGATGCTGATTGTGCGGCTTTGCGCTTGTCAATCTACAGTGTTCTCAACATGGTTCAGCCGACGGGCATACGAAAGATCGCGTGGCGAGATGCTCACCGCCATCTACGCGAAGACACTTACTAGGAAATCATTCGGTCTCCGTGAGGAGACAAAGGAGAGTGCGGAGCACAATTATGATACAAACGGAGAAGCGGACGAGAACACGCCTCTCATAGGGTCCAGCAGCAAGAAAGCAAACTCAACTCGAATCAGTCGCTTCGTAGAGTTTCTAGGATTACGCAAGAAAAGCGCTACGAAATCGAAAAGCGACCCCAATGAGCAGCCTGCAACGATGGGAAAAATCCTGAACCTCATGAAAAATGATTGCTACGAGGTGGCGCAGCGATTCTGGGAGTTTCCGTCCATTGTCACAAAACCGTTACAGCTGATCCTCTCACTCGCTCTGGTTTGGCAACTCCTTGGCTGGCCGTGTCTCCTTGGGTTAGCCTGGGTTGTATGTCTCCAGTTCGTAAATGCAGCCTGTATCAATCGGCTCCTTGTCAACGAAAAGCTTCGACGTGCCGCCGCCGATGTCCGCATCAACGTGACGTCTCAATTCGTGGGAGCAATTAGACCCTTGCGATGGTATGACTGGCAATCGAAATGGCTTGGCTCCATTATGGAGGCGCGAAGACTTGAACTGCATATGAGGGTCATCACCGGACTCTGGAACATTGCCATCTCCACGGTAAACTTCTCTGCAGGCTCCCTATTCCCGGTCTTCACCTTCCTTGCTTATACCTATATCGCCGGAAGGCCACTGCCCATTGATGTCGCTTTCCCGGCTCTACAATTATTTGCGCTGTTGGAGATGAGCCTGAAAGAGCTGCCTGGTCTGATCACGACCTTACTAAACGCTTCAGTGGCCATAGGTCGTCTAGATGCGTTCATGGCAGAACCTGATAAAGAGGAAGGAACATATAACGATGCTACTGATATTGAGTTTCATGACACGTCTTTCGAATGGCCAACGAACCACAAACTTGTGCTCGAAGATCTGAACTTGAAATTTTCGACCGGGTTGACACTGGTATGTGGCAAGGTCGGCGCCGGAAAGACCGCACTTCTTCAAGCTATTCTCGGCGAGGTCGACAAAGTCAAGGGAAGCGCCGTTCTGCCCACGGGAATGGTCGGTTATTGTGCGCAGGCACCCTGGCTCCAGAACATGAGTATTCGGGATAACATACTTTTTAACTTCCCATATGATCCTGTCCGATACAGGAAAGTGATCGATGCATGTGCGCTTACGCTGGATTTTACCAATTTCGCGCACGGCGACTTATCCGACATTGGTGAGAATGGTATAGGTCTCTCCGGGGGTCAGAGGGCACGGGTTGCTCTAGCTAGGGCGGTGTACTGTCAGTCTCAGATCCTTTTGCTCGACGATCCTTTGGCAGCACTTGATCATAACACGGCTGAGTCCATCGTGCGCAAACTTTTCCGCGGGTCGTTGGTGGAGGGACGCACGGTGGTTTTGGTCACGCATCGTGCTGAGCTCTGTGCTCATCTCGCAGATCAAGTTGTCGAGATCGTTGATCGAAAAGCCCGAGTTTTGATGTCGGATGAAATTGACCGGGAAATCAACATTCTGTCTCGTGAACAGGAAGCACTCCAGGCAACCCATGAGGAAGCTCTGACAGTTACAGAAGAGCAGAACACCAATGCCATCCCTGACAAGTTCGTCGAGGATGAAACTCGCGCTTCTGGTGGGGTTGTCACTAGAGTCTACTGGACGTATATCAAAGCTGGCAAATTAACACGGTGGGCTGTTGTCATAGCTATTTTTGCCACATTCCGTTTCCTGCGAATTTTCAACAGCTGGCTGTTGAAGGCTTGGGGTGAGAGGTATCCTGAGTCGACCACCCAACTTAATTCCCTGTCCAGTACTTCAAATATCGCGGACGAGATATTCGATGGGCTTCCAGCACCCGACCAAGACGTACGCCCCTGGCTGATATGGTATGCTGGCTTGGGGGTTGGTATGACCTTCCTTTGGACATTAACTCAGTGCGGTCTCCTTTTCATCCTCTATACTGCTGCTAAAAACCTCTTTGGCCGTGTCCTCGACCGTGTGAGCAATGCAACCTTTCGATTCTACGACGTAACCCCGGCAGGTCGACTAATGAATCGCCTGACATCCGACATTGGAATGCTGGATGGTGGAATTATTGGCCCTTTGCAGGATGTGGCATTATGGTCAATCATATGGGCGTCGAGCATGATTGTGATCGCTCTGACTACCCCTGTGTTCTTCTTCGTTGCTATCGCGATGACTATATGGTTCGCGTACATATTCATGCGATTTCTTCCAGCCTCCCAGTCCCTCCGGCGGCTGGAGATGATATCACTGTCGCCACTCATGTCCAATTTTGGCATTTTACTCGATGGCTTGGCGACCGTTCGCGCGTTCAAAGCACAACCACACTTCCAGAACAAGAACATTGTGATTACGGATACATTCCAGAAGATGGATCACTTCTACTGGAGCCTTCAGACTTGGCTAGGGTACCGCTTCGAGGCGCTGTCCGCAGTGTCAACGTTCGTGCTGACAATGCTGGCTCTGTACCAAGGGCTCTCGCCGGGACTCACTGCTTTCGTGTTGACGACAGCGAACCAGTTTGTCAACGCAACGCACGCTCTGTGCCGAGCTTACGGTCAACTGCAGATGGACTTCGTGTCTGTAGAGCGCGTAGTCGAACTCCTTGACCTTGAGGAGGAGCCGAAGGGGCAAGTCACGCCACCCGCAGACTGGCCTTCACACAACGATGCCATCATCTTCGACGGTGTGACGCTTAAGTATGCGCCGCATCTTGACCCATCGCTGAGTGACGTTAGCTTCAGGATCCCTGGAGGCGCAACATGCGCAGTTCTCGGCCGCACCGGATCCGGCAAATCAACTCTAGCCCTTGCGTTGCTGGCTACTATGCATCCCGAGCTGGGACGCATCACCGTTGGCGACATGGACATTGCCCAGGTAGACATTCACCTGTGGCGACAGCGCATAAGCTTTGTGGCGCAGGACCCTGTTCTGTTTCCAGGCACGATCCGCGATAACCTTGACCCTATGCAGCAGCACACCGACACAGACTGCATGGCAGTCCTGCACCGCGTTCTAGGGCCTGGATGGGAGTTGAATTCGCACGTTGATGACGGTGGTAAGAATCTGTCTCAGGGCCAGCGGCAGCTGATAGGTATCGGGCGGGCAATATTGAGAAAGAGCCCGGTGATCCTGCTGGATGAAGCAACGGCGTCGATCGATAAAGAGACAGCGCTGGCGATACAGGACGTGCTCAGAGATGAGTTGAAGATGAGTACGGTGATCACGATTGCTCATAGGTTAGAGGCGGTGCGAGATGCAGACTTTTTTATCCGCTTAGATGCTGGGCGTGTGGTAGAGGCTGGCCCAGCCTCGAGAACAAGTTGAGGGATCGAATATGGCATATTAAAAAATAATGTGTTTGTGTTTGTGTTTGTGTGGGTGTGTGAGAGAAGGAGAGAGAGGACCTAGTATCTTCAGGGAGACTTGATATTGGCTAAGATATCCCTGGTGTAGAGTACCAAGTTTGCAGAGCATGGTAAAACCTGTATGCGCAAACTTCAGATACGTTGGAATAATCTATTACCACGTGCTGGGTCTAATGTGACAAGATGTGTTTGAGACAGAAGGTCCCGACTTTATGCGGTTGACAATTACATCATATACCATCAATCTTCGCGTCATAAACCCTCCTACCTACTTCGTTGCTCCAAGGCATTTCACACTACCCTGGAAAGCCGACCCAAGAGAAGCATGAGAAGAACATAAAGCCATCTCAAATATTTCAAATCCAATTGATTGCAGGATGAGCCCGATTCAACACCTCCGTCTGGATGCCTCCAAGCGCAAACCATTACTGAATGACCAGGCAGACTCAGACCAGGCGCCCAGCACTGTCCCAATCAAGAAGGTTCAGACACACCCTCGCAGCTCGAATTCGGACGAAGACGCGAGCGTATACTTTATAGGAACAGCGACGACTATTGTGGAATGGGAAGGGATCCGAATCCTTACGGACCCCAATTTCTTGCACGCCGGTGACCATGTTCTTCTCGGGCCTGGCATCACAGCTCAAAGGAGGACAAATCCAGCTGTAGACCTCCATGCACTACCTGCAATTGACTGCATCCTGCTGTCGCATTATCACGAGGATCATTTCAACCCATTGGTTGAGAAGTCGCTGAACAGGGAGTTTGATATCATCACCACGCCACATGCGAAAGGATGCCTGACTTCGCCCAACCTCAACGGAAAACCGTTTCAGGCAGTACACGCTCTAGATGTCTTTGAGAGCATGATTTTGCACATTGACGGTGGTGGTCATCCTCAAGTCGGTGGCTACGGCCGCATCCCCGTCATCAAGGTGACCGGCATGCCGGGCAAGCACGTTCCGCCGGGACCGCTCGCAGCGGCCAACGACTTAATGCAGGCTGTGCCTCCAACCAACGGCTGGCTTTTGGAACTAGGTCACAGCTTCCGGGCACCGACCGGGGGTGATCCGGAGACAGTGGAGACAGGGTATCGAATCTACATATCGGGAGACACACTGTTCGTGGACGAGCTGAGTGAGATTCCCCGGTGGCTCTATGAGAACTCCGGCGGGGAGGCCAGAATCGACCTGATGCTGGCACACCTGGGGGGCACGACCATTCCAGGACCATCCATGCCATTATTGACGGTCACGATGGACGCGAAGCAGGGCGTAAAACTGATGCAGCTCATGGATCCTGATGTGACAATTCCTATTCAATATGATGATTACGATGTTTTCATGTCCCCTCTCCAAGATTTCAAGGACAGTATTGACGAGGCGGGGTTGGAGGATCAGGTGGTTTATCTGGAACGCGGAGAGCAATATCGGTTCAAAGTCAGAGGTCCCTGAGGTGATCAGGACTGGTCTGTGGTACCTATTCACGTAAATCCGGGTCAAATTTCATTCACATGAAGTGTTCAACTATGAGTTTGGGTAAAACACTGGCGTAAATGCAAAAAGCTTAGACGCATCTTATTGCAACGCCAGGTCGGAGGAATCCATACTTTATGCAGATACAGAGCCAGACCGCACTGTCTTTCAAACAGCCCCAAATGTATGAAGATGACAGTGTTGCAGGTTATGGCGTAGTCAAACAGGAAGTCGTGAGGCACATCATCAAATTGTTGCTCCTGCTACAATAAAGAGAACAAACGCACGGATCACCTGCAGTTTACAGGTACTTTGGCTCTTTAGATTTATCCGGGCGCTAGGTTTCGCATGCTAAAGTGCCCGTTTCACACCTTTTGCATAACAAAGTAGCTTTAGTCCAATTAGCGGCTACAGGCTTAAAAGGATGTGGGGGCGTTTAAGTTATTCTTATAAATGCTCCTCCCCTACTTTGAATTAATACTAAATCAAAAAGTTAACTCAGCTACCTAAACAAAATAAAATAAAAACACACGTGCCTTCTGTCTCCACCCGCGTATCAGTCTCTCATCGCGACTCTCGCCTTTTTGGTCAAATGCATTGTCTGGCTCAAGCCATTGATCTTCGATACCAAATCAAAGCAGCTTGTCTATGGCAGCTTCACGTCATTCAGCTGGGTCGCTGGTCAGCTTCGACCTGGTCCTTTCCCCCTAACCAGTGACCACAGATCTAGCTAAAGAGAGGCACCCTGGCCCTGGTACCTTGTATAACTTCAGAAAGTCAACACTTGCGATCTAGCCAGACGGTTACAGAGAGCAAAACCAGCGGTGACGCGTCTGTGCACCTGAGAAAACGCGGCAGGGCAGAGACGCAGGCCAGTCAGACCATGGACTCCAAGTCTATGGTGCCGTCTTCACAGGTGTCCGAGGCTCCTGCTCATACCCAGTTACCGGCAGCTGGCCCAGTTTCACAACCAGACAAATCTCGTACCCAACCTCGGTCTCAAAATACTCACAGTGGCGTGAACGGCACGCAAAACTCCAGTGGAAACGATTCCACTCATAGCTATATGCCAAACCCGATCACAATGCCACCACATAATGCCACAAGTGCACAATCGCCACAACCTCAAGTCACTCGCCCACCTCAACCAAGTCAGTCACCTACAATTGGTACAAAGCCTAAAGATCATCGTCAGACTGAGTCTATAACGCCCACGTTGCCTTCACCAAAGCAAAAGCATGCGTCGATGCCCGAATTTGACGACGATTTTGCAAAATTGAGCCATCTGGTCTCTCATGTTGGTCCTCCTGCCGTAAGAAAAGTTGTGAGGGACCACTGGGAGAAGACTCTTCTTGGCTCTGAGTTCCACCACGCCTTCTTGGTAAGTAATAAACAATCCAGAGCATAATGTCTTTGTCTCTGTCAATCCGCTTTGCTTCTGGACAGATGTCGTTGCCGAATGTCCATTGCCAGAAAATGGCATGCCGTATCGGTTGTCCTGGTGCCCTTGTTGCTCCAGTTATACCGTCCACCTGACTATTATTGAGCCAAGGCACAACATAAAAACCACATACTATCAATACTTTTGCGTCTTGTCTTTTCAACGCAGTCACGTTGCAAAGAGCGCGTTCCACGCACCATTTACATCACGTCCTTTATGTGCCGTGCTGGCCTTATACTCTTCATGGTTCGTGCACTGACTCGGTCCCCAGCTTAACGCAGCGATACATCACGCCAACGGCAGCATTATCCGTCGCGCCATTAAGAATTTTGGTGGCAGGATGGTTCGGGAATCTAAGACAGAGATCGTCTCTCATTTCAGCCCTCAAGATCTGGACCATGTTGCTGATGACATTTTGGGAAAATGCAGCGACTCATTCCTTGACAAGGCATTGGAAAAGCGTCTGAAGACTATTGATGCGCGTTCCTTAATAAATGCTCTTGCCCGTGCCGAACGCCTGGGTTACGAGAGTAGCGATGTTCTTGAGGAACAGGAACAGGAACACGAGTTGCTGCCGCCACCACCAGCGCCGGCCTACGGCAGTCCAGCACATCATGGACCTCCTCCTCAAGTCCACCGCGGACCTACGGCGCAGGCACAGCCAACTACCCATCCGAACTGGCCAGCGCACCAAAGTCAACAGCCTAGTCAAGCTCCTCAGGCACCCCCAGCACCTCCTGCACAAGCCTTACAGTGTCCAATGTGCTGGCGCACATTCCAACATTCGGCCCCCTACGAATACGTACGTAAAGCTCCTCAGATACTCATCACATTTCTAACAGCCTGCCAGCATGTCCAGAAACAGATATGCGCAAAAGAAGCCCCTGGTCCTTTAGGCTTTCCTTTCCGCTGTGAGCAATGTGGAGCCGGCTTCATAACAAAGGTTGGCCAGCAATATGTGAGTCCTATGCACGCACATGTTGCCATTATCATCGGAGAGCTAACACGTCGTCACAGCATCTGTCAAACCTCGTCTGTGGTAATCATCGAACGGCTTCAGCAACTCCTAAAGCGGCCCCAGGCCCGGCCCCTGCTTCGCCTATTGTTCTCTCTTCGGGCACCAGCACCCTGCCACAAGCCCGTCCGTCATCGACTCCATCGCACAGTTACCCTAGCGGTCAAAATCTGCCGGCATCTCAGTCGATGACAACGCCTGTTCGATTTAAATCTCAAGCACAAGCAAGCCCTTCGTCAGATGACCCCTATGCACACTTGTTGCCAGGGAAAAAGGAAGAGCTAATGGCTGACCTGAAAGATATTGAAATGGCATATGCCCCTCGCTTCGCTGAGGCTGAGGCGATCCCAGATCCCGCTACAAGAAAACTCCGAATTGACAGTCTTCAGAATTCTTTCAGCACCAAGCAAAGCATAACCAGAAAGAAATATGGAGTGAAACTCCGCCAGCGACGGACACGGGCGGAGATCGAGGAAGAAAGAGCCCGAATGGGGACGTTGAAGAAGCAGCATAGCCCTACATCGTATGCACCCAGCGGACAGGAGACGCCGAGCCTTAAGAGAATGCGGATGGATCCTAGCTATACTCATTCTGCCTCGCAGCCTGTGCCGAGCCTCAGCACGCCCGAGCCTCCGACTAAGGCTCCTGTACTCCCCATGGCTTCTATGGCTTCTATGGACCGTATATCGGTATCCGATATGAACAGCACGGGCCTAGGGGGATCAAGCGCCACGGCCGCTACCGCTGACCCAACACTCTCGATGCGCACGGCGGATGTGAACAATGCCACGTCCAGCAACGGCCTCTCATCTCTACAGCGAAAAGGATTTCGTGTGTCGTCTCATCTGGGCCGGCCGAACTTGGGAGGATCGCCATCCCGAGGCTCGGGACACGCCTCACCATCTGACGGCCAGAGAAGCGGATCAGCCACAGCGCCTTTAGTCGTTGATGATGACAGTTCAGAATCAGACGATACTGACTCTGATGTCGGAATCCCTGCCAGCATGCCACCTGGTAAGACCGGCAGTGGTATTTGAGAGGGGAGCTCCGGCGTGCTCCATTTTGCAAGTGACAGTCAACGCTGGCTCTTGCGAGCGCACTTGCGACGGGAGCTTCACGAGCTTTCCCAAGTGTACATGAACGATATAATTACGACCGAAAAGCAAGCATTGGGCGTTCTACGGTTATAGGTCCACAAACGTGCGCTTTGCGCCAGGGGTGACCAGGTATGATTTGGGGTTTGTTTCTTTATGGGCGAGGCCTCCTCGGCCACTCGCTTGATACGTGCGTTTGGTGCGCGATATGCGTCATGGGCCTGGTCTATTTCTCATGACGCGCAGGCGCATTGGTAGGCCTCTTTTTCAGAGAGACGCTTGCAAGCAGATACCCGTGGTTTTCTCTACGCAATGATTTGGGGAAAGAACGAGAGCATAATCAAGCAAGGTAGCTAACTAGGTAGCTACAAACAAACCTATAGCTCGCTACTGAACCATGAAAAAGTCGATAGTTGCAGGCTCTTATGAATTGCTCCTTGAACCGATGGCACCGTGCGCGCGTGAATTGGAAGACGTATGTACAATTCCTTTGAATAACACCTGTTTCCGAAGAGGAGGTCATGGTGTATGTATATATGTCTTCTATCTCATAATCCTGACCAAGTTCTCTCCAACTTGACAGCCAGAGCGTCCATCACTCAACCTCATTTCGCGTCTTTCGTGCAGCTGAATAGTCAACTAAATCTGGGCATGTGGAATCATAGCTCAAGTAATGAACTCCCCTGCTCCGCAAGAAAACGCTCAGATGTGTCTAAGGTATCATATAAGCCAACACATAGAAAAGAGGCAACATTTGTCGCAGAAAGAAGTGATATCGCAAGTACTCCCCCGCGCGCCATCTCCGACTGTCCAGAGTCCCACAGCCAATCACTCGGCAGCGGAACCCGTACATGATAAGGCAAGCTTGGTTTCCAACTCGTAATTTCATTGTCACTGACCATGTGCCAGAAATTTGCCTCGCGTGTATGCTCCCGCCGCTTTCGGTAGCTGGTATCCAACCTAATTGTCAGGAGATATATCGGAGCCGGCGAGATACATACTCGGGCCGCTTTCGCGGTTGTCCATTTTCTGGACTCTTGCCCCTTGTGCACATCCACTGCCGACACTAGACAGGAACGATGGCTCGCAGTGAACCATGCCGAAGCTCTGTAAGAAAGGAAATTCAACCCGTTACCCGCCGCACCCACAACGTTGTTGGTTCATACTCAGCGTCACGGTCAAGGCGCTTATAGGCACGGTGTAGTTTGAGACCTAGCTCATACGACTCGCGCTCCACGTCAGCAAGCTCGATGCGAAGCACCTCAACTTTTCGCTTCTCCTCTTCGCGCTTGCGCACCACCGCATCCGATGCTAGTACGTTATCCGTGGGCATGAGCTCCGTCATTTGCTTGATCGCTGTATTTATGTTCATGCGCCGGTTCGCGAGGGCCTCGAGCTTCGCGTTCAGCTGAGTCACACGGTCCTGCGATGCCGACTCGGGCGGTGCGAGCGGTAACACCTTGTCTACGGACGCGACCGAGGCGACGGAGAGCGTCGAGTAGTTGCCGCGTGGCACAGGTTGCGGACCTGATGGTCGGGCCTTGGTCTTGGGCGGCGAGGCCACGTAGTAGGGTGAGTCCATATTGATCCGGACTGGTTCCGTAGGGCTCGGCCGCGGTGAACCCTCGTATCCCGGGACGATTGGGCGTTTGCGATCCAGGATGGATGCGCCTGCAGCGGTCTTGGATCTTGGAGAAGGATCCTGTGCTGACATGGGAACAGGCGGTACGGCGTCGTCGAGGCCCTGCTTTGGGGAAGATGGAGGATGAGAAGTAGCGGCAGTGGTCTGACTGAAACGTGAAGGTGGTTGTGTCCAATCGCTCGGAAAAGCGCCTGGAGGTGCCTGTGAAGGGTGGATGTCGGTCGTCTCAGAGTAAACAGAAGACGACCAGGATTTATCTGGACGATGGCCGGCTGATCCTGCAGCCGGTTTTCTGCGGATAGCCTTATTAGGCGAAGGAATCTGTAGTGATAGAGGAGATTGGGGCGCCGGTTGAGCTGGTTGGGCAGATTGGGCGTTGTGTTGTTGATGAATAGGAGCCTGCTTGGCTGGAACTGAGTTATCGTCTGACAAGGGTGGGCTGGGATATGCCCGAGAAAGAGGACTTGAGGCCGCTGGTACTGCGCTTGGTGATTGCGGCTGCTTTCCGGAGGGTATTTTCGGAGGTCCTGGACTGCCACTCACACTGCCACCCTGTGCGCCTGGGCCTCGTGCTGATACTGGAGGTGAAGCCGTTTCAGACTCGCTGGAAGCGACAGGGGACAATGTACCAGCTCGACGGCCGGCCCTTTTGTCGCTTCTCGGCGGAACATTTAATGGTGCCACGCTCTTGTCATCCGCGACGGGCGCAACGAGTGTTGTTCGTCCACTAGCTCCTCGCCATTCGGGGCGCGGTGCAGGCTCCGGCTGGGGACTGCTGCTGGGTTCACGCCTCACTCGTATTCGCTCACCAAAGAGAGACTGTTGAGGTTGCTTATTCTGCGGAGGAGATGCCGAGACAGCTCGACTACTCAAGCCTTGCGCGAATTCCTGGGGGTTAACTTGTGAAGGGCGTCCTTTCGGACCAGTCGTGGGCTCACCGGTTCTCGGATCCCAGCGAACATCGTGTCCATAAGGGCGGGGATCCTTGAGCCTTTCCCGTGATTGAGTCTCGCGGAGGGAGTTTTGGCGGCGCTCTCGGCGCATTGTGGGAATATTACTGCGTGGAGCTTGACGCTCCGATGTGAGTTGAGACATCTCTGGGGTCTCGTCGATAGGTGATACGTCGCCAGGATTTGGACTGAAACAAACACACGAAATTAGCTTCATACTTCAAGACACAGAATTGACCCCGCGTATGTGGTGTCTTGCGTAACTATCCACGGAACAAGTGCTACGCTCAACAGAAACAACGGCGACGTTCCAAGAATGGTGTTGAAAGGTGACAAAGAAGACAAAAGCTACGGTGACGAACAGGAGTCTCCTGACGGATTCAACTTTTTGGTTCTCTCATCCAGGCTGCCGATTCGGGGAAGTAACGGCAACCCAACGTCGCCAGACTCTTTCCCGTCAGCATGCTCTAAGAAGATGGCACTTACCCATGCTTTGGAGAAGAAATGTCGGGCGAACTCGGTGGTGATATCTCGTTCGGGTCGGCGTAGACAACCTCGTTCCTCAGTTGGTGTGCAGCAAAAGTGGCAGCTTCCGGCGAAGGCTGCGAGTAAATGGAAGAGGCAGGACGACCGTACGTAGAATCGCGATAACTATTCCGTGGTGGTCGCGCCTGGGCAGGAGGGGCCGTCAGGAATGCCTGGTTGCTGCGACCGCGGGGTGTCAGCATCTTCATCCGTCGCAAAGTGGAAGCAGAGACAGGTAGAGGGCAATGGGGAAATCCCGTGGTGTGGACGAGGCTGTAGAGAATAGTAGTGGTAGTTAGGTGTTGTCACGGCCACGAGAACAGGCCAGAACGGCAAAAATGACGAACTGGTGGGAGGATGCCGATCCTTGGGTCGAGAGCTTGCGATGGTGGTATTTTCGTCTCATTGCGCATTCAGCTGCACCTGTCGCAACCACGCCGCAATAGCCTGCCTACGGTAGGAAGTGGGTAACGAACTACCTGACGACCCCAAGGCCGGGCTCGCACAGTTCGTGCCCGGCGCCGTCATGCAGCGCTACTGCAGGAGGCCGTTGGTGTTGGTCTGTGGCTGTGGCTGCCATCAAAGACATGCCTAGGTAGGTATGTAGCAGACCACCAAACCAACTTGCGATGAACAATGAACACCACATGGCAAAGCAGGCTCCTTCCCTTGGACTTTCCCGCCTGCATTCTGCACACGCCCAGTATATCATGTCGTGGTATCCCACGGCCATCGAGTTACCAACCCAAGTCATCGGGCCATAAGACTAATAACTGCCAACACCACCCGGCAACCCCTTGTCGCAGCGAAGAACTCGGGTGCCAAACAACAACACCGACAGATATGAGAAAGAAGAATCCCACTTACGTGTTGCTCCGTGGCGGCCTCGGTGGCGCTGGCCCTCCGTGTACACTGTATTGGTAGGAAGTGTTGCCTCCCTGGATCCCTCTGCTTGTCGGCGAAGTCGAGGTCGTGGATGACGAGTGCGAAGCTTGCCATTGCTCGAGCTTCTTGCGATTGAGAGGGGAGCCCCCATCCTTTTGACGAAGCCGGTCCCACATTGTTGCGATGACTTTGAACTTTGAAGTTTGATGTGTGTGATATTAGAGGGGCACTGCAGTCGACGTTTTGGTGTGTTCTCTCCGTGCTCCGAGCTGCTAATGTGCTTGGGGTGTGTCGGATCGTCGTCTGGGGGTCAACTTTGAATTGTGCCTACAGCACGCCCAAGAGGGGAAGACGAGCGTGGTGCATGAATTGTGACGGCGCAATTTAAACGAGTGTTTCTTCGTAGGTCCGCAAAATGAGTGTTTCCCGTTAGGTGGCCGGGGATCCTTCGCAATGTATTAATGGAGCCTTTTCCTTTCCTGCGGCGATGCAGCTGTACCGTGCGTTAGTGGTCGGTGGGAAAGAAGAGCAAGTAGATCGGATTCGTGGTTGCAGCCTGGAGTGGACGAGTGTTATATGAATGAAATGAAAACCATCCAGAAGAGAAGTCGACAGCAGACAATCAATTGGCGAATCAACAACAATGACAGGAATCGCCGTGACGTGCCTGTGCGGCGTCCCTGTTTGTTTGTGCTGCCGGTGCAAGGCCCTGAATTGCTGGGTACAAGGTCATGGCTATTGTCATGAAGCAGGACCTACTATGTATATTAAGTATGTATGTCGTATGTAGGAGAGGTATCGTCTGATCCACAGCTCTTTATCATTCGCCTCAGCGTTTTGTTTTCATTGGGTGTCTTTGCCCGACCACGTCCAGTCAAAGTGAGCTCTGCGGGTCGAATCGAAGGCTTCCAGAGTCGGGCACCGTGGGTTGCGGAAGTGGCCAATACAGCTGAATCTACTGGATCGTGTAGTTCGAGCCAGCGCGCGTCGCGTGGAGGCTGGTCGCGTTGAAGGGCCGATGCCGCGGAGTCGAGCAACCAGTCAGCTGGCGGTTCAGCTAACTTCGGTCGTTGTTGGATAGGCCAAGGGCAGACTGTCTTCGAGTAGGTAGAAATTGCTCAACTTCGTGAATCCTCACGAGAGAACAAGGAGATGAAGTTGGGGTCTGCAAGAAATACCATAGCAAAGCAGCGCTGCTGGATATTACATACCTACCTACTTACATATGTAATACCAGCACTTTTATTATCGCCTGCGCCCATATCGCATCTCAACCGCCAACCTTGCCCTGTAGCTGATCCAAGATTGTAATGAAGCCGTAACTAGGTATGTACTACCTACGATAGGCACCACTGAAAGTCACTTGCTTGTAACGACCAAAGCAAAATGCACATCCTGGCCCCATCCCTCAATCTCGCTCCCGCATACATACTGGCATCGGGGGGCCCGTGTAGGAGGCACCGGGCTGTTTCAAGTCAAGTCGAAGTTGGCGTCAAGGCGCTCGGGCTGAGAGGCTCACTCAGGGTCCGCTACGAGATGGAAAACTCACCCAATGTCTGGTTCTGGAAGTCAGGTACCTTCAGCCCTATTCGCAGTATGTAAAACTACCTATGTACACAATTATGGGACGCCTAGTCGAATGAGGTGTTCCGGCCAGCGTTGTAGGTCTCTTGTTCTACAAGCTACTAAAGGTACCTCTTATGAATCTGCAGACTGGCGACGCTCCTGGCCGTTAACCTGGAGAGTGAATTCTTTTCAAATCATGCGTATCGTGACACGGCTGATAGCTCATCAGGTTTGGATCGAACGTCCGTTACAAGCCGCGCATCATACCTCAACCTTGAACGGCATTAAGCCTGGGAACTCCGTGCGACTGACTCTCTGCCTGGAGAGGATCCATGCGACCAATCGGAGCTTGAGCCACGCTCTATCAGTATATAATCACGGACCTCCATAAATACTTCTTCATTGCCTCGGAACTGTTGCGTGAGCTTTGGGTGGGCGGGCACGCCATGAAGCCAAGTATAGAACTCCCGAGTGCTATAATAGTCCCTATAGTGTTTATGCCTACCTACTAAGAGCCTACGACATCAAAAACCGACATGGGTGGTCAGAGATAGAGTCTTAACCCAGCCATTCCTGACTCTCTAAACAAGCACCTCTTGACGGTGCTATCAGTATCACCAAGGCGTCGAATCAGGAATGCTGAAGTAATGAATCAACTGAAAATCCAGACGCTCCCGGCCCTGAATATAATAGAGGCCCCGACCTGTCAGATCGGAGCGCTCACGAAGTCTGCCATTATGGCAAAGGTGGCATATCTTGTTTACTTGAGACTGCTGCATACCTCATACCCCAAGCCCTGCTAGGGTGCACATTGGTAGAGGAGGGCTGCCAACTCTGTAAGCGCCCATGTACTTTATCAATCAACTTTACTTTCCATTGTTCACAGAAAGTGAATTTACCTACAAGATGTTACAGTATGCAACCTCTCAGGTTGGCTTGAGCATATCTATGGTATCGGTGACACAAGGCAAGACAGGGTATCAATACTACTGAACGACGAGAAGAGACGGGTTGCCTAGGCACTGATAGTATTACGAAACTCTTTGCCTTTGCATCCATGCCTTACTGTCAGTTATGAGACGGTGATCAGTGCTTCGTGATGCCTGGATCCTCACCTAGGTCCCGAGATGAGTTCAATTTTGGCGTAAACGGATTGCAGCCTCGCGATATGGCACTTGGCACAGCTCTCACACCTAATTCCTGGTAGGTAGAAGAATAACCAAGACAAAGGACTGCCCTACCTATAAGGAGGGAATTACTTGCGTCTACCTCCTACAGTTCAACACAGATCTCTCTCCAACCTGATAGTTCCTTAGTGGAGCAGACTTAAACTTGCATTAATCCGAGCTAGAGCTGTACTACCCGATAGTCGCCGCTTTTCTCATGCCTTACTGCATATCCTCGCTATCGTAGAATTCGGGTCAATTGCGGTAAAACCTACCCACGAAATTGGCGCTGGTAATAATGGTGCTGGTGTGATTTCACCCCGCCTGCAGGTGCCTCCAGCAGTTCTGCAGAGGCACAAATTTCGCGAGAGGTAAGTCAACAATTTCCGCTACCCGACCACGAGTCTCCCGACCACCCCATTCCTGACACCACTGAAGCCAGATCCTCGTTCGCCCATCAGCTCGTACTTGTTGTGCGCATCCACCAGGGTCGAAAGTCCTTCTGCGACATCCAGGCTGCCTCCCCGCCTGCCACCACTCTCCTGCAGAACCAACCCGAGTATCACTTCACCGGAAGTTCGTCATGGCCGCTGCGGTCCAGAAGTCCCAGCCCCAGCTGGTCTTCGTCGATGGCAGCTTTTCTGAGCTGGCCCAGGAGATGGCCGATTTTTTGAACGTTGGTGGCGATGTTCGGCCGTTCCTCGAGAAGGATCAGAACGATGAGGCACTCAAAAAAATCATCATCGCCTCTACCACCCTGAACTCCATTCCAGAGAAGGAGTTTGCTGCCGCCTACAACCTGCTGGTTTACCTAGTGCTCCAGTCCGACAACGCCGACAAGTTCCTCCCTCGAGTCTGCGACAACCTTACCAAGCCCGTTACCTCGTCACCCGTTCACGGGCCGGGTTTGGCTCTGAATGCGCTGACCAACATTTTCAACATGCTTCAGCCCGATAACGATCTGCGATATAATGTATTGATGGCCATCCTGAAGTTTCTTAAGGCACATGGCATGTTCGATACTATCAAGCTGTACCTCCCGCGCTTAGACGCGTGGTTCAAAGAGTGGGAAAGCGACGAGGAAGAGCAACGCCAGTTATACGAGGCTATTGCCGAAGCAGCGAGGGACGCCGGAGAGGGGCAGTGAGTCTATTTTCCCACTTAACTTCAGCTGGGTCTCGAGTTGCTTGAATTGCTAACCTGGCCTGTAGAATCTCTTATCAATTCGTACTCAAGGCATTGAACACCTTCGAGGAAAGCGAAATCAAGTCGGAAGATGCGCAGAGACTCTCCCTCCGTGCCATCAAGTCTGCTCTGCTCGCCCCCAGCCACTTCGACTTTCAAGACCTACTTGCTATACCCGCTATTCAGGCCCTTTCTGATACGAATTCGGTCTACTTCGAACTGCTTGCGTTATTTGCCGAGCAAGACCTAGACAGCTACAACGAGTTTCGAGAAGAGCACGAGGGCTTTGTTGAAAAGGAGAAGCTCGACGAGAATGTACTGCTCAGAAAGATGCGCCTGCTCACGTTTACCTCGCTAGCTGCGCGAACGCAGAACCGCGAAATCCGGTACGATGATATTGCCAAGGCGTTACAGATAGAGTCAGACAACGTTGAGCACTGGATCATTGATGTGATTCGTGCTGGACTTGTTGAAGGCCGGATGTCACAGCAGAAAAAGGTATTCTTAGTGCACCGAACGACCTACCGAGTTTTTGGTGATAAGCAATGGCGCCAGCTCAGTGACCTCGTTGAGAACTGGAAAGACACACTGCGTACTGTTACCACCGTTTTGCGTCGGGAAGAGGCCAACATGGAATCTCAAAAGAAACGGGACCATGAAGAGATAGAGCGTAAGATGGCAGGTGTCAGTTTCGGCTCAGGTCCAGGCGGTGCGCGACGGGGCGGTGACCGGGGTGACCGGGGTGAGCGTAACGAGCGTGCTCCCCGTAAGGAGCGTACGGACGATGACGACTAGACGGCCTAAGTGTTCTAGGGTCTTGTGGACTTTCTGTTCTCGGTTGTGGCCGACTGCATAGGGAAGGTCATTCGGCGTACGGCATGGCGATGCGAAAAAGGGTGCTCTTTGGCTTGTAATAGATATTTTCAGGTCATGCGGCAGCTTAGTCGGGACTTCAGGGGATGATTACTCTCGACGATAGATCATGACGGACCAAACACGGTTCGCTGCTGCTGCTGCCTTTGATCATGCACCTAGTTAGGAGCTAGTTGCTTTGCTACGTCCCAAACATATGAATCAATGATTATTCTAAAAAGCCACCGTGTATTTCTCTGTTTATCATGGGAAACGCTATGTAGAATGCAATACGAATGTGATGATGTAGGATTTAGACTGCCTACCATTGAGGACCATGTCGTTCTTTTTGTCTATAGCCAACCAAACTACAGCCATGCACGCTGGCTCCTCCCCGTTTCCGTGCTACTCGCTTTAGATCTATAAGCTGAGACGCCTTCTCCGATTCACGAAGCACCGTACATTCCTCGTCAGCCGGCCCAGAGGGGCACGGCACCGTCTTAGAAGCCCTCGCCCAGCCTCTTGGTCAGCTCCTCGCGCGTCTTCTTCTGGACCTCGTCGGGGCCGGGGGTGGCGTCGATGCGGACGACACGGTCCTGCTTCTCGTAGTAGTCGACGACGGGCATGCTGGTGTCGACAAAGGTGCGGAAGCGCTTGCGGATGGACTCGGCGTTGTCGTCGGCGCGGCCCGAGGTCTTGCCGCGCTCGAGCAGGCGGCGCTCCATCTCGGCCTCGGGGCAGTCGTAGAAGAGGACGAACTGGGCGGGGCAGACGGCCTCCTCGAACTTGACGGCCTGGTCGAACTTGCGGGGGAAGCCGTCGATGAGGAAGCGGCCCTTCATGGCCTTGGGGTCGGCGCCGTCGGCGGCGGTGGGGTCGGCGGACTGGGTCATGGAGGCGGTCATGGCGTTCTCGAGCAGGGCGATGGTGACCTCCATGGGGACGATCTCGCCGTTCTTGATGTAGTCGCGGATGAGGTCGCCGAACTCGGAGCCAGCGCGGTCCTGCTCGGCGCGCAGGAGGTCGCCGGCGGAGAGGTGGGCGAAGCCGTAGGTCGAGACGAGGCGCTCGCACTGGGTGCCCTTGCCGGCGCCGGGGCCGCCGAGCACGAAGATGACGGTGACGGCGTCGGGGGAGAAGGTGGGCGTCTTGCGGCCGGCGAGGGCGTGGATGGAGGGCATGTTGGGCGGTGGTGGTGGGCGGTCGGATGGGGAGGGGGGGGTTGTGTGCTGGTTGAGACGGTGGGCAGTAAGGTTTCGTGGTGTGGGGTTGTAGATGGAAGAAGTTGAGATGTCTTTCACGAAGTCTCGTATCTGAAGAGAGAGTATGCGCTCTACCGTGAGATGTCAGAGATTCTAAGGTGATGCCCGTCTATTGCGAAGTCGAGATCTACCGTTCTAGTGTGGTGGTTGATGTGACAGATGCTTGATTTTAGGAGGCTTGTCCCGCATTGTCCAGCGGCGGTAGTGGTGCTGGACCGCAACCCCTCCTCCACTCAGATTAGGGGTACGATAGGTAGTTTTTGCTTGACCTTAGCCTCAGCACGTGGGCGCCAATCGCGAAGTCCCAGTACTTTACTCATCTGCGTAACTTATTGATGCCCAAGTGGGATGAATGATGCGGATATCTTTTCAGATACTAATTGTGACGGCAGAACTTTCCTATGAGTTTCCCAGCGTGAGTCGGTTTGAGCCGACATCGCGTGAATCATTCGTTCATACTTGAGGGTTCGTTTTTATTTTCCGAAGTGTGACAGACAACTGTATAGCATACATATGATGAAACATTATTGTACAATGACGTCCAACAAACACTCAGCCTCTTCTTGTGACATGCATTATCGGATCAAGGTCCAACCCATTACAGCAAAAAGCAAAAGAGCCTCTGATTTCAGCATACACGCCAAGGGTCTTGAATCTCCAACAGCGATGATTGGATCAATTCCCGTTTGGATTATTATACCACGAAAGCTTCTCATTGCTTGAGAATTTCGCTGTGTCTCCTGACAGGCACATGACTACCATAAAGCAAGTTATATCAGCATCATCATTCCAAGTTCGCTCCCCTCTCTCCCCCCCTTCGCACACACACACACGCGCGCGAGAATGCCTAGCTGGTGAATGAAAATAGCTTAAACGAAATCTATCTACTCACCCTCTCTGCGCCCTCGTCTGGCTCACCCACATGAATGCGCCGGTGCCTGCAACGATGATGGCCAGAAAAGGCCAGAACTTCACCGCGTTATTGGGCCCCTTGGGCGGCTGCGTGCTGTAAGACCTCGACGAAAGCCCCTGCCATGCGCCGTGACGACGACGAGGAGCTGGGGCGGCGGCGCCTCGAAACCCGGAGGCCGACCGCAGCAGCCGCTGTGTGGTGGTGGCCGCGGACATTGGTCTGCTGCCGGTGATGGGTGGTGGTGTGGGCGATGTGCGTCTTGGCGGCTAAGGTGATGAGATGAGATGAGGAAGGTCTGGCGTGGTGAAACGGCACTTGCTTCGCGGAAGGGCGCGGGTATGATCTCAATATGCGCTCGGCTTGTAAAATAAGTCTATCTGCAGGCCCTCGGGAGATTGAGCATACGAGATTTTGGCTTGGTAGGTCATAAGAGATTGAGGTGTTGTTTTTGACGAGGACAAGGACGCTGAAGCAGGTGTTGCGCAGCTGTCAAAGTCTGAGGGCTAGGGCCATCCGTGGCGGGATCGGCCGCCTGCGGATGCTACAGGTGTAAACCTGGTTCTCAGATTCGATACTTACCTACCTACCTAGGTACATTAGTGCCTCCCGTAACCACGAGGGAGACCTGTATGTCAACTAAGAACTATACAGGTTGAAGGCTGAATATAGCAGTAACATTACCCAGCATTAGGGTCAATTGACTGTGTCAGTGTTCATTATCGCGTTTCCTGCGTATTCGACAACAGGAATGACAAGGTTCTTTAAATATCAAATTAAGATTGTAAAGTCGCATTACTGCACTGCCTTTGCAGTTTGTACTTCCCAACGCCGGTTGCCGTGGCTTTCTTTTTCATCCCTTACGTCTGCAGCTGCAAGTAATTAGATGAGAGGATGCAACAACTATATGTAAGGATACGAAAATGAGTTATGAAGACGATGTCTGGTTCTATGATCTGACATCCTTGATAGAGTAGTCTGCGTTGCAAAAGAGGCGAGTCTGAGACACGAGGATCATATCCACAGGCCAGTCTCACGGTGGCCATCTTCATCGAGCAAGTGTGCCCAGACCAGCTGAGATCAGCCCTCAGGTAGAACCAGCCTGGTAACGAGAGTCCGGCCGCAGCTCCGGCGTCTCCGTAGATACTCTCATATATCAAAGAAAAAAAAAAAAAAAAAAAAAAAAAAACCGTTGCTCAATATTTTTCGGCCCCAAGGAGCTGGGCAATAATTGGCTTGCATGACACAATCCTGCCAGAACTCTTCCTGTCCCCGGGACAGTGACCAGGAAGCAGTAGCATAAAACACAAACATAGCCACACGGTGGCTCTGGCCAAAGGATCCATTATACCAGTATCGGGTATGAATGAGACAAGCTACAGCCTGAGATGGATGGTGTGTCAAAGATCAGACAGAGACAAAAACACCTGCCACAAACTTTGGCATTTTTATTAGTATGGGGCAGTTGCATGCACAAGGATCCATGATTTGTAGGTCAAGAAAGAGTGGCAGGACTGGTGGTAGTAGGAGAGTATATCTCATTTCTTTCAAGAAGGTCTTGCAGAAGATCTGCAGATAATAATTACAGTAAATAATAGAGACTGGTTCCCGGCCCGTCAATTCAGTTCAATCAGTCAGAGGTATCCATCTCGCCGCGGAACGCCATATAGTAGATAGTTGCTATGGTAGCGAATAGTCCATCAAGTCCGCCTTGCATCATTGAAGAACAAAAGAAATTTTCCCTTTTGCTTTGCTTGTTACTTGTATGCTCTTATCACCGCGCATGCCCAAAAGTAGTCTGACCGGCCCCGGGACTCTTGAAGGCTTGGTCCGCGTAAGCGCCGGGAATGGCGACATCTTCGTATATTTGCTCTCCAGGAGCCATAGGCGCGGCCTGGCTCTGGTCCGGCGTGCTTGGCCCCGAAGGTGCTCGGAATGCACCTGAACCCAACTTAGGAGTCGCAGATGGTGCCTTTTGAGGGGGGGCCTGAAGCTTGAATGGTGCTGGCTTATTTGCCGAGTCTTGGCCGGCGAATGCAGATGTAGGCTCGGGCATGCGACCACCGGGGGTGAAGACGGGTGCATGCGTCTCGGAGATGTCGGACAGACTTGTGTAGGTGTTAGGTGGGAATCGTGGAGATAGAGCATATTGGCTGAAAGCGGGAGACTTGGGCCCGAACCCGGGAGTGTTGGGTGCCGACTGTGAACGCAGCTGTGCTAGGTAGAGGTCGGATCGAGCTCGATCACGCATGTCCATGGACTTGCTCAGCTTACGCTTCGTATAGTAGCGGAAGAATACAACGCTGTAGAGCGTGATGGTGATAACGTCAACGACGATCTCGATGATAATGCAGATCAGGGACCAGTTCTACAAGAGTCAGCTACGGTTTCTTTGGCAGGAGAGATACCATGAGCAGGAGCTTACCTGGAGTCTGCAGACCAACGCATAATCGACCTTATCCTGATAGATCTCGGACCGGTGGTTTTGAACACAAGCCCATCCCCACATGTCTTTGTTGTTACTGTTGTTGCGAGTGAATTGCAGGACACCGGCTGCGGCTGCCCACAAGATCATAGAGACAATAAACCAGCCGACAGCAAATAGCGTGTAATACACTCCGACCTTCTCGGCACGGTGATGTCCGCCACGACAGTATCCGATGAAGATGAGGATGCAAATGAGGAGATTGACGCAAGAGACGGCCAGTACAAGGTATTGTGGCCAGGTTTGTGTGCCTGTTGCCCATGCCGGAAGACCACTTTGTGGCGCGAGGGTCTTGGTGGCATGGAAAATAGCGAAGGAGGAGGAGAGCATGGCGAGGATGATGAGGCTGCAGCTAAAGCTTACACCACGTAGGGCAAACTTGGCCATTCTGACTCGATATTTCAGACCCTTTGAGGAGTGTTAGCGCGGATTCAAGCTGGTGATCTCTCGTATTGGACATACCAAGTCTTTGGACTGAGCCTTCTCTGTATCCTGCTCGCGCTTCTCGAGGATGTCTTCCTCCCTAAATGTCGGACTCATGGGGTTCTCGATCTTCCTTGCCGGTGTGCCTGGCACTCTCATCGCGCTCTTCAGGGGAGACTTAGGTGTCATGGGTACGTTGACTGTCTGCGTGTGTACATTGCTGTCGTTGATATAACCAAAGCCAACATCTGCTGGTTGAGCTTGAGCTACATGTGGTCTCTCCTCCCTGCCTCCAAATGGGTTATGTCCTTGTTCCACGGGCGAATGAACAGTAGTTGCCTCGGCAAACCTCGGTGTCCGTGGTGGCTTGAGTGATGATGTGCTAGAGAAGGACCCTCCTGATGAAGACCTTGAAGGTGTCAAGTTGAGTGCGGCAGGCCGCCGCCTCTCGTCCTGAGGAGTCATTGTGAGGTGGTGGGGTCAAAGGTAGGGAAGCGACAAGCCGCAGTCTATGCGAGCAGGCCGATATATATCGAAGTGCTTCAACAACGGATCATACGCTTATATGGGGTTGAAGATGGAAATGAAGCAGTGATAGAACAACGAAAAAAGAGACCAGCTATCGAGGAAAGGAGGATCCCCAAGTTCGGGTAGTTGGGGGTAGGATAGTTTATGAGTAGCCGCCCTCCCTTGGGTTCTACAAAGCTCATTCGATGTAGTCCAGATGCCTCTGCATGGGATTGTCAGTGGGGATGGGACCATGCGACATGCAATGGGATCGCTCACGGTGGACCGGGGTTGGTAGACCTTTCTGAAGGGAGTCTCTGATAGGGCGGCCAGAAGTCACCTCCAATCTCCAGCGGGCGATTCGTCGTGGAATAGACGCCGTGAGTGACGAAGTGCCACTAGAAGAGCCGGGTGGTTGTATCGAACCTCCCAGATCAACGTATCAAGACAAGCTTCAGACTGTGACGGGACGAGTCGCAGACAGTCAACTCGGCGCGAGTCTAAGCAACAATAGAAACAAGAGAAGGCACAGAGGACAGAGGAGAGGCACACGAGCGACGCTGGCGAGAAAAGCGTGCGAAGGCTGGGTATATCTGGAAGTGAGGGGGCCAGCCATTCTTAGGCTCAAGCAACGAGACCACTCGTCCACCCAGTATACCGGGCCAAAGATAGCAGAGGCATACAAAAATGGAGGGAAATATTCCCCCCCTCTATCAGCCGTAGGTAGACATCAGCTCGCCCGAGTCCAAGTGTTGTGAGCGCCCCGTGGTTGCAGCCAACTGCCTGTTAGGTGCATGGCCAGGCGGTGATTGGGTGCGAGAGACATGGCAAATCTGCTGATGAAGTCGAGGGCACGACTTTGCTCAGGCTGCTGGGGACCGGGGGGCGGGTATCTTGGGGCTCGGCGTCGCGCGGAGAGATGGGCGAAATGGCCAAGATGGAGGATAATCGGCTGTGGTTGGGCGCGTACGAAGGGCCGGCGCCAGTATCCTGAGCGGTAATTGACAAGGGTCGACGGGCCAGACAAGGGTTTCCAAGGCCTGACAAGGGTGAACACCATGACCCCTGTCGACGATCTGCCAATCTGATAGGCAGACCGCAACCCGTACTGCCTGCATCAGCTGTAAACGCTACCAATCACATCGTCGAGGAAGGTGATGCTCGAGAGCAACTTGCATGGATCAGGTTGTGCCTGGGCGGTAAGCAACCCATCCGCATTCGTTCGTCTCTTCCCGGTATGTGCTCCGTCTATTGCTCTAGCACTCGGGCCAGATGGGTACTTGCTAAGCTGGCATGGGGTAGGTGCTTTACACGTTACCCTCATGAGATCTGTCCGACCTCGCGACATATCGGGCCTTGACCAGCCTTGACCATCCAAGAGAATGGTGAGCGTGCGGCACAGGTCTGCACAGGCCTACTAGGGTAGGGCTCGCGACTGTATGAGTGCAATGATATTCATGATGCCATCTACCCAGCTGGGAGGCACATGGTCACCCACCCACCTACCCTACATAACCTACATAACCTACATAGGCCACACAGTGAGAAGGTACAGAGGCAACGTATAAATTGCCTTTAGTAAACAATTGCATAGTATTGATTCGAGATGCTAGTACCCATACAATAATGATCGTGGTCCAGTTCTGAGATGTACCTAGTTAGGTGTGCTTGGTCTGTCGGCTAGTCGGGCGACGACTGAGAGCCGCCATGTTCTCTCCAGGACACGCATCGTGCGTGTAAGCTGACGATGCGAAAACTGCTTTTAGCAAAAATCAATCATGGCAAGACCAATATGGAAGAAAGTCGTCGCTCAGTCGACCCTGCGAGGTTGGATGCGACCCAAGACTCTTATGGTTACCCTTGGCTATCTGCACAGACGGTGATAGATGGAATGCCGCGCTCATCTTTGGCCAAATATCGATGCTGCATGTCATCGTGCCATCCGGGCACACTCTGTTGAGATGGCTTCGTGTCAATCCTGTATGTACGTGCGGGCAAAGGCTGGCTGCACCCGACCTTGATGGATATTTTTAGCTGTTGTTCATGTTGGCCACCAATGAACCATCACCAGCCTCAACGGTGTGGGTTGTATCGGCTGGTGCTACCACACCATCGGGAGGTACTGCGGTATCTTTGGCGGTCTGGATTTGCGAAGTGCCCTCGCGAGACCTTGCCTCTTCGCTGCATACGCGATACGGCGACTTTTGTCACCATGCTGTCGAAAGATACCTATGGTTATCACAATAGGGCTGATATATTTAACTCAACGCAGAAATCATCACGAACTGTTCTCCTTCTAGGTCCCGGCGATTTCTACTAGAATAGATCGAGAGCTTACGTTCTTCTCGCACTCCTGTCCATATCGAGATTGTAATGATGAAAATGGCATTGTGTCCGAGATCCAAAGGCGTGGTTGGGTGACGCAAGGAGATTTTTGGCATCTCCCTCGCTCCACACGCCGAGGCCGAGTCTTGGTCAGCTGTGAAATCGCACAGGATCCCATAATCATTTCCACTTGGTCTCATTTGTGTAGTCCACATTTCGATTATCTAGTCGTGGTACCTCGTCGTGGCAACTACAACCAAGCCTTGATGTTTGCGCTCAGGTGGCTATACACTGGCGAGTCTACGAGCTTCCGGTCCGAAGTGAATCACCCCTCTCAAAGCCATTCGCCTATTCCGAGAGGGATCGAAAGCAACTAGGTAGGCTGAAGAAATCGACAAGGGATCCAGCGCCTTCGATTAGGGCAACAACAAGCTTCTTGAGATTCCGTTAATAGCCAAAGCCCAGCACGCGATGACCGGGCGTTCTGATTTGACGTCCTTTTATAGTTCCATTGGCCAGATTGTCATTTCCTATCATGCTGCGGAGGCTCCTTTCCTCTGTTGCAGTAATAACGATGGGCACATCGAAACAAACAATCAAAATACATCGAACTCGATGCCGAGTGCGTGCGATGTCCCACGTTTGTGCCAAGTCGCAAGTTGAGTGATGAGATCGAGATGTGCTGAGAGGAATGTAATATCTACCCTGAAGGCACTGAAGAACCCATCGACTCGCTCGAATTCCTCATTCAGATATCAACACTAGCAACAAGGACGCAACTCGCCGACGCCGCACGTTTGCCTAGTTCGTGTCTTCACATTGCCGTCCGTCCGTAAGATCTGTACAGAGTGAAGATTTGAAACACCAATGTCACGTATGTATTGGAGTTAGGTTGTCGCATCGTGACCGCTTGAGGCGCAGCCGACTCTTCATGCGACAGAAAGGTCATACTGATGCTCGTCTTCCAAGTGTCCAAGCCTGCCTATTCAGTTATATAAGAATATCGACTCAAGTTTATAGTCCCACCTGGTAATAACGCTACGAATGGCTCGAGTGAAGCCAACGCGAATATGCGAGTTTCGTAGTTGATCTAATTCCGAACTTTTAGCTCCTTGAATTGCAGAAGCCTACATATCTCTTCTAGGTCTATGCTATGATTTGTCTTACTTTCACTACACCTAAGGCAGTAGTAACCTCTCGACAGAGCAGATAGATGAATACACCGAGAAATTTGAGCAAGCCGCGAGGCGAATGGTAAAACTTGAAAGAACCAGCTATGAGCACCTGGAGTTCGGGGAACAGAATATCTCAAAATAGTGCACATATTCTGGATAGACACCTCAGGGAAGAGGCATCTTGATACCAAAAGTCACCTAAAAGTAATCGAAGCATCTCATCGAAATGAACTCTTGTTTGTCAGCATATTTGGTTTGCCTTACTGTGTACTTAGTTAGATTATGAAAATATGAGAATAAACGCTCCACGTTTACTGAGGTGGGGTCAATTGCCCGTTGTGCTCGGGAAGGAAGCATCGACCAGCATGCCCCTCACTGCCCAGTGCTCATGGCCTTTTCTTATCTTATCAGCTGGTGGGCGAAAGAGCTGCAGTGCGGGCGGGCGGGCGAAGGAGTCATACACAAATTTCGAAAATCACAAACTCCGCGCCCACCAAACGTCACGTCACGGCAAGCAATCGACGACGGCTCTCTCTCGCTGCCACAGCACTTAATCCCGACCCTACGAAGAAGAGAACCACCGGTATCTGTATCTGCGAAACACGATCCAGCCGACCCTAGCCTTTTTTCTGGAAGCCACCTCGACCATGTCTGCCCCAGACAAATTCGGCAACGACATCGAGTCGGAGTCTGATTCCGGCAATGACTCCCAAATCGACGATGTCGCCGACGAAATCGAGCAGAAGCCCTTAAAGTCTGCGATGAAGAAGTCTCCCATGACAGCGCCGCCTCCCGTTGAACGTCCTCCCCTACCTCCGCAGACTGAGCCCAAGGACCTCGACCTGGGTTCACTGACACCCTTAACCCCCGAAATTATCGCACGACAAGCCACCATCAACATTGGCACAATCGGCCATGTCGCTCACGGAAAGTCCACCGTCGTCAAGGCCATTTCTGGCGTCCAGACCGTTCGCTTCAAGAACGAGCTTATTCGTAATATCACCATCAAGCTGGGCTACGCAAATGCCAAGATCTACAAATGCGATAACGAGAAGTGCCCGAGACCTGGCTGCTTCCGGAGTTATAAGAGTGAGAAGGAGGTCGACCCAGATTGCGAGCGCGAGGGATGCAGTGGAAAGTACCGATTGTTGCGTCATGTTTCGTGAGTAGTACTGAGGCTCAAACGCAGACAATTTCTAACCTTAACTGTACAGATTCGTCGATTGCCCCGGCCACGATATTCTCATGAGCACTATGTTGTCAGGCGCCGCCGTCATGGACGCTGCTCTTTTGCTGATTGCGGGCAACGAATCCGTACCTCAGCCACAAACCTCTGAGCATCTAGCAGCTATCGAGATCATGAAACTAGACAAGATCATCATTCTGCAGAACAAGGTCGATCTCATGCGGGAAGAAGCCGCACAGCAACACTACCAATCTATCCTTAAGTTCGTGCGAGGAACTCCCGCAGCCAAGTCACCCATCATTCCCATCTCAGCACAGCTGAAATTCAACATCGACGCGATCAATGAAGCTATCGTGAATACCATCCCTGTTCCCCCTCGAGACTTCACCCAAGAGCCTCATATGATGGTGATTCGGTCTTTTGACGTCAATAAGCCAGGTGCGGAGATCGAGGAGCTGAAGGGCGGTGTTGCCGGTGGCAGTATTCTCCATGGTGTGTTGAAGCTTGGGGACGAAATCGAGATTCGTCCAGGTATTGTCAGCCGAGACGACAAGGGCTCTTTGAAGTGCAAGCCTATCTGTAGCCGAATCGTGTCTCTCAATTCCGAATTCAACGACCTGAAGTACGCGGTGCCCGGTGGTCTTATCGGTGTTGGTACAAGGATTGATCCTACACTGTGCAGAGCTGACCGTCTGGTTGGTTTCGTGCTTGGTCTGAAGGGTCGTCTACCTGCTATCTATAGCGAGATCGAAGTCAACTTCTATCTCCTAAAGAGACTTCTCGGTGTCCGAACGGCTGATGGCAAGCAAGCCAAGGTTGCTAAGCTACAGAAGAACGAAGTTCTGATGGTGAACATTGGATCTACATCGACAGGCGCCAAGGTTGCTGCGATCAAACAGGATGCTGCCAAGCTCTCGTTGACGAGTCCCGCTTGTACGAATTTGGGCGAGAAGATCGCCCTCAGTCGCCGTATAGAGAAGCATTGGCGGCTCATCGGCTGGGCCACTATCACCGCGTAAGTAATCATCATCACTTATGCATATTACGCTTTAGCTAACATTTCCATAGTGGTGTTACGCTGGAACCCAGTTCTTCGTGAAGAGCTCTCTGTTGATCAACTTGACGATTTCACGAAGCTGAGTGTGCTGGTAGATAGTAAATAGG
Organism: Xylariaceae sp. FL0016; assembly: GCA_022578815.1. NCBI lineage: Eukaryota > Fungi > Ascomycota > Sordariomycetes > Xylariales > Xylariaceae > Xylariaceae sp. FL0016. The sequence continues at coordinate 2,038,100 of MU388725.1, read as the reverse complement.
TCTGATAAAGAAAAAAAAATTATTAGATTCTAGGTTTCCTTGTCTTGTGGTGACCGCGCTCAATGCTGCGCTCGACTACCCCAATTCACAGCATGTCATCCCAAGAAGCATTTTGATTCTATCGATCCTTTCGCGCTCCATCAGGTTGAAAATTCGACACCACCAAAATGGTCCTGTTCTGAGCTTCATTGACTTACGTTCTCTAATGATTGCCCTGAAGCAGCATGGCTCACGGCCGACAAGACTCGAATGAACAACAGACTCCTTCCCCTGACCTGGTCAATATAACCTATAGTTCGAGACATGTTGCCCGTCTGACCGCGGTTTTCAAAGCAAAGAAGCCAACTATGTATTTGTGGTTCATGGCAGCCATCACACGCACTCAGGCCTTGCTCATGTTCTCTCTTCAACGTTATATGAACTACGTAAACACGTTTGCTTAAAGCAACCAAGGCCTTTGACTGTACCAATCGTTGGTTCCTAGACAAATATACTGATACAACATTGGCCCATGAGAGGTTTAATGATTAGACATGAGTTACCTTTGTTTGGTGTATCCGGGGTACCTAAGGGAGTAACTATCCAGTGACGTACCCGACTAGCCATAGCGTAACATCCAACCAGCCATACTGTTGGTTCTAGAATTTATAGAAGTTGTTGTTTAAGAACTTGAAGTATTTACCTTCCAAAATGTCGTTACGAGTTTGATCAGCCTGGTTATCCAATCAACGACCCAGCAGTCCTGGATTACCATATGCTATACTAGTTTGCCGTCTGTAGACCTTTGCTCTACTCAATAGCTCTCATCTCTTCTACTTTTGGACATTCTTTTTATATCTCGATTTCCGAACTTGTTGTCCTTGTATTTTTTCTAGCTATGGTCATGACGCGAAGCCCATTGCATCCCCCGTATCACTGAGCATATATGAGTCAGCACTTCTTCTCCTCCACCACCATCTTTGTCATGGATAAGAAAGTAAATTTCCTCGTCCTCAGTCAGGCATCGAACCTACAATGCATCCCCGACGACCATCTTCCCCTGCCGAGCGGACCGTCACCGAATCGCCATTGCCGCACACCTCCCCGTCAATCTGCGACCGAACCATTGCCAACCGTGTCACCCCTGCTGTACCGCTGTGCCTCGATGAGCCCGCCTTTTGTTGGGTCGAACGACCTCCCCTCTCTCCACGCCTTTCAGAGTCTCCTATCAAACGATCTGTTATCGAAACCCCCTCACGGCATATATCTTCGCATTAATTAACATATGACATGACTATCTAATGGGCGATGAAATCAGATTCTGTTACCTCCTCGTGGTGTCACCCGACAATAACAGTTATACGGGGTCAAAGCAGAGACGTGGCTGCTTATTCGCGATTTCCGCAGCGTAAAGGCTGCTCACCACGGGCAGCCGAGGTGTAACCACATCGTCAACAACTCAATTCGAATCTACAACCCAACAAGCTGCTAGTGCTTTGTGTGTGCTGCGTGTCTTGGCTCCCAGAGTGCTGTAAGCTCGGCTCTTCCCGTATGGAAGCTCTTCGTTCTTGAATACTTCCTGACCTACCCAACGTACCTAAGTTGCTGCTCATTTGATGCGTAACGCTCACCTCACTTACTGCGGAACCTGTGTTAGTCAAAGTCGCTTGTTCTTGACAGCACAACTTTCCCGCCCTTTGAATAAGGATCAGTATATTTGCATCTTCCTCTTCTGGTTCGTCGCTTCAGCAAACGTTTGCCAAAAACTTCTCACCACCTCATCACTCTTGTTAGAAGCAGTCCGATTCTACAAATAAGCTCTGCGTGGAGACCCAACTTGAAATCTCTGACATGCCCTGCTTCGGGATCAGCAACCCTCGAGTGACAAGCCTGGCTTGTAATGTCACCCCATCATCAAAGAGACCAATGTATCCTACTCACGCAGGTAAGGAATGACTATACTCACTGGTCTGAGGACTCGAGAAATTATTATGGGAAGGTCAAGACACTGAACGGAGTCTGACCAAAGACGCTCCTACAGGAATAGGGTTGCATTATTAGACAGTATCATCCCTCACTTTCTCGTCTTCCTGGCATGCTTTACTAGATTCTCTATAACTCCCTCGAACGCCTCCCTGTCGCCGATCTTCTCATCTGTTCGCTTTTTCCAGAACTCCAAAACTTCGTTCGCGGTGGCTTCCATCTGTTTCAGCTTCTTCACATGTTCTTTCAGTTCTATATCAGTCATTCCGCTGAGAGCCTCAGTAGTAGTGCCGCATAGCTGCTTTGCGGATACAAGATCAAATTGCGGAGGCTGGGGAGGGCCTTTCCGACGCTTGGAGCTAGAACGAGGTTTCTCCTTGCCTTGTGAGTCAACGGAGATAGAAGACCCATTAGTATCCGATTTTCTTAGTCGTGAAACAGACCGTGAATCTGACGATGTCCGGAGAGAACCGTTAGATGTCACACGGTGGAGTGACGGGAGAACGAGTTTCTTTTGTTTTGAAGCTGGTAAGATCTCATCCAAATCCACTGGTACACCGAGTGATACTAGAAAAAGCCGACGTATGCGTGACCGGATCCAGTCAGGAGGTTGCAGTGGTGGTGGGGCAGCTAGTTGTGACCAAAGAGAAGCACTTCTAGGAATGAAAAAAATGGGATTGTCATGGGGAGGAGAGGGCAGAGATGGCAGATTAAGTATGTCAGACGGATACAGGGAGTCTAGGTAGGGTTCAGTGGCAGCCAGGATGTCTTCCGAGTCAAGTCCATCGAGATCCAATATTGGCTTGAGAACATACTCGTTAGCATGATTGTGAAAGTACTAACTAACAAGGGTCCTCGACATACAAATGATGGTAAAGAGATCTGAGGCTGACTGGATAGCGGAGGAACCTCTGCCTGTGTTTCTGCCTGCTGGAAGCCCTCGTCAAAGTCGCCAAAGTCAGCATCTTCGTCACCCTCCTCGAAATCGTCAAAGTCGTCCCCAAAGTCGTCATCGTCGTTATTCTCCTCTACGCCGTTCTCGTCTATACTCCTGATTGATTTTGTCGCCGAAGATTTCCTCCGTCGGTGTGTTGCAGGAGATTTCAATGCCGGGCTCATAGCCGTGTCATCTACGAGGACAGGGTCAATCGCACAGCGTAGCTTTAAGAGGACTTGGCTGTCGTACCGGTATCTTGTGCGTTCGTGTTAAGCGAAGGGGGGTCAGAATTGACCTCGCCATTGCCGTCGGCCTTTCGGATCATATCAGGAGCAGCGTCAGCTTTGTGTAGGTCTTCATGATAATGGTGCGTAGCCGAGCCAGGCACATCGGCGGATTCGTCAACGACAGTCTTCGGAATTGGATGCCCTCCAGGGGTTGTTGGCCGCTCTTGCGAGGTGGGTTGAAGTGTGTTGTCCTTGTCTTCAACAATGGCAATTTCATCAGGCGCGGCATCGTTGGTTCGCATCTCATATGCTTCGGTCCCGGGGACTTCCCCATAGGACGGCTCGCCATCGACTTTCTCGACCCGGGTTCTAGGTACGGGAGAGGTACCACCGGGGCTGCTCCCGGGAACAGACTGGGCATCAGAGAAATGTTCGTCCGATTCCGAAGACTCTAATATTTGTGCTGTTAGAGCTTGGCCTGGCAAGGCTGGTCAGAGGTTAAGCGGGCATACCTAGCTCACGAGCACCGGGATCTTCGGTGCCCTTTCGTTCAGGAGCCTCGAGGCTGGAAGACCTGCGTCCTTCAGGCATGGCGAATGGATCGGGGTCGCTAGAGGAACGAGCAGTGAGGTTCGAACTTGAATAGTTATAGGTCACGGACTGTTGTCCCTGTCACACTTTGGGAAACTATCTGAGGGGTACTTGAGGACAAATACTGGAGGGGAAGGGAGGCAGAAGAGCTGTAACTGGCCGCCGTGAAGCAAAAGGATCAGAGGCGTAGGTGAAATCCGAAATATTTACACGACCCTAATAATGGTCCTTAAGTCGACAGGTTTTATTAGACACTGGTCAGGGCTTGAGTTCTGGGATTGGGGACCTCAGCTGCAGCTACATGAATCTAGAACTGGCTGGGTGGGCAGATGAGTGTCATGCGAGTGCCTGGGGTACTGTGTAAGGAAGCAAGCAGCAGGCGCTGATAAGATAGCGACCTGGAAAGCCTGCAAGCCAGTCAGGTCATTCCACTCTTTAGACAGACAGTACGTACCTTGAAACCTCATGTGGCTGGCGCTGCGTTTATCAAGCAGTAAGGCGTATCATTGGGTGCGTTAGGTACCTACTTACCTGAGGTAGACCGACACCTCGTAATAGAGTGCCACCCGGCCGAGACCCTCTGCCAGCTGCTTTCTGGGCGCGTTGCTGGGAGCTCCTGTCGCGCAAAAAATAATGAGAGCTGCATCTGGACTTCCTTTTACTTTACCGCAGCTTCTTGGTTTATTGATCATTCATTCGGTTGCAGCAAACGCATCTGGTCCCCTAACTGGCTGACCCTACCAACCTGCATCGTCTTCCGCCCGGCTTCCATCTGTGTGTCTCCAGACTTGGGCATCCCCAGTTCTCTCTTCCCATCTAGGGATGAGTGCAGGTCCAATACGTTAGCTGACTGGATCATTGCATTCCTCGCCCAAACGCGCCCAACCCCGGAGCCAACCATATTCCCGCCGCCCAACGACAGTGCATGATGTCGTTTACCTTCGGTACCCCGAGTTCTTCTGGTGCAAACACCAATGCAACCACCTCAAGCGCTCCCGCTGCTGGAGGTCTATTCGGTTCCTCGACGCCCACAAATTCAGGTGGTCTGTTTGGCAACAATAACGCTGCTCAATCGCCTAGTGCCTCTGGCTTCGCGTTTGGAAACATAGGCGGAGGCAGCAACTCTACACCCTCTTCAACCGGCGGTGGCTTATTTGGGAATACCGCGTCGAAGCCCGCCGAGCAAAAAACATCGCTTTTTGGTGCGACGGGAAGCACTGGCACGCCTGCATCGTCAACACCAACACAAAGCGGCGCCACAGGAGGACTGTTTGGAGGAGCTTCCCAGACAAGCTCTACAAGCAATCTGTTCGGCGGCAGTGGTGCCAAATCTGCGGCTTCAGGAGGTCTGTTTGGGGGCAATTCCTCAACACCTACATCTACAACGGCAAACACCACATCAACTACGACCAGCGCCTTCCCATCTGGTGGGCTCTTTGGAAACAAAGACAGCAATAGTTCTACACCGGTTGCTTCAGCTGCTCCCAGCTCTGGAGGGCTCTTCGCAGGAGGTGTAGGCACTAGTACATCTATGTTCGGCAACCAAAACTCCAGTAATAGCACACCCACAAGCAACGCACCTTCATCTACCGTGCAAGCTACGCCAGCGAAACCAATGCTTACGTTCAACTCGACCACGCCGGCTGGCGCGCCTCCGTCAGAAGCGTCTAAGCCGGCCAGTTCCTTGTTCGGTGGTGCTGGTGCCCAAAGTGGTTCTTCGCTCTTTGGTTCTACTGGCCAAGGAGAGAAGAAGGAGACTCAGCCCGGTGGCTTGTTTGGAAACGCAGCTGGCACCTCACAGGCGAGCACAGCGACTTCCCAGCCAGCTCCCGCCAGCAGTTCTTCCTCTCTCTTCAATAACGCCGGTCAAGCTCCTAAACCGGCATCGTCAGGCAACCTATTCGGAGCATCAAAGCCTACGACAGGTTCCACATCGGGGGGTTTATTTGGTGGCGCCACAGCTCCCGCGCAAAGCTCCAATACTGCGACTACGACTCCTGGGTTATCCTTGGGTGCCGGACAAGCAGCACCCAAGCCAGCTGAAAACTTGTCTGCCAAACCATCCCTCTTTACAGCACCGAGTGCGGCACCGGCCACGACTAGCGGTTCTCTATTTGGTGCTTCTTCATCGACTCCTTCTAGCACTTCCACCGCTGCGCCTACTGCAACACAGCCCGCTTCCATGTTCGCAGCAACCAAACCCAATACTGGGACTACTACATCCGAGCCAGCAAAACCTCAGACAGGTTCTTTGTTCTCTGGGTCCAGCCAGCCGGCCACAGCATCATCTACTACCCAACCCACCAAGCCAACCTCTGGCTTATTCGGTAACGCTGCCTCTACCCTGTCAGCGACGACAACCGCTGGCAATACTGCGACAGATTCCACACCTGCTTCCGGATCAGCGACAACCACCACCGCTGCTCCGGCGGCTAACTCCATGTTCGGTGGTGCCAAGACCACTTCTGCTGAAGTACCTAAAGCAACACCTACCCCATCACAGAATCCTACCAACCTCGGTGCTTCCACCACTGGCCCAACATCATCTATGGCTCGTCTAAAGAACAAAACTATGGATGAAATTATAAATAGATGGGCAACTGATTTATCTAAATATCAGAAGTCTTTCAAGGAGCAAGCCTTACAAGTGGCAGCATGGGATCGCCTGCTTGTAGAAAATGGAGAAAAGATCCAGAAGCTCTATCTGAACACATTTGAAGCTGAGAAAGCTAGTCGTGAAGTTGAGCATCACCTGGTCACGGTCGAGAGTCAGCAAGAAGAGCTCGAGTCTTGGCTGGATAAGTACGAGGCGGAGGTGGATAGTCTCTTCTCTAAGCAAGTCGGCCCAGGCGAGCAACTTGCAGGTCCGGATCAAGAACGAGAGCGGACTTACAAGCTGGCTGAGAAGATTACGGAGCGACTAGATGAGATGGGAAGAGATCTGAGCAAGATGATCAAGGAGATAAACGATATCTCGGGTACGGTCAGCAAGGGCAACAAGCCTGACGATCCAGTAAAAAAACCCTCACTCCTTCAACTATCATTCACATTGCTAACTTGTAAACAGTTGAGTCAGATCGTCCGCGTGCTCAATGGACATTTAACACAGCTTCAGTGGATTGACACAAACGCTGCAGCGTTACAAGCCAAGGTAACGGCCGCACAGAAGGCAAGCAGCACGATTGGCGAAAAGTACGGAGGTCCAGAACAAGACACTGTCGACAGCTTCTATAGGTCCTACATGGGTCGCAGATAGTGTGACACCTCACACGAAGATAATGTGCCATAGCTATGGAGTTTTGGTTGGGGGTGTGTTGGGCGGTCTGTCTACAAGACGAACTCTTCGAGGGAACATCGGTCCTGGATAAAGGCAATTCTCGCAAAGACTGGTGTAGAGATTGCTTGACAACTGACTCGAACCGTGCAAATAATTTGGCCCGTACACTTCGGTGCGCTGTAAGCCATGAAAGAAATGGAAATACATCAATGAAATGCACTGGTGGGGTACACGAGAAGCAGAGACTTGTATGTATGTACACTATGAACTCGGAATGTATGGATGGCTGAAAGCCAATGAAGGATTTCTCATAATAGGCTTGACCTCTGGTCATTCTCCTGTCCTTATACTACAATAAGTGATTGGCGGTATTCTGGATTAGCAGTCTTCCATTTCCAAAATTGCTTGACAGCATCCTTAATTGTGCTCGCCGCCTTGTGCCTTAGTCAGTTCGTCACTGCAAAGCAATCTAGTTAGCTTTGACTCCGCGAATGTAATTATTCTATGGCTGCACTTCAGGTTTTGATATGTGCCGGACGCAAAGAACCATGAGGGTGGTCAGACTTACATATGGTCTGACAGCTTCTTGAGGTGACTTTGCTGCTCGGCGAGCTTCTTCTTGAGTTCGAGAAGCTTCTCCTTCTCACGTCGGCGAATGGCGTAATCCTCGTTAGCCTTCTCGCGCTTTTGGAAAGCGTCACTGTAAAGATGCCTCCAATTAGCCCCTGTTGTCCCCATCTTCGAGCATTTGGAATGGTTTGGTGGGTATTTGTATCTTCGTATATGGTCCCCAATTGCGGATAGTTCTGCAAAAGGCCTCGGGGCCAGCAAGACACTTGGAAGAGACCCCTGGAATATATGTTCTACCGGGTGCCTGGATAGAAAGGGAAAACGTACGGCTGACCGGCAGCATTGCGCATAGAGCCAGTGTCGCCCTCGGCCATGGCACGAGTGCTGATGCTGAAAGCCCGGCGGGTGACGGGAGAGGCAAGGCCTCGAGGGGAGACCTTGGTGAGGGATTGGCGGAACATGGTTCGGGAGTTTAGCGGAATAGGTCTGTCAAGTTGCTCGAGCGTTAGTTGGATGTGTATATAAGTAGCTTGACGAGATGATCTATGAAGACTTCTTTTATACTAAACATCATTCGACCCTTAGGCCGAGCTGATCAATGGAATATAGGGAAAGGGCGGCATGGAGACATTTACCTAAGGTGGGATGATGGACGATTGATGGTGGTGTGATACAGCTTTTGTCGCTACCTTTATCTTTGGTTGGCGAGTGAGGCACTTGAATGACGGGCAGTTGGAGCTTTGTTGTTTAGTTGCGTCAGTGAGCACAGCTTGGCTTCGGTCGGCGGAAGACGGAGCGGACCTATGCGAGACCCAGTGTGCACGAGCCACATCAAGCCACCTTGAACTCCAACAGAGCCTTCGAGAATTATTACGTAACCCCACACACGTAATGAGGCGCCTAGTGGACCCTACCTGAGGTAAGGAACTCATCCCGTCATCATGTTACATCACGCAACCCGCCGTCACCTGACCTTCAGGTCCCGCCGTCGTCCAGCCCAGTAACCATGAAGGCAAGCACCAGGCAGTTGGTACCTATTGGAGAGGAACAGATGTACGACGCTGGTAGATTATACATGCGGCAATATCTTGATGGTAGGAGCATGAAGCCTTGCACGAGGGAATGAGATTAGCATTTGGTTAGATGGAGTTGAATGTGATCATATGTAGCCGTAATGGTTATTGCTGCTATGTATCCAGACTCCGGGTATAAAGTAACGGACTTTCCGCTACTACAAGCGTATACCAGCATAATGTCTTTACGAGGCTCAATCACTGTAGTATAGCATACATGCAAAACTTCTCAGGCATCTTACCAGGAACTGCATAGCAAGGATTTCCCAATTGAAGACTACGGGAATACGTGGAAGGTATCACAGATGCAAGCAAGCAATGAACAAGCTGTTTCGGCACAGTTGACAGAGTCCAGGCAGGGCTGAGCCAACAGAACTACCTAGAGCAGCTGGCCTGGGTCGCCTGCATTGACCCACGGTAAGCGATTTTGTTTCATGCAGTTCTTGATCTGGATTCTTGTCTGAACCGTCCCGGCAAGCTTTCCAGACCCACGAAATAGGGGTGTTGCTATGTACTTTTTATGCATAGGACGGTGGTGGCATTAAGTATAATGCCATGCGTGGTGGCATTGACTTGCTTTACAGGCTACAGTGAGAGTACGTTTTGTATTGCTTGCATAGAAGCGCACCTTGACACTGCAACAAATTGTTTGTTCCATTCAATTCGGAAGTAGGTGACCTGGATCCTGGCTGCCCATCATACCTGGTCCTATCAGAGCGATCGCAGTGAGCTAAGATTTTTTTTTTTTTTGGCCTGAGTTTTGCTCGTGATTTCGCCCATACGATTGGCTCTTGGTAACTGATTCCAGCCCTGTTTGAACCGGCACAACATCGATTCCAAGGACCCTGAGACAAGTCGGTGGTCTGGTGAATCTACTTGATGAGGATCGCCGCATGTACCACACGCGAACACAAGGGTTGTGATTGACAGGGCAGCTCGGTGTTCATCTCAGCGTATAGATAGGTACTCTATGTCCGTCGACTGCTCGAAATTTGAACCTCCTGATATGTAGAAATAGGGAGATTAGGGGAAGTTTTGCAGAAGACACCTATCATCAGGCTATACAAAGTGTGCCTTATAAGAGGAGAAATCATGCAATAAGAAGTTGATCAGGTAGAGATTGGAAAACGGGTAAGAGATCTGAAGCCCGTTAAGGTAGCCTAGTAGAGGGGCTTTCAGATAGCAAAACCAGGCTATCTCTACCTATGTGCCGGGCTATCACCAGAACATGGAAAGAACTATCCCCTATGGACTTTCGCTTGAGGAGCAGATGAGCACGTAACCAAAAAAATCATAGAAAAACCAAGTATCATCTGAATCAAAACAGGACTGCTGTAAGGAAAGGTGGCATTGAAAAGGCAGAAAGGGGAGAGCAGTAAATCAAGTTGGTGGTGCATGGAGTTGTCAAGTGATCCGCCGGGATGTACCGCGTCAGGTCAAGTGAGCAGTGCAGGCGATCTTGAGGACTTTGCATTCCCTTTCCAGGGCTATCTGGGTTGACTTGGCACTCCTCTGGTCCCCTTCTGGGCCCTCTCAAGCAGTGGACGCCGGGGACCGAATTGGCACTGGCAGGACTGGCGGCTTAGCCCCCACTGCAGCTCCTTGCAAGTGGCCCGCGGCACCCCCCTCGATTTGAGCAAAGGAAGGGACATTGAAGGTACAGTACCATCTCGCCGTTGCAGGAGGTACCTAACAGTATTGTTCGGGCGTACCAGAGCCGCTGTTGTCGTAGGGGCCGGGTGCGTCCACTACAATCAGGCCTCAGCCATACGAATAAGGTACCTATCCCTAATCCATTGGCGCTGGCAACAAAAGCGCCCATTGACACAAAAAACCCTCCCCCAACTTTTCTCTGCTTGTTCCATCCCAGAAACCACAACACCGACAAAACAACAACAACTCTCTTTCTGCACCGGCACACTCTCTCGTCCTGTGCATCAACCCGTACTGCAACCACTCCTTCGCAGCCCCCAGACACCACTCAACTCAAGGTACGTTGTCTCCGCGCTGCTTCCAGCAGTTTTGCCTCTGCATTGTGCTCCGTTCCTGTCCCTTGGTCCCCTACGTTCGCCCTCAATCTCCCTCCTACCTACTCCTCGCTGCCCACCCGCTTGCCTGTCGTCATCGCCCGCTTCACGACCGCCTCGCACACCGATGCGCACAACACCACCTTATCAACCACCAAAATTTGGTCCATCGCCTGTCTCAATTGACTCCCGCGACAACATACTCTGCTACATGCCCATCCTCGTACACGCGTTGTCTGGTCGCAGCAGTAGGCGCAAACCCCACCGAATGCGGGGGGTCCTATCTCTTCTTCACCTGGTCCTCAGAAATATTCCTCCGCGACGTGGCGCACCTACTGGACACTGCAGGCATCATAATATCCTTTTACGCATCACCAGCATCTTTCTGCAGCAGTAGCAGCTGGGGCCTTGCTGTCCGGCTTTTGGTTGCTATTAACTACCCTGAATCACGGACACCGCTTGACTTCATCTCCGTCCCCCCTTTGACCCCACTACAACCTCGACCGCTCCATCGCCCTACAGCGTTACTAACATATCTCTCCACCAACAGTTCTCATAACCGTACTTTAACAACACCGGCAAAATGGGTCAAGAAGATGCTGTCTACCTTGCCAAGCTGGCCGAGCAGGCTGAGCGATATGAAGGTCTGTGATTTGAAAACCTTGACGAGTTGCAAGGAAGTTTCAACTGACGCTCCGACTTTAGAGATGGTTGAAAACATGAAGGTCGTTGCCTCCGAGGACCGTGACCTCACTGTCGAGGAGCGCAACCTTCTTTCGGTCGCCTACAAGAACGTCATTGGTGCTCGCCGTGCCTCTTGGAGAATCGTCACTTCCATTGAGCAGAAGGAGGAGTCGAAGGGCAACTCTTCCCAGGTTGGCCTGATCAAGGAGTATCGTCAGAAGATCGAGGCCGAGCTCGCCAAGATCTGCGATGATATCCTTGACGTTCTCGATGCCCACCTCATCCCATCTGCCAAGTCTGGCGAGTCCAAGGTTTTCTACCACAAGATGTGCGCCCCTCGTCCTCTATATACCATTGGCCTTTTTACTAACCTGTAGTTTAGGAAGGGAGACTACCACCGATATCTCGCCGAGTTCGCCATCGGTGACCGCCGCAAGGAGTCCGCAGACAAGTCTCTTGAGGCCTACAAGGCGGCCACCGAGGTTGCCCAGACCGAGCTCCCCCCCACTCACCCCATTCGTCTGGGTCTCGCTCTTAACTTCTCTGTCTTCTACTACGAGATTCTCAACGCCCCTGACCAAGCTTGCCATCTCGCCAAGCAGGCGTTCGACGATGCTATTGCCGGTATGTGCTTAGAATGTTTCGGAATGAGTGCAAATGGCTGACACTGGTTTTACAGAGCTGGACACCCTGAGCGAGGAGTCATACAAGGATTCGACCCTGATTATGCAGCTCCTCCGTGACAACCTGGTATGTAACCCATTTGCTGAAAGGTCGATTGATAACTTTTCTAATGTGGTACCAGACGCTCTGGACTTCTTCGGAGGCTGAGCCTGCTGCCGAGTCCACTTCAGCGACCACGCAGGAGGGCGAGAAGGCCGCTGAGGCGCCTGCTGCCACAGAGGAGCCTAAGGCTGCTGAGTAGATCGTTCCCTTCTAGGATTCTTTTCGTGGTATCTAAAGGGTGGTTGTGGACCATGGGTGGATCTGGTGTCTATGGAGTGTTTGCTTATGAACCCTCTTCATTGAGATTCTGCATGTTTTTTTCCCGCGCGGCAAAGCAGTGACAAAAGACTTGGAGGGATCTCCTTTTTCTGACTGGTAAAGAGGCACAGAGGCTAAGAAGAACTTTTGGGGGTTCGTCACAGAAGGCTTGCCTTTTAGACTCTAATGCAAAACCAACCGTCTGGACAATACACGTACTTGTACCAACCACTGGTAATAATAGCGTGACTTGATTAACCCGCTGGAAAATGTGAAGAGGTTGTCGCCTACGGTCAGTTTCGCTGAGTTTTCAAAACAAAACTTCAGGATATAGACAACGCTTGCCCAAATATTAGTCCGGTAGCAAGCTTGTGGTGCACACATTGCCAGGTGTATTTGTCCAAAGATCAGGCTTTTCCTTTTCGGATACCTGAAGTAAGAGTTATGAAAGCAGTTTCGCGGACAATACGACAGTCTGGTATCTCCATGCAAGTAGGCTTTATGGAGGGGTCTCAATTTTACCCTCTAGCAGCATTCTATATTATGAACCTATTTGTGTTCTCCATGTCCAACCCTGCACCCATACGTCCGTGCCGAGGATGGGTACAGCTTACCAGCACCATGCGCGATACAGTGTATGGGAGTGATGCAAACATTCGCTGTATCCTTGGCATGAGCTCTTGAATCTCTCCTTTTTGCTCCCATGCCGAATAGTGCTTGGCAGTTTAGGGCAATCTAGGAGGCTAAGAATGATTATCGCCTCTCACCCTCGGCTTTCGCATAGATAGGTTTGGGTAATTGGCTATTTCTTCGGGTCCCGATGGGTCGCTGCGTACACGCGAATCTGCGTGGTTGAAGATTTGCCCTCTCGTCTTGCTCGGGTCGTTATCTTGTCTACACATGTAAGGCAAAGATGAAGATGATGATGCCACAACAGAAGGTGTCACGATGCCCGACCATTCGTAGACGTATTCGCACTCGCGCTCACGCCGCCTCCGAGCGAAATCCCAAAGCTCCATTTGAAACCCCGGCCGCCCTTCTGGGCCTTGCCGTCATTGCCGCCGCGCCTCTTGGCCACATCCGCGTCCCCGCTCGCCTGCTTCTGCCCTTGTGCGCGCCAGTGCGGTTCCTGCGGCGGTGCGGCCGAAGCGGCGGCCGGGGGTGGTGCCTCATCCTCCTCGGACTCCGCGGCGGCGCTGAAGAGCACCCGCAGCCACAGGCTGCAGTCGAGGCACTCGACCATGAGCACGCCGTCGTCCTCGAAGGCCTCGAGGTCGCGCTCGCGGAAGGCGTAGCCGCGCGCGTTGCCGCAGCGGCACTGGCGGTAGTAGACGCCCTTGCGCTCGTCGAAGTCGACGTCGTCGAGGTCGACGGTCTCGACGCCGGTGTGGAAGCGCACGGCGACCTCGTGGCGGCCGCTGCGCGAGGCCGTGAAGAGCGTCTTGTTGTACTGCGAGCGCTGGCGCGCGTCGCCTAGCACGCTGTATGCGTGCTGGATCTGATCTACGCTGTACGTGATATGGGAGGAAGAGGATGAGGCGGTAGATTTAGCAGAGCGTTTGGCTTTCGGCTGGGACGAAGATGCATCCTTGTTGGCGGCATCTGCATTCGTGGGCGGAGCCTGATTCTTGTCTGGGTGATTCTTAAGCAGCGCCTTGTGGTACGCGTGCTTGATGATCTTTTGCGCCGCGGACGAGGTCTGTCCCTCAAGGCTTTTAGGCGTGAGGGATAGGATCTCGTAGAGCGTCGGCTCTGCGGATGTATTAGAGACTTTTGGTGCCATTGTACGCTCGCGCTTGCGTTAAGCCCTTGTGAGTATTATTCTCATGAGAAATCCATAAATGTGAAGTCAGGGTGAATTAGCGGGCTTGTCGCAAGTTGAAGTCACGCTTGATGATCTCAGCGTGCGTATAAGTTGGCGTTCCGAGATCTAATCCTTGACAATTATGCAGAAAACCGGTTTTTTCTCCCCCCCCACACCCCCCCCCCAACTCACTTTGAATCCTAGGTCACGTGACCTTAGTACATCCCTGGATGGCATGCGATATATCAATGTTCCCTGGTGCGACGTCTTACTTGGGAACGAGCAAGGGTAGTTGGGTTAAAGGGCATAGAAAATCATGAGAGAGGTATCTGGGTAGTGTTCTCCTGATCGGTGATCTGCAATTATCACGTATGACGAGCCGACTGTTGCCATCAAATCAAAAATGGAATGGCAGCTTCACGAACCCGAGCGAAATATTGGTCTTGGCATTTTGTACAGCATTTCGGATTTTGTATAAATAATACAGGTTTTTACACTGGATGGTTGGCTGATCCCGATATCTGTGACATGGTATTTTACCGTGGGTACTTCGTCCACTTGCTTTTGCCTGTCTGTACGTTGGTTAGTATCGTCAAATAGTGATCAAGTTAATACGATGAGGAAGATTTACCTTCCGCCATTCCCGGACCAATCTCGGCATACCCAACATAGCTTCTCTCCTCTTCTCCATCCTGTTGACGCAGTTAGTATATTGAACACCTTTGACCAGCCTTCTGCTCTTTGCCGCAGGCGATTCAAAGAGCCGCAAACGGAAACGTACTTCGCAGCCAGCATCCTCTCGTGTAAATGACCCTTAACTCTCTGACCGATACCGGTACCGCGGACTCGCAAGCCATGCTCAACTCTATGCCGTATGCGCTCCTCGGTGCCCTTGGCGGAGAAGGGAAGCAGCTCCTCGACGCCCTCCTCGCGAGCGAGCTTGACAAGCTCGGCTTGCCGCCGTAGCGAAAACTCGGGGTCCTGCCATCTGCCGGTGACAGGGTGCTTGTGTGGGAGGAAGGGGTTCGGGGTCGCGCCGTCAGCTCTCGCCGTCGTGTTGGCGCGCGTGTTGGCAGGCAGGATCTGCGTAGGCGGGTACTTGGCCAGGAAGCGCTGCAGCCGCGGGTGCAGCTGCTTGGCCAGCTCGACGAAGCGCGTGTTCACGGCAGAAGCCATGCTGTTGAACTGCGTCGAGGTCGGTGGTAGGAAGATGATGAATGGGATTCGGATAGTAATTGAGGCTGTCACTCAGGATGGCACAGGAAGCTTGAATGGACTTTTTTGGTCTCGTTGGGACAGGGGCCGCTGTGAGGTCCTCCTAACACTAGCAGGCCTGGTAAATTCTCCGATTGGCTGTTATCGCTGGCCTATGGCATCTATCACAATCCCCTACAGTGATGTCTAAAGATTCTTTACTAATAAGGACACAACAGCAGTGGAAGTGTAGCTTTGAAGATACCTCAGTTACCTCTCACAGATTTTCAGATTTTGAGAAAACTTCCCACCACGGACGGATCTAGGTGGCATCACTCCTTCTGCGCCAAACACGAGGTTGTGTCTACAGTCGTGTCCCTAGTACATCCTGATGCTAGCAGCCCAAACTGCTAACTACCCACCAGAGCCGAAGAGTGGGTCGCATACCTGCGCCCCTCCAAGAGTCTGGAGTCTAGAGCTGTACGGTGCCTGGTAGAGCAACTAAGATCAATGATTGCATTTCGACTTTTATCAGCACTCTACCTAATCCCCAAAGCATATTTTGAATAACGCCGCTCAAAATGGGCATGCAACCGCGCGCCGACGCTGTCGCCAGTAGCCGGAAGGAACCCCTGGATATCGAAGAGATTTTACGCAAGAAGAAGGCTGCAGACGAGGCCGCAGCGAAGCCACGATTCATCCCCAAAGCCGAGCGCGAGCGCCGAGCGCTTGAGCAGAAAAGGGAAGAGGAGAGGAGGCACCAAGAAGAGAAGAGACAGAAGCAAGAACCATCCCAACATGGCAGGATAAATAGTGTTTCTGAGGCGAACCGACGGCAGCGCGACCACGACCGCGACCGCTTTCGCGATTCTCGCCCAGTCCCAACAGGACCGAAGGCTATGCGGCAGAACGGCGTGCACGATGATAATGAAAGGAAAGGAAAGCCTGGCAATAAAGGACAGGCGAATGGAGACAAGCGCAAGGCCCCTGAGGAGGCCGAGGCCGCTCTTGTTCGTGCGCGATACATGGGACCCGAGCTAAATCAATCAACATTCTCTGCGAAGAAGAAGCGCAGGAGAACCACCGAGAAGAAGTTTAATTTTGACTGGGACCCCGAGGAAGATACCAGCCGAGATCATGATCCCATATACGCTGACAGAATCACGCCAACCTTCTTCGGGCGGGGCAAGCTGGCAGGCTATGGTGACGATATGGCCGAGGAAAATGCTCGCAAGGCTGCCATGGCTCTCATCGAGCGCGACCCCGAACATGGTGAAGCTCGCGCAAAGGAGTTATTAGAGATGGCACGGAGGGCCAAAGAGAGATCAAACCGCAATGCACTAGGGAAGCATTGGTCGGAAAAGAAGCTGGAAGAAATGCGCGAAAGAGACTGGCGCATCTTCAAGGAAGACTTCGGCATCTCAACCAAGGGTGGTCTTATTCCTAATCCCATGCGAAATTGGCAGGAGTCAGGCCTTCCGCGACGGCTTCTCGATATCGTTGCTCAAGTTGGCTACGACGAACCTACGCCCGTTCAAAGAGCGTCTATTCCGATTGCTCTGCAAGCCCGTGACCTCATCGGCGTTGCCGTCACTGGTTCGGGAAAAACGGCCGCATTTTTACTGCCTCTCCTAGTGTATATCTCCGAATTGCCGCCGTTGACTGAGATCACAAAGAACGATGGACCTTACTCTCTCATCATTGCACCCACTCGCGAACTAGTACAGCAGATCGAGACGGAAGCAAGAAAGTTCGCAACGCCGCTTGGCTTCACCGTCGTGAGTCTGGTGGGTGGTCACGCTCTTGAGGAACAGGCGTTCGCTTTGCGAAACGGTGCTGAAATCATCGTGGCCACTCCTGGTCGATTGGTCGACTGTATTGAGCGTCGTTTACTCGTACTATCTCAATGCTGCTACATCATCATGGACGAAGCAGACAGAATGATTGATATGGGTTTTGAAGAGCCCGTCAATAAGATTTTAGATGCTCTCCCCGTCACCAATGAGAAACCAGACACAGAAGATGCAGAAGACGCCCAACTCATGAGCCGACACCTCGGTGGTAAGGATCGATACCGCCAGACTATGATGTACACAGCCACCATGCCCACGGCTGTCGAGAAGATTGCCAAGAAGTACCTCCGCAGGCCTGCCACGGTCACTATAGGTAACGCAGGCGAGGCGGTCGAGACAGTAGAGCAGCGAGTTGAATTCGTGTCGGGCGAAGATCGTCGTAAGAAACGGCTGCAAGAGATTCTTTCGTCGAATCATTACGCTCCACCAATTATCGTCTTCGTCAACATTAAACGCAACTGCGATGCTGTGGCACGTGAGATCAAACACATGGGCTTTTCCGCAGTCACACTTCATGGAAGCAAAACCCAGGAGCAGCGAGAACAGGCGCTGGCATCAGTTCGCGGTGGGACTACGGATGTCCTTGTTGCTACCGACCTTGCGGGTCGTGGTATTGACGTTCCTGACGTCTCACTCGTTGTCAACTTCAACATGTCAAGTAGCATCGAGAGCTACACACATCGTATTGGTCGTACGGGTCGTGCTGGCAAGAGTGGTATTGCCATCACGTTCTTGGGCAACGAGGACTCAGATGTGATGTACGACCTACGGCAGATGCTTTCCAAAAGCTCGATTTCAAGGGTGCCCGAAGAGCTGAGGCGGCATGAGGCAGCGCAGCAAAAGCCGAATAAGGGCCCGAAGAAGATTGAATGATCGACTGTAGGAGGTAGAGGCCTGTATCATGTGTCATGACCGCAGGAGTGAATTAGCGGGTGTGCCTACCTGGGCGATCCTGGAGGACTGAGCGTAGATCTGATAGTGTTGCAAGCTTAGGTAATTAATCAATCATCACCAACCCAGTCCACTTGCTCCCCAACGACCATGACCGTGTGAAAAACACTTTTCGGCGTTCGATGTAGACAGGTTTTGTCTTGACAGTATTATCGCCCAGCTACACGTTTTTTTGAATCATCATATTGTGACTATCCTTTGAGAATGTCATTGATACTTTCTCGGATCCTCATCCATTATCGTTTACGTGAGGGAGCTGGCAGTTACATGCACATATGTCTACCGTATCCACTTGCATGAGTTTATACTCGGCTTACTATAGGTAGTAAGTAGTGCAGTACAGTCAGAGGCCGGGCCTAATTGTGACTGATTTTGTATTGGGCTTTGTTAAACTTTGTTAAAAGCAGCTACCTATCGTATTTAGCAGATACATCCAATCGGCCCAAGGACAACCGATGTTTACAGAGCCACAATTCAATAGCATCGGGTTCTCTGCAGCCCACGATCAAAAGACTCGAAGATGCCAGACAAGGAAACGTGGTTGATTTGTACGACCCGAGGCTGCTTGGCGTCATATGATTCAAGCGAACACCAAGGTGACGGACAGAGGCCCACCCAATGAAGTCGGCGACAGAAATGCTGGAAAGGCCAGATCGGGCATCGACGCTGGTGTTGGTGTTGGAGGCTGACAGTGAGGACCCTGATGGACCCTGCAGACGGACTTGTAGGCGGCAAGACAGGGTTGGCAGCAGAACGGGGAATGAATGCCCGGATAGATCTGGCTGTTGACTGTTGGCCGTTCGCCTGAACGGGTGGCGGCATCGTTCCCGCCATTGTCTTAATGCCCCGTAACGATCTCACCGCCTACCGTAGCACGATCACGACTGGTATGACCTAAGTATGTACCTACATACTTATGAGTTAGGTAGGTAGGGAGGTACCTACAGCTGCCTTATAGGTATGGGTACGGCGGCGGGTAGCTTCCAGGTGGTCTTTTTGTGGCCCGAAGAAGTCTCCATACCTAATCAGCAAAGCGTCATGCCAAACTCTTTCTCCCATCGCCTGGCAACAGGACTTTCCCAAACCAGCCTTTACTGTGTAAGCCCACGCAACAAGCCATTCGCTCTTTTGCTGCACGAACGATAACCCAGCCTGTACACCCCCGGTACATGATTCTGCCCGTCTAGCCCCTCCAGATCACCCCTCTATTGTATTTCTGTATACTATTATCTACCTGTCTACTGTATATACTGTAATATAGCTCCTGTACATATCCATGTCTTCCCGCGCTCTCTGCCACCTCGAGCGCTTTCCTCGGCCTTCCATCACTACCAGAAGACTCCCACTTCGCTTAACCCATACGTATACCTCTGCTTCCCAGTGGAGACAAAACATCCTCTTCAGCACCGTTCCCCACAGGTACGTCGACCTTCCTACCTGCCTTGGCCAACTACCTGAGCTGTCCTTTCCCCTCGACTTCAAGACTGACTTCGAAGCTAGCTCGATCCAACGGGACACGCTCAAACCCTCTTCGCTCTCTACACTCCCTCGATTGACTCCTCTCGACCGCTCAAGGATTACCTCCCTCACTTCGTCAACGTCTGTACGACATTGTTCATACCGTAGACAGAACATGTGCAGGCTTGCTGGCGATATCGACCACCTCGGCGGAGCTCACCCGGACCCCAACCAGGGTAGGGAGCTTTTGCCCACCAACGTTATACCTACACACTATGATGTGACCCTCGAGCCCGACTTCGAAAAGTTCGTCTTTAACGGCAAGGTTGTTATCGACTTTGATGTCCGTGAAGAGACCAAGTCTATAGCTTTACACACCCTCGAAATCGATATACACAGCGCCCAAATCAAGTCTGGAGACAGCGTCTCAACGTCAGTATTTGCACCATAGGTCGTGTGCACCAGTATAACTGACGCAGCAATCAGTTCTTCCTCTGCCGTGACCTACGACGAGTCGAAGCAGGTATCTACCATTGAGCTCAAGGATGCCGTTCCGAAGGGCAAAGCCCAGCTTGAGATCAAGTTCACAGGGCAGCTGAACGATTCCATGGCCGGTTTCTATCGCTCTACCTACAAGAAGCCCGATGGCTCAGAGGGTATCTTGGCTACGTCTCAGATGGAAGCTAACGATTGCCGCCGTGCTTTCCCTTGCTTCGACGAGCCCATGCACAAGTCCAAATTCACTGTCACATTAATTGCCGATAAGAACTTAACCTGCTTGAGCAACATGGACGTTGCTTCCGAGACAGACGTGCAGTCCGATATGAGTGGCACTACCAAGAAGGCCGTCAAATTCAACACTACACCGTTGATGTCCACCTACCTAGTTGCCTTCATTATTGGTGAGCTGAACTATATCGAGACTAAGAACTTCCGTGTGCCTATTCGGGTATACGCACCTGCCAGTTCAGACATTGAGCACGGTCGTTTCTCGCTCGAGTTGGCCGCGCGAACTCTGGAGTACTACGAGAAAATTTTTGGGGCTGACTTTCCTCTGCCAAAGATGGACATGGTTGCTATTCCCGATTTTGCTGCCGGGGCCATGGAGAATTGGGGTCTGATCACTTATCGTGTTGTTGATCTTATGCTAGACGAAAAGGCTAGCGGCGCTGCTATGAAAGAACGAGTGGCCGAGGTTGTGCAGCACGAATTGGCTCACCAATGGTTCGGAAACTTGGTGACAATGGATTGGTGGGAAGGTTTGTGGCTCAATGAGGGATTTGCCACACTCATGAGCTGGCTGAGCTGCAACCACTTCTATCCTGAGTGGAAGGTATGGGAAAACTATGTTACCGATACTCTTCAGGGTGCTCTGGGACTTGACTCCCTCCGGAGCAGTCATCCCATCGAAGTGCCTGTCAAGAAGGCCAGTGAGGTCGACCAAATTTTCGACGCGATTTCGTATTCCAAAGGATCATGTGTTTTGCGCATGATCTCTACATACCTCGGAGAAGAGACATTCCTTGAAGGTGTGAGACGATATATCAAGAAGCATGCATATGGGAACACACAGACAGAAGATTTATGGGCAGCCCTCGAGGACGCAAGCGGCAAACCGGTCAAAGAGATCATGTCCATCTGGACGAAGAACGTCGGATACCCAGTTGTCCAGGTTACTGAGAATGAGCAGGACAGCTCCATCCATGTGAAGCAGAACCGATTCCTGAGAACCGGCGATGTTAAGCCAGAGGAGGACAAGGTCTTGTACCCCGTGTTCCTAGGTCTTCGCACAAAAGATGGCGTAGATGAGACCTTGACACTGTCCAAGAGAGAGGGCGACTACAAGGTCTCAGACACAGGCTTCTTCAAGCTCAATGCAAACCATACCAGCATCTACCGAACATCATACTCTCCGGAGCGGTTGGCGAAGCTGGGACAGGCGGCCAAGGAGGGCCAGCTCACTGTTGAGGACCGTGCTGGCATGATTGCTGATGCCGGTGCTCTAGCCGTCTCCGGGTACCAGAAAACATCTGGTGTGCTCAATTTATTGAAGGGTTTCAATACTGAAGATTCCTTTGTTGTATGGAGCGGAATCATCGCCCAGGTAGCAACCGTCCAAAATGCCTGGGTCTTCGAGGACAAGGCTGTTCGGGATGGGTTAGAAGCTTTCGTGAAGGATCTTGTGAGCGAGAGAGCACACAAGTTAGGGTGGAAGTTCTCTGACGCCGATGGACACATCGAGCAACAGTTCAAGGCCATGTTATTCAACGCATCTGGCATGGCTGGGGATAAAGAGGTGATCGCAGCCGCCAAGGATATGTTCAGCAAGTATATGAGCGGAGACAAGTCTGCCGTCCATCCCAATATACGAGGCAGTGTCTTCAGCATGGCACTGAAGTATGGTGGAAAGAGTGAGGTAAGTTTTTCAAGCCACAAGCAACAACTCGCATGGCAAGGTGATTAACTGACTGTTTCGCAGTATGACCAAATCTTGGACTTTTATCGCAAATCCACCAATAGCGATGAGCGCAATACGGCGTTGCGCTGTATTGGCCGCGCTAAAGATCCCGAACTTATCAAGAGCACGCTTGATATGATCCTCAGTAAAGAGGTGAAGAGCCAAGATCTATACCTCCCAGCCAGCGGTCTGAGAAGCCACCCCGAAGGCATTGAAGCGCTTTGGACTTGGCTCACAGATAAATGGCCCGAGATCTACAAGCGCTTGAGCGGAAATCCTCCGATACTCGGTAGCATGGTTTCCATTTGCACATCGAGCTTCACTCAGCCAGAACAGCTGGAGAAGGTGGAGAGTTTCTTCAAGGATATCGATACTAAGACGTTTGACCAACCACTTGCGCAGTGCAAGGACGCCATTCGTAGTAAGATTTCGTGGTTAGCCAGGGATCGTCAGGACGTCGAGACGTGGGTGCAGGAGAACAAGTATATGAAGTCTAATCTCTAGTTGAAGATGCGACGCCACGCATGGGGGCATCAGTCGGAAAGGGCTAGCAGATTATGGCGCGTACTCAACAGACATACCAAGGCTAGAAAGAAGGATCATATCTCGGTAGATATGCATAAGCTGGTTTATGGGTAAAAGAGAACCGATCTTTCATCTCTGGGTAATAAATAAGAAGGTGGAGAATATCACTAGACAAGCACCTAACGGAATCCGAGGTCCTCTCCTCATAGGTAAATCAGCTAGCTCTGATATGATGATCTAAGGCTTTCCTCGTAACAATGCATGCCATCTCCAAAATGTATTCCGCGTGAGGAAGATGTTTGATCGTTCAAGCTTCATTGACCCTTTTTCCCGTCCGAACATCCACTAGATCCGTTGGGTTCGGGACTGTAATAGAGCTGATCGGACGAAACACGAAATGGGGGGTCTGCGTTTGGGGTGTCAACTGGAGTGGGGGTTGATCACTGATGTGATGTATTGTTCGTTATTTCGGGTGCTGAGAGATAAGACATTGCTTAAGAAAGTGCAACAGGTCCTGTTCTCTACATATTATGACCATCGAGGTTATCACAATGATCTCAATATCTAAGGTACTTGCGGTAGGCCAAAATCCTTACGGATGAACCAGGTGTTTCAAGCCCGGGCTTTCCCGCAAGTTCAGGTTCAGTTGTCACCCATAGTGGCAGGACGGAAGCTCTTTAACTTAGGTAGACTCGATGGGTCCCCAAGGCGAGTAAAAGGCAGTCATCTGTTTTTGAAGTATTCCTGGATTCCACACCCCCGGTTCCGTAGTGTGGGAAGAGGTCGTCTACCCTTACAAAAAGATGCTCAAAGATGGTACCGAATTGCGATTCCGATATTGAAGACTCGGTACCGTAGGGCTGGAACCACACCCACGTTGGATCGGAGCATCCCACGACCCATGCCACTACCACCATAAGCACGTCATAGTCATCGATCTTGGGACGGCACCCCAAAGCAGGCAAGGGGCAGTAGGTTACATCGACCTGATGGACAGGATCAACAACACCAGGGCCCGAAGCAACCCATCAATTCAGGGACAAGTTCTTATGGCTTGATATTCCCGAGGCTTATAATTGAACCGGACCCGTAGTAGAACGAAGAGCGCAAAAAAACGTGGTCAGCTACCTTGGGTTGTTAGTTCGTCTCGCATGACAGCGCTGAGCGCTCAATGGCTGGTCCTTTTCGCCGTAGAACAATTCCAGGCCCCGGGTTTTCGCGCCAGTACAGAGCTAAAATTGATTGCTCGGCCGTAGCGTGAACGCAGAAAACCTCGAGACTGGTTATCGTAATAAGCACCGTTCCATATCGAACCATCGAACCATCAAGACCGGTGAGAAAGTTGAAGCCAGCTCACCGTAGCAGCCAGTCAAATAGCCCATCGACAGCGCCGGATTGTATTGCCTATTGAATTTTCGGCGCGCTAGGAATCGGAGGGTGTTTGGTTCATAGGCATTCAGCGTGCCCCAGAACAGGCCCAGAACAGGTTAGGTACCGGTTTCCGGTACTAGTAAGGCGTCCGCGGCTTCTCGTAACAAGGCAGCGTGTCAGCCATGCCGGGACAAGCATCCTCGACAATCCTGGCGTGAACGGAGCCCGAGATCTCATTTGCAAAGGGACCAGCCCGCATGACTCCGCGAGCCCACACGCCTGCTCCTGGAATTGTCCTAACAGCCATTGAATGCTCAAAACTTCTGCTGTCAAAGCGTTTTGCGACCAGTTCATGCGGACGGACGAGACGGCAGACCCTTTAGATGGAACCTCAGGTCCACATTAGAAGATGTGCATTTACGAGCCTCCGCAGGGGTGACACTCCTAATAAGTATCGACAATAGGCCACCGGCGTTGCCACAATGGCTGCGCGTTAGTTCCGCAGTAACGACGGACGGGCAGCCATTAGGTACAACACTATATTACTCCCCAGAGAATAGCGGCTCCCTCTAGCAGGTTTGAACTTTGGCATACTACTTTTCAGGATGCCATCTTCTTTTTCTTGCTTTTCTTCTTCTTCAAAGAAAGTAGACGACTTGGGGGCTCACTATGTCGAATCAGCTCCCTGATGGAACGTTGGGCACAGCTGTTGGTGTTCTGATCTATTCGCTCATCTGCGCGCTGTGCAGTTGCTTGATGATCTGGCTCGTCTGGGTCCATCACGAAAGAGATAGTTGTGAGTAATCGTCCCAGCAGAGCCTCACCCTATATTCTGGGCCGTTGCTCACGAGAAGGTCAGATGTTGCCCTGTTATCCTACTTCACGCTTGTCAGCACTCTCGCCAGCATCATACAGCAATGTCACACGATAGCGTATTGGAAAGACATCAAGCTCGCGCAGTATCATCATGTGTTGGCAAATACTGGCAGTCCCGAGCTTATGGTCGCCGGGACCTCAGTCGGCGTAGACCTCGTACTATTTTACATTCGTGAGAATCCCTTGGTACGATCGCAAGACACGAGCTGATATCAGGGAACAGAGTACTACGCATACAATGTAGAAGCGCTCCTGTCCCTGTTCTGGTAATATTCTGTTCTCCCTCTGATTCGGGGTTAGGCTAAAGTCTGTCTACCAGGGCCTGCGCACTCACTCAGACAATATACGGATACTTCGACCTGGAAGCCTGGAAGCGCCAGAAGAGTATAACGCGGGCAGCCACCAAGACAATTGCAGTTCTGCTGCCTGTCCTGTTGATCTCTTTGCTCCAGGTCCATGCAGTCCGCCGGTCAACAACTGCTTTTCTGCTCTTGGCCGACTTTTGTTGTATGTCAAAGGGAAGAGGAACACGTCGTAATTGTGTGGCTAACCCGTGATTAGTACTTGCTAGCCTGGTTCTAGGTGGAATTCTTTTGCTCGCCGTCCTAGGAAAATACATATATACCAAGAGAAAACTGCTATCATGGAACGTAAAGTATGGACGTTCGAGCAAAACGCGGGGAAGGAACGAAGCGCCGCGGGATCACGCAAGCATATACGATCGATGGCTTATGGTACGATTCACAATCACCTTCATTTTCCTTAGTCTGTTCGCGCTGTTCGTGGTCTCGTTCCAGTTGAGGCAATTGGGGGATACCGCACAAGAAGCCCTGGCAGATGCAGCCGACCTCTCGGCCGAAAGAGCGCGAGCGGACTTTGGATCATTCGCGACAGGGGTATCGGCAAGTGTGCTGGTATTTATCATGTTTGGCACAACCCGGCAATTCCTCAAGACGATACTTAGGACCTTCGTTCCACGTCGATTTCAACGGGCAAACCCTATGGCAGATCCATCGACTACAGCCTTTCCTAGTGGCCGCGGAGAGTCGAGTGCGAATGATTTAGAAGCGGAAGCACAACTCGGGCACGGTAGCACCATCAAGCTTCAGGGGCTTCAAATGGGACAAGAAAATAGTAGCATGCATTCGGATGATGACTGGCCATTCATCACATCTGCGTTGGATTCGAACAAGCATGGCTGATATGGGAAATGGGACTTGGAACAGGCGTTACTGGTGATACCCCGGTGGAAACATGACATTCGTTACATACCTAGGCAATAAGTCCCTACATGGACAGTACCTACAATTTGTACCCAGCTTCCGATAAGAATATTCGGATTCAGTAAGGTGAATTGGTGTTCTGCACAGTATGACCGAGCAATGGCTGAAGCAAGGCTTGACCGAGCATGCGGTCTCGGCGCTTGTCTCATCTTAATTCATACAGTACCGATTCTCGGATGAGCATAAAAAAGCGGTTGACGTTTGTTTCAACAACGGCTGAAGAAGAGCCAAGACGCCGGGTTCTGGCGGGACGTTTCATTCAATGGCTGGGACGACACCTGGTTTTGGAAAACAAGCCAGCCTTATGGAAGTAATCATGGTTCCTGCCTACCTGAAAACTCGCAGTCGAGACCCAATCTCATACGCATAAGCACTGGGGATCTCAGTACTATAAATACTTACTTACCTATGCTGCTGGTAAGAGGAGAATTGAGGATAGGCTACGTCTGTAGGGTTTGTAGCCCATTACCTACCAGGTATGCATTCGATCCCTGCTAGCAAACAGACCCTATTGACGATATGTACATTCAGGTAAGCACACATACCTCAAAACAAACAATACCTTGATAGTACAGGTGAGGTCGGAGTGGGCAGCTAAGAGTCCGGTCAGTTAGATACCTGCTGGCACCTTGGATACTTGGGCGAGATGTACGGTCAGAGGTAAGATATCAGGTACCTGGAAGGTACCTAACACACAGCAGGGTGGGAGGTACATGAGATGCCAAGCAAAATTGGGCGGTGACACATGTAGCAAGAGCGATGAGGCAACGGGTGCCCCTCCTTCACCTTTTGGATCTTCACAAAAATGGAGGGGCACAACAAGCTTCACCTGCCCAGTGCCTCGACCGGACCCCGCCAACTGCAGCTTTGCTGAGTCCAGCCAGGCCAATTCTCTGCCAGCCAGCTCACCTCACCTCTTGGTAATTATTCTTATTTCTCCTCCACCTCCCCTTCACAACAGTCCACACATACTTCTCTCTCTTTACCTCACTCCTCATTCTCATACCTACCTACCTGTCAGGTCTTAGCTGTAAGTCTTCTCAGAATAATCAACCCTACCTACCCACGTGCCTACCTGTATCACCCTCAAGCTTCCGTCTCTCCCACCAACTGGGGCTTCCTCCCTCGTCATTCTTTCATCCAAGCTACCCCACCATCTTGCTGGAGGTTCCCTCCAGCCCATCCGATCTCTGCCTCTGGGCTTCTTCTCTGAGGCATATTCTGTTCCTCTGTTCCCCTGCCCAGACTAGAACTTCCTCCAGCTGAGCGAATTAAAGGGACGCTGTGAAACCCCTCTTCGCAGTTCTGCTTCGCCTTCGCTTACTTACTACTTTCCATTCGCGCAAACACCACAAAAACTAACTTTGCCGTGCCCCTCTCCCAGAATTCACGACCGCATACCAACACACACATCCGTCAACATGGCTATCAAGAAGATCCATGCTCGTTCAGTCTACGACTCGCGTGGCAACCCTACCGTTGAGGTCGATGTTGTCACCGAGACTGGCTTGCACCGTGCCATTGTTCCTTCGGGAGCTTCCACCGGTTCGTTACTACCTACCTACTTCGTCCAACCCCTTCGCCGCGGCCTCGACTAATATGTGAATATTGTTAGGTCAGCACGAAGCCTGTGAGCTCCGTGACGGAGACAAGAGCAAGTGGGGCGGCAAGGGCGTTACCAAGGCCGTCGACAATGTCAACAATGTCATTGCTCCTGCCGTCATGAAGGATAGCCTTGACGTCAAGGACCAGAGTGCTGTTGACAAGTTTCTGAACGACCTTGATGGCACTGCTAACAAGACAAAGCTGGGTGCCAACGCTATCTTGGGTGTCAGTCTCGCCATTGCGAAGGCTGGTGCCGCTGAGAAGGGAGTTCCTCTTTACGCTCACGTTTCCGACCTGGCTGGTACCAAGAAGCCTTACGTCCTACCCGTTCCCTTCATGAACGTCCTCAACGGTGGCTCTCACGCTGGTGGCCGATTGGCTTTCCAGGAGTTCATGATCGTTCCTTCCGATGCCCCTTCCTTCACGGAGGCTATGCGCCAGGGTGCCGAGGTTTATCAAAAACTGAAGGCTCTAGCCAAGAAGAAGTATGGCCAATCCGCTGGCAACGTTGGAGACGAGGGTGGTGTTGCCCCGGATATCCAGACCGCCGTCGAGGCTCTTGACCTCATCACCGAGTCCATCGAGCAGGCCGGTTACACCGGAAAGATGAACATCGCCATGGACGTCGCCTCCAGCGAATTTTACAAGGAGGATGCTAAGAAGTACGATCTGGACTTCAAGAACCCCGACAGCGACCCCACCAAGTGGATTACCTACGAGGAGTTGGCTGCCATGTATAGCGATCTCTGCAAGAAGTACCCCATCGTCAGCATTGAGGATCCCTTCGCTGAGGATGATTGGGAGGCCTGGAGCTACTTCTACAAGACCCAGGATTGCCAGATTGTTGGTGACGATTTGACCGTCACCAACCCCATTCGCATCAAGAAGGCCATCGAGCTCAAGGCTGCCAACGCCCTGCTCCTCAAGGTCAACCAGATTGGTACACTGACCGAGTCCATTCAGGCCGCCAAGGACTCTTACGCTGATGGCTGGGGTGTCATGGTTTCCCACCGATCTGGTGAGACTGAGGATGTCACCATTGCCGATATCGTTGTCGGTATCCGAGCTGGCCAGATCAAGACTGGTGCTCCTGCTCGCTCCGAGCGTTTGGCCAAGCTGAACCAGATCCTCCGCATTGAGGAGGAACTCGGAAGCAACGCTGTCTACGCTGGTGGAAACTTCCGTAAGGCTGTCAACATGTAATTAAACATCCTGGAGGGACATGCAAATAGCACAAATTATTACCCTGAAATCGGGATAACACGGGGATAGGGGGACGCCCGGATAAGAACGGCTTCATAGACTGAAAGGAGTCCAAAATTCCAGCAAGGCTAGTAAAATCATTCAATTTGTTCTGATGTTACCAAGTGTGATTTCTGTTGTTGCAGTAGATCCAAGTCGACTCATGACTTCGGAACGTGGGTTCTCTCAAGCCGTAGCTCTCCCGATCCAAGCCGGAAGCCTGACTGTTCGGGGACGCTCGCGGGAACTCCCGCTGTCCCTCCCGAGGTCTACATGTATCTTTCCTTGGGCGCAACCCAAGTGGTCTCCTATACCTTCTCGTAATTTCAGTCACGTAACCACATCCATCTTTAACCTCGGCTCCCTCATTGGTCTTTATTGTGAATACTCGAGGCGTACGGGACTGGGCGACTCTATCTAGATCTGCACGCTTCCGGTAGCCCTAATGCCGCAACATCAGCCATAGCTTGACAACGGATGCATGCGGCCACTTGACAATCGGCTATGCTGCAATGGATGTGAATCTATGCATCTGAAACTGATAGCGCAACGAGAGTTGACGATGATTATAGAGATATGGATGGTTTGTGCCACTTCGACTCAATCAACGTATCTCCAACGAGATAGACAGCACGATTATCTGTTGCTTTAAGATTTTCAAGACCTACAATATCATACTCTCAAGCCTCGGAAAAAATCGTGATTATGAGAAGCTCCGTTGATATTGTCCGAAGTGATAAATTTTCTCGCTTCCATGCAATTTTATTTCTTGCCATTAGCATGCTCAGCTGACGCTTGACTTATTACGCTGATGACATAGATGAATGTATTGGTAATCACTCGGTGTCCATTTCTTTGATGTGTACTTGTTTTATAGATGTTTTATAGAGAGAAGCAAGCACAAGCCCCTGAATATGCCAGCCACTGATTAGTTTACCACGGATTTCCCCCCCAGCTCCAGGCCGCTTCTCGCATGCAAATTTAGCCAATACCTGAAATTGGATGCTGCCCCTGGAGACGAAACTAAGCAGCAGTTGTGTTCGAATGAGTGAGTATGTCAGATTTTCAGCTTTCTATTCCTCCGTTGGAGGTGTTTTCAGATCATGTCCTCATTGGAAAATGCCAAGGTAGATGTCCATGATTTGCATGTATGGTGATATGTGATGGGCCACGCGTTCTAAAAATTCTCCCCCCCCCCCCTACGCTGCTTCTCCTTGTTATTGCTCTTATATACACATGCCATAGCCATGACTAAGGCTACAAAAAGGCGCCAAGGCAGTCGGGTCTCCTACTCAGCTCCAACGTCTGGCCTGAGACCTTTTGACGGACCATTTCCCCAGACAGCCATCCACCGAGGCCTTTAAATTTGAGGTACAATAGACGCTTGCTGGGGTGGCAGCAAACATTGAGAAGCCAGAAAGTTGCAACCGCCAGGCGTGAAGTTGCAGTGATTATAGTGCAATCATCGTGGACTAGTCATACATTTCGGCAAGAGAGAGCAGATGTAGATGATCCTACACTTTGTGTCTAAGCTAGCATTCAAGGACATTAGTCCCGATGCTCTGAGTTGATATCTGACTATCATAGCACTTGTTGAACCGAGGATAGTCAACTGCCCAGGCAGCTTAGTGGGCTAAAGTCCCCCACAGAAGCGAACTATAGTCATCCAAAAGATGAGTGACGCTCTCTCATTGGACTATCTCATGAAAGCAGAGGATGTGAAGCACATGTAGAATCTCATGCAATTGCGAGTCGTTGTCTGATGGTCATGGGCTAGAAGTGTCTGGATGGAAGGGAGTCAGATACTCTCAAATATTCACTACTCTATGTGGCTCCTTCTGGGAGCGCCTCATGATATTGTGCTGACAAGGAATCTTAACGTGTTACGCGCGAAACGCTGTTTGAAAATGAAAGTCGCTTTCAAATCCGATCGAACACCAGCTGAAATGTAGTACTCTTACTTAAATGCTCGCATTCACGCTCACCCACTCTCCATCTTCATCGGGTACAACCTTTTGAAAATCGGCACTCCGAAGTGCCATTGCTATTTTCGCACCCTCGATGGTAATCATAGGCCTCGCCGAAACTATTGATGTCGACATAAGTATCACGCCAGCACGCTCAAAGGATTGGCAGATCGCACTTGCGTACGAGTACTGGTCATTTGGAGATGCATGCCAAATGACGCAACGAACGGTAGAGTCGTCGGCTACGGTTTCTAGAGTGAAATCGTAGAAGGCACCCATTCGTAGACCGTCCTCGAAGCGCACATACGCTCTCTTCAGAGATTCCACGGGAAACTGTCTTCGGTATATAGCACCCATGACCTGTACGGGAGGCTGTCTGACAAGCATTCTCCGCCAGGAGGCGCCAGTTCGTCGGAATGCAGCCTTTCGCGAGGGCTCTAAGCATGCTAGGGATGTAAGATGCGTCCGAGTAACGTTAGAAACTTGGATATCGTTTTCTTCTGCCGGCACTTCATCGATGGGAAACCACGGAGGGAACAAGATCTTGAGGAGCGGATTGTAAGTATGAGCTGGTGGGTGCCCACATTTGCCGGCGTCCTCGTCAGTATTTGCATACTGGGCGACCGGAGCTTTAAGCGGCTGGAAGAACAGTTTTTGCTGTATGAGCACAGAGCTTCCGATAACACTCTGCCAGTGCTTGCATGTAAGAGGAGCAAGAGTGAGAAGTTCGACCATGGACAGGTGTAGTAGTATGCATTCGAGCAGCTCTGGGATTGCTAGCACTATATCGGAAGCACAATTCATCTTGGGGAGTTTTGGGGTGCAGAATGCTGAAGAACCTCCCCTAAGACCAGCAAAAGGCACGCTTATCTAGAAGAGATAATGAAGCTCGAGACTCCCAGTCCGATGAAGTTACTTTTAAGTCACGAGGCAGTTTTGAAAAGAATTGATGAGATGAGACTAAAACACAAAAGGCACGCGTGATCTCGATAGGTGTGTATTGATGCAACTGAAGATAATCATGCTAATAGGGTAATACAGGCGTCCGGGCAGACTTATTCTGCAACAGGACGAGCTCAGCTCAGCTCAGGATAGTGCCAGGTATTAGTATCTATCTGCCAAGGTCAGCTTGGGTCGTTACGTTGAGTCATCGCGAATCAAGAGGGAAGATTCCCATTCAGAAGTCCGTTAAATACATTTCAGGTCAAAAGACCCGATGATATAAGAGGTACCAGAAAAAATAAAAGTTTGGAGTGTATCATCATATGGAATTGCAGCTTGCTGTGCATTAAGCAAAACATACCTTTCAGAAGAGTCTAGAGAAAGCTCAAGGAGCTCGAATAGACACGTGGCCCTGAGGGTTTGGCCAAAATGGGCAGAATTTTGATCGAACGTGCTGGCATGTAACACGGAAGGTGAGGTGATCCTAGAGAGGGAGTGAAAGGGAAGAAAATTGCTGCACATGATTTTCCTTAGAGTAACTTGGAACGCCGAGGTGGATACCTGCCCATCTTAGCGGTCCTGGCTAAACATCGGACTTGAGCCAGCTCTGGAGTCTCAATGGGCGCCCAAAGGTAGGTACTTAGAGGAGAAAGCTTGGGCCACATGAGGGGCAGGCGAGTCCGCACACAATAATCAACCCTCACCAAATTTCGGACTAGGCCAAAATTTTCGACATCCCCAATTCGCGATAACTTCACCAACCTCCACGCCCACAGTCGACATCTACATTCCGCCGCGCACGATTTGCGAGACCCTACGAGCGTTTACATCGCCAAAGTCGACAAACTCCTACCGCCAAAATGGGTCGCCTTCACTCCAAGGGAAAGGGTATCTCCTCTTCCGCCATCCCCTACTCGCGCCAGCCTCCTGCTTGGCTCAAGACCACTCCTTCCCAGGTCGAGGAGCAGATCTGCCGTCTGGCTCGTAAGGGTGCTACACCTTCCCAGATCGGTGTTGTTCTTCGAGACTCTCACGGAATCGCGCAAGTCCGCGTTATCACTGGTATGAAATACTGCCCTAGCGAAGCCGAGATGTGACATGAAGCGGCAGCAAATGAACTTCTGCTAATTATCGAGCTGCAGGTAACAAGATTCTGCGAATTCTGAAGTCCCACGGTACGACATGAACCCCCTTAGTGAAGATCTGCCAGAGATCCGACGTACCCCCATACTTTTACCATGGTCCTCCTACGAGGGCCAGGTCATATATAATTATGCCACTGTTGGTCCATGCTGACAGTGTGATGAAAAGGCCTCGCTCCCCAGCTGCCTGAGGATCTGTACAGTAAGTCGACTATATTTGCTAAATTTCTATGCTCTCACGCCCTGCCGCCCAGTCTCGTGGGCTTTGTTACCATTCCACACTTAGAGAGAAGGAAATATTACTCTTGCTAACTTCACCTCAAAGTGTTGATCAAGAAGGCCGTGTCTGTCCGCAAGCACCTCAATGCCAACCGAAAGGACAAGGACGCCAAGTTCCGCCTCATTCTGGTTGAGTCTCGTATCCACCGTCTTGCCCGTTACTACAAGAGTGAGTAAATTTTCTATATCGCAGCATCTGTGGTTATTCAGGCAGATCATTGCAGAGCAAAGCTCAACCACGAGTATCCGCTGCGGCATCATTCAGAATTGACTCGCTAATTCGAGCGCCACAGCTGTCGGTGTCCTCCCCCCTACCTGGAAGTACGAGAGTGCTACCGCCAGCACCATTGTCGCATAAGCTTGAGGTGACGGTGTTTGCGTGGAGGTTGGTCATAACTGGAGTTCAGGACCGGTCTTGTTTTGGGACAGCCAAAATAAAAGCACTGCTAGGCTTCAGTCTCACGGGATAAATGATCAATGATATCATATTCAGAGACCACTTAGAGTCTCATCAATGAGCTATAATCTGCAATGTCCGTGAATTGATATGGTATAATGATGAAACAATTAACCCATGATAAACCTCTCGCAACGCCTATGTCTTTTTGCCTTCTAGCCATAACTCCTTGCACATTGATAGAATCGCTCGCTTCACGTTTGATCAGTTTTCGTTCTCGAACTTTTTGGAGCGTTCCAGTAGAAAATCTCCAAGTACTCGGAGAGGATCTGCGGGTCTAGTATCGCTCCACGTTAGTTATTTTCTCTCCAGGTAGCCATCCATAGACAATCATGGTCATACCTCTCCTTGGCGATGTGCTTCATGCCATCAAGCACATGACCAGTGACCTTGGTGTTCAGGTACTGGCGGATGGGCGCGCCGTGGGGAGGAGTTTCTTCAGGCATGGTGAAGCCGGTATCAGGGTGCTGGGAAGCAGCACGTGAGGACGGTTTCTCGTCAGTGCCGTTGGTTCGCAGAGGGGTGCCGGTACGGGCGGGGGCCGGGCTCGGCACGCTGGTCGCAGGCGCAGTTACAGCAGGCGCGGGGGACTGCAGGTGGAAAGTCAGTGATGGATGGCAGTGGACATGGGAAAGGGACACCTGAGATCTGGGTTTGGGTCACTTACAGGCGCCTGCTCGACGCTCGCGTCCGTCATGGCGACGTCCTTGAAATTGCCCTCGGTGCTCTGCGCGACGGTATCATTGGGGGGAGCCGCGGCGGGTTGTGGCTGCCCATACGTAGGCAAAGGAACAGGGGTTTTTGGGATCTCATCCGCCATGTCGCTGTGATGTCGTAGGGTCGAAGAGAGCGAGCGGGGGTCGGGAAGGAAATGGCCTTGCGCAAGAACCGTGTGCTAGATTCCTTGAGATCTGCCACACCCGCAGTGTGAAGAAAGAGGGCGGCGGGTAGTAACGGTTGCCGATAACGATAACAGTGAATGACTGTCGCACGGACCATGAGGTCTGCATGTGGTGTAAAGATCTAGGAGGGCAGTCACGCTATCCCGTGATAGCGCGTAGGGAGAACACCCCTTGCCTGGGAATCGGTCGCGTCCTTTGTACGCGTTCTCCATTATGAAGTCATGATTCACCTGCGACGATGTTGATGGAGTCTCCGCCAAAATGATCACGTTTATCTCGGCAACAAAAGGATGGAAAAATTCATTACTAGAACCAAACCCACTCCAGGTCGACAGCAGGTCAAGTCCACATCGAGGAGTAGTCCAGTTCAAAAATCAGATGCGCCGCCTAGGAAGAGGGTGAAGAGAGAGGAAATTGCTGACAGCGACGGCGACGAATCCGATGCGGAACATCTTGTTGTACTTCCGGTGAACTCATTGCCAGAAATCTCTAGAGAGGACACCGAACTATCTGGCATTGATGATGATATCTCTGAAACTCCTATGAATGAAGATGGGAACCCTTCTCGGTTACCCGCGATCGAGAGCGCCTTACCTCAAGTCAAGGCCGATAAGGAGGCTCTTGAGGAATATGAGAACTTCAAGGCATCTCAGGGCGAGGCTGAAGACAGCGCTGCTGCCAGGCTCGACTCTCGGAAGTGGGTGAGAGGCAAGAACTCGATCTACGTGGACGCCTTCAACCTCGCACTCGGTACTGTTCTGGACGAAGAGTCCCATCTGTTCGATGAGAAAGAGAAAGATATATTCGGACAATGGAGTTCTCTGGATTTCGAGGCGCAATTCTTGTATGTTAGATACTCGGGCTGGACAATCGTAAACCCTTTGCTGACTTGCGTGCTAGATACGTGCGCCTTTTTTTGAGAAAGTCTTCTACTTGGCATAGAATAGCACGTCTAGGATATCATACTGACATCGGAGACATGGACACAGCTGTCAGAGAATTGCAGAAAGGTCGGGATCTCTTCGAAGACGACCGACTGCGTAAGGAGATATTGGAGCCTCCAAGACCTGATCTTGACTCCTTTATCGAGGAAAGATATGTGTTCGGGGATAGCTTCACCTTCGCAGATGACTCGGGGAATTTCATTGATAACGTTGAAGATGCCATCTCTCTATTAAACCTTGATGAGGTCAAAGAGCTCGCGAAAGAAGCCAAGGTTCATGGCAAGAACAAGGCCGATATTGCGAAGGCGATATGCAAAATGAGCAGCAAACAAGCTGGACTCTTTTCCATGGGCTTGAGGAGGTCCGAGACCGCCGAATCTATGGAGTCTCCGGGGGAGATGACCCCAGAAGCCCGTTCTCCGGCTCCAGGCGCCGGAGACGATACGAACAGGAGAAAACACTTCCTTGAGAAGATAATGGGGGTTGCTGGACCTTGCATCCGCTTGTCTTTGCCTGTGTTTAAATTGTTTGAAAGGGTGCATCTAGTCTTCTACAGATCCACAGAATGGACAGAGAGGTCCTTGACTACGATAATCCTCGCCAAGATCTCCCGTCGAAACTTCCCCCAGTATGTTGTCAGCAGATCCGCCAACATTTTCATATCCAGGACGCAGCTTTTAGAGTTTGAGACTGCAATGAGATCGGAGTACGCGGTGGACAATATCCTGGAATTCAACGGCCCTGTCACAGCAGCGAGTTTCAGCAAGGTCATAGATGTCTTTGAGGAGATCTACCCGAGATGGCAGACTCTGCTTCGTGAAGAGCAAGAGAAGGAAGAAAGATTGTATGAGTCAGGCGAGGGTGCGTACTTGCGGCGGTTGAACCCAGCACATTCATACACCCGAATTGTTCATAAGGCTGCACATGTATTGGGCAGACTGAAGGAACATCGAAGGGAACACGCGCTGCTTACCGAATTACTCGGCCAACGGCTTTTCCATCTGGCTCGTCGTGGCGCTTGGTATCAGCGAAGGGCCTTACTAGAAGAACATTACATGCATGCTCTGGAACCAAACCCGTCTTATACAGATGAGGACATACAAAAAAAGCACTGGAAACGCATAGCGATCGAGACATGCGAGACCGCACTTGAAGATCGAGACTGTCACCTCATATATCACTACGACATCCAAAAACGACTGGTCAAACTTGAGAAGCAGCTCAAAATACCAAAACGGCTACAGCACGACTTCGGACATGTTCGGTTGAAAAAGCCAGAAGAACACTACGCCGAAGGTATACAGCTGAAGAAGGGCAACATCACCGGCAGGAAAGGTCGCGGTCCCAGCACCAAGACCACTTGGGTAGATGAGGCCGAGGGTGGGGGAGAGTGCAGCGTCGAGGCCATGTGCCTCAGCTGGTATAGGAATCAAGGCTGGAAGGGATACCACTCCGAAGGCGGTATCATACGTACTCTCTTCGCGTACCTTTTCTTTGATATACTATTCTTGTACATACCGAACGTCTTCCAAACGGCCTACCAGACATGCCCGCTGGACCTTCACACCGATGCATTCTACCCAACCAGGGCTTCAGAAATCAACCACCGTCTCGTTGAGATTGCGAACGGTGGGGCTGCTAGACTCATAGAGGAGGTTGATAACCGGGAGAGAGAGAATCGCACATGCGTGGTCGGCCTGAATTGGGATTACGAAAGAGATGATCTTCTCGAGCTGGCTGACTGCATCGACAGCGCAGCGCTCGCCGCCGTTTGCAAGGTCATGGCACAGGAGTATGGACAGAGAGGAGGAGGCCTTCCGGACCTGATTCTGTGGAGAGCGGAGCCGCAGAAAGAATGCATGTTCTCCGAAGTCAAGAGCGCCAACGATCGTCTGAGCGACACCCAGAGGTTGTGGATACACGTCCTCACTGGC
This sequence comes from Xylariaceae sp. FL0016, assembly GCA_022578815.1. Lineage (NCBI taxonomy): Eukaryota > Fungi > Ascomycota > Sordariomycetes > Xylariales > Xylariaceae > Xylariaceae sp. FL0016. Next base: position 2,000,581 of record MU388725.1, on the reverse strand, counting down.
GCTGGAATCAGAGTAGCATTATGCAATGCGGTGGCGAAGGAAGTCCGCGAAGTGCAGTAATAACAACTTTCTGCCTATGCCTTTTTTTTTTTTTTTCTTCAGCGAACAGATGCTGCTCTCGCGTGAAGAGCTTCTGCGTGATGGTTGCTGCGAAAGACGAGGTGCGTCGTGGAGCTGAGTCGTGCAGAATGGCCACATAGTGGTTTCCTGACCAGTACTTGATCAAGTCCGTCTGCCAAGGGGCCGGATCTATGGCAATGATGTGTCCATCGTTTACATAGGTAGCCGGGACCAATGCATGTACAACATTCGAGATTGCTTGGAGGAGCAGCCTATCAGTATTCAGGGCTCACGCCACAAAGCGCACTTTTCGAAGCACAAAATTCGCGTAGGGCCACTCTCACGCCCGTCGTGATGTGAAGGTGTCGCCATCATTGGCGCCACGGCATCGACTATGAAAGCTAAGAGGTCGCGCCTACTCGGATTTCAACGCCTAGTATGAGTGAGCAACTGTGACTAGTCGGGACGCTTTCCATCGCACCGTTCATGCACGAGACTCGCGAGTTTCAGAAAGGCAGGACTTTGACCAGCGCCAGGGGAGCAAGGATTACACGTGACGGAAAGATTATGGAATATTCGACGGCCATGTTTCACGATTATGTGGTTAATGATATGAAATAATCTCCGAGGTGTGAATGATCCCCCTACATACCTGCCAGTTGTAGGCTGGGCAAACCAACAATTACCATGATCCCTGCATGATAGCTTGTTGAAGTATAAGACCACCTCAAGGTCTTATATATGTAGTATGTATGTGAATCAAAATATCACAGCAATGAATATATCGCCGAACCTGTAGTAGTATATGTATGGATCGTGGATCACCGTTTGCGCATTGGGTACCCGGTCGCATATCACGAAATATATGACGGTCGTGCCAGTGCGTAGCGGCATGAGGACTTCTGGCCAAGGTCGTTTGTCACTCCAAGAAGCGTTTGCCTCGGAGAATTAACTGTGAAGTTCGACATCATGCTCAATTCGATCTATTAGATTAAGGATGTGCAACATTTTAGGATAGAAGACTTGGAAGTCGGCAGCCGTAATTGCATATGTGTTATTTGCAGACTGGCCGCAATACCTGTCTCCAATGGAGCACACCGCAAGGGAGGCAAAAAAAAAAAGACACTGCCTAGCTGTACGAGTTTTCTCTTCATCCGCCTTTCGTCGGGACTCGGGGCTCTGTGGCTACCTTTGGTCGTGCCGAGCTACCTACCTCAGCAGCAACGGTGGGTAAAATCCGACAGGCTACTGCGGCTTCGTCACATCGCCGCGCAAGGGCAGTGTTGTGCCCGAGCTGGCAGATTGGGCGTGAGCTATCAACGGCGTACTAACCAGCTCCTGTCATGGCGTGGAGCATAGTTGAGCTCTGCCCTGGATGTATGCCTGGGAAACAAGCGCGGGATGATGGTGATGGTGATGGTAGGTGGTGTGAAGAGACGTAAGAGACGTCGGTAGGATCGTGCATGTCACCCTACATGGCGAAGCCGTGGGTTGCAGTGAGCGACTCTTTGGACGGCTCGTTCCGATCAAGCCTGTGCTGTTACCCTACTCTGGTCTGGTCACGTCCACCTTGCGTGTGTGTTCTCGACGGGCGAGGATGATATATCCAGCGTACCATGGTCCATGGTACAGCTAGCCGGCACATAACTCCCGTGGCTCTGCCTTTGCTTGGCCTGAGCTATGTAGCTTGCGGGAGGATGGCCACATCAATAGCGACCATCCGCAGCCCGGGCAGGCAGGCAGACCTTCTCTCACCGCCAGCATCTTGATCGACTGAGGGAGACAAGAGTGCAAGGGACGGCCCCTCCTTCTAACGCGCAAGCTGGTCGCTTTGGGGCAGACTCCAGAGAAAACGGGATATCCGCGAACCTACCCATGCTAGCTACCTACTTGGTACCGGTAGGTATGCGAAGCCAAGGCCCCGAGTTCTCAACCGTGTAGAACTTCTGTTCTGTAGAAAAATACGGGACTGCAGGTGACTTTCCAAGCCAGCCGATACATATCAGTGCGTGCGTGTCTTGAGTTGAGTTTGGTCGTCTTTGCCCTCTCTCCCTCTCTCTGTCGACCAAGCCCAAAGCGTCGCGGGCGCTTAGAGCTGGGTGTAGGACCAGCGAATAGGAGGGCGCCATCGGTATTGGGATCGCATGCACAACACCACATCCTTAGGTGCTGCTGTGCTGTGGTTGGCCAGACGGGCTGGAGCCAGGCGCTTAACCTCGCACTGGAGTTGGGCGAGGGAAATGGAATGGATGGCTCTCACTCGACAAGGCCCCATGATGGGAGGATGACAAGGGCTGGACAGAGGCTGGACCAGGGGGTCGAAGGTGAAGCCGTTCCCAAAACCCCGCCTACGTTGCGTCGCCCCACCTGCAATTCCCAGGATGCTGGAACACGAGGTCGGGCCAATCAGCGACGATGATCGCCTGTATACTTGTCTCTGTTATGGCTGCAGCCTGGCTTTTTGTTCTTCCTCTCTGCTTTCCTTTTTTTATCAGTGTCAAATTGGCATGGAAGAGAAAATGGAATGCGAGGCGACTATGTCTACTACTGCTCCCAGGAAAGAGGAGGTGCTTGTTAAGCGTGTCCGTCTCCCACTTCCAAGTACCGAAGGTTAGGTCACGCGTGTAGGAGGTACATATGTAAGTACATAATTACAGACGACGAGGGATCCGCTGAAAGTGATCTCCGACCCGACGATGCTGGATACATATGTACCTCCTTAGCTTTTAGGCTTAGCTCTGTTTCGTATGGGCGATGGATGATCTCCGGCTGGGATCTCCGAATCTCGGGCCTCCTCCATGCCTATGGTACGTATATTCTGCGGGCAGTTCGCGTGGTCACAAAAATAAAAGCGTCCGAGTGGAGAGAGCCTGCAACGTCGTCGGCCCAATATCTGGTACGTATCTATCTCCCTTTGGCTGCACTACCTCTGCGACCGAACAGAGGGCCGATGCAGACGGAGATATGGTGGCTCAAAGAGGTTGTGGTCAGTCTTTTCTTGACGATAAACCAGCCACCCGGCCGCATCAGAGGTCGCGTGAGGTACGAATACTCATGTGCATCTTGCAGGAGAGGGAGCCTACTTTGTGGCCAAATGTCACAATAAATAAACAAACAGAGGAGGTTGGCTGTGAAGCAGCAGTGTCGGTACCCTTGGTGAACGTAGACAGGGAGGCACGCACTACTGGGTTGTGGGTGCGATCAGAACGCTTGCGAAAATTGATGATGAATTGTTGGCTCTCTACACAAATCACGCCTTACTCTGCTCCCATCCCATCGGTAGCTGGCTCACCCTGGCTACCTAAGCCCATCTCCCGAGCTTCCGACACTCCCTTGCCAACGGTAAATACAGTGCCGCTCATTGAATCATGCCCTTGCCAATCCTTCCAAACACTCCCTTGGCCTGATTTCTTTGGTATCGCTTTGCAAGCCCGACAGTAGAATGCGCGTTTGCAGACGCCGCCCAGCAACGCCGAAAAACTCCATCTCCAGAGGAAAATCGAACCTCCCGTAGTCTCCCTTGTAAAGCCGTAACGTAAATGGTACCATCGCTCTTCATTTTCCCCGAGTCTGACGAGACCTCTGACATGTGTCGTCGAATACGGGGCAGTGTTGGATGCTGATATGCGGGGTAGAATGGTGCTAGTTGGTAGTAATAGTAGTTGATAGTTGGTAGTATGGACAAATGGAAGAAAAAAACATTGGTGTGCTGGTGCGCAAGCCACCGTAATCGTTAAGGGGGATTGTAATAAGACTTTAGTTCATGCGATAGATGAGTGGTAGGTGTAGGTGATTGATTAGTGGCAGTTTGGGTGCCAACATGATCCATAATCCTAAGCAGAGTTGGATCGAGTCGTTGGCGGTGCTACTTCTGCTTTGGAGCAGTTCGTGTGCGTCTTCCTCCTCTTGCCTTTGGGCGCCGGAGCCATTCTCGGTGTGTAGGTCACTGTCCTCGTCACCACTTCGCGAATGTGTCGCACGCTCTTCCCCGTTGATTTCTGTGCTCTGCAGTCCTGCGCATATCGGGACTTTAGGGCCGCCTCCCAGTCAAAGGGCGACCTCACTGATCTGGCGCTGAAAGGGGATCGCGCGGTAGCGCTGAGTGGCGAGTCCAAGGTCGACACTGCAGGTGATGGAGCTGGGATATGCAGGCTGGGAAACGAAGTAGCGCCGGTTGGGGGCGCAGACATAGGATGGCTTGGAAACGGACTGACGGGGGCAGCCGACTTGTGGTTCCCACATTTGCATGAGCAATCCGTCTGCTCGCTACTGGCCGTCGATGGCGCTGAATCATGTGTCGAATCGTCCTCTGGGGTTGCCGTGCCCGAATTTGATCTCTTCTCCGGGACGATGGGGGACTGGACGGACATGGCCTTGAGAAAGTTCATATATGCCGTGGGTGGGCTGATGGGCGTCCTCTCGCTGGCCGGAAACTCCTCTTTGATAAAGCCTGGAACGGCGGAGAGAGGTGTCTTGGCCGACAGGGCAGACAGCTCCGACGGAAAGGTCGCCGTGACGGGAGTCGTCAACTGCGCGAGCTTCGGCTTGCTTGTAGGCATGATGACGTTGTTCCTGGTGATAGAGGAGTCGAGCTAGGTTCAGGATGGAAGTGTCTCTTGGGAGAACTCCAAGTCAAGCGAATGACTATGAAGGGAGAGGACAGGAAGACGGGGCCTACAAGCTGCACGGAGAAGTCGCCGTGGGGAAGAGGAGAGAAGGGCACTTGGTCGAGGTGAGAGGGAGCAGGAGTTATAATATGTGAGCCTTGGCTGGGGTGGCTTGAGCACTTGCGACTGACAAGACAGACGAAGGGCGGCAAAGGACCAGCTGCTAGGTAAGTAATTAGCCCGTCCAACTGGGAAACGCTAGAAGAAATGTGACAGATCCAATAGGATGGGCGTGGCCTTGGAGCTAGCAGCTAGGGCAGAGTCGGCGAAGGCTTAAACGTGGTCCTTGGATGTTTATTGCCCACTGTCGACTGTGCAAACGCGCTCTGGTGGTGCTTTTTGGTGGTGGGGGGACGATGGGGATGACGGATCGGGGGCCTGGGACGGGCGTGAGATGCGAGAGAGCAGGGGTTCGTATGGTGGAGTTGCGGAGGGCCAGCTGCCAGTTGGCGCGAGCAAGGTCGAATCACAACCACGGCGGCGGCAACGGGTGGACCAGTAGCCGGCTCTGGAGGCTGCTTGTGTGTTGCAACTCGCACGTAATGGGCGTGTAAGTCGGAGGGTGTGGGATTGGCTGCGAGGGCGGCAGGCAGGCAGGCAGGCAGGCAGGCAGGCAGGCAGGGTATGGAAGGTCGGATACCTTAACCTTAGGTAGGTACTTAGGCATGTACTTCCAATGGAGCTAGAGTAATAAAGTACCTATGCAGATGCAGATACTGATCCCAGGCAAGCTGTAAGTTCGGAGGCTCTGCTCTCGTATTCGGTGTCAATGTACGGTGCCGCCGAAATACCGTAATTGCTTCTCAATCTCCTAAGAAAGGGCAAGTCTGTCGATGATGGTTGAATCAGGTAGGTCTGAAGCCACGCAGAGTCGGGGAAGCCTTGCGGGGAAGTAGGCTTGTAACCACGGCGTTGAAAACAGAGCGCGAGGTGAACGGTGATTCGCCGAGAAGCCCTTGTCGACGTGCGTGCGTGGTCGAGCAGCACAGCTTTCGCCCAGCTGCTGATACTGCTAGGAGTACGCCCGGGATGGAATGCCCGTCGTATGTAAGTAGTGTATGTGTATGTGTGTGCGTGTGCGTGTGCGTGTGCGTGTGTGTGTTTCGTGTTTTGTCGGGATGGATGTCGACTTAAGCGCCGGCACTATACTCCATCTAAATTTAGCAGCCGCTCATTTGTTCGTTTGATTCGGCCTCCCCTCGAACCTCCCTCGACGACCAATCAGCCAACCACCATCCACCATCCTTCATCATCATCATCATCATCATCATCATCCTCTCTCCCTTGCCCTCCCCCATCACTCGCACTCACCTCTGTCAGCTACTCTGCAGGAAAGCACAGACTTGAGAGACGTGTGTTCCTTGAGAAAAAAGTGTGGGTGTCTTGATCAGCTCCCTCAGCTGATGGATTGTTCCGTTCCCGAGTTGAGCTGAAAGCTACCAGTAGCTGAAGATGACGCCGTGGAACTGGGTATAACAGACAAACAAACAAATAACGGGGGTTGCGGAGGGCCACGAGTTGGTAGTCTGGGTGTCACCGTTGGGCGTTTTGGAGGCGTTGAGACCTGGCAAGGCCCGTTCCGTTTTGTCTTACTCAAGGTGTTAAGTTGCGTTAGATACCTCATCTGAATCATCACGACATCTTGGGGGCTTCGCTAGCCTTTATGCTGCCATTCGACTTTGATGTCTCTTTTGTTTTCTCCAAACCTGGTCTACGAGCCCGCCTCTTCTTGCTTGCCTTCATTCAGCGCGCGGTTCGTCAAACAGCATCGTGGCGCTACGCCGTTATGTCGCTGCCATACTGGAAAGATATCTTCCATCCTCCCAGGTGGAATTTTTGGGCCGCAGAGATGGACAGGAGCGCGCGCGACGTGATGCAAGACATATCGACCACTAGACCTTGAGGGCGCGTTTGGTCCAGGCAACCTCAATCAGACTCCTCGCCGTGGCTGGTGTAAGCATCTCACCAGTCAAAGAGCTGTGGCCCCTAGATCTGATACCGCAGCGCGCGCGTGGTCGAATTCGAGATAGCGGTGGCCTCAAGGTAGGCCTATCATCCAGTCGAGTCAGGGTACGAGATGGCGAGAACCCATGACTTGATACACGCCCTTCTTGACGCCTTCCAGCAAGATTCCATGCTCAACAACCTGCCAATGACCCCAAGTCTTGGAGCCGCCATACCAACCTAAGCGCCGCGAACCTTGCATGGGTTCACACCACTCGGGTTCGCTTGAGTTCACTTGAGTTCAACAGACTGGGTGCTGCTGCGCTTAGCTGAAGGCAGTCGAGCCATGATTGACTCGAGAGCCGCCTTCGTTGCCGACCTGCAGGACGACCTCCCCTCCCGTTACGTCGCCAGCCCAGCCCAACAGATACATACCATGCTGCTAAGCTTGGGTTCAAATGATGGATCAGCCTTTGAGGTCTCGTCAGTATCTTTTTCGGACAAAAGTCTTCCTTTGGCAAGCTGCGTCGGCGCTAGATCCTGCAGAATCCGTGGCAAGGTGCATATTGTCACTCATGTGGTACATGTATATACCTAAGGGGTATTGGGAGGCTTCCCCCTACAAGTACCGACCACTGAATGTCGACGGGCATTCATACTAGCACCTTAGTTCCTCGCGGGCGTGGAACATTTCGTGACTTATACCATGTACCTCTATTCATTTCAGCTATGAGTTTGAAAGCTATCCAAGCCTAGGAGATATGAGCATGTGTATCTAGGTAAGCTATAGCTATAAGGAGCATCTCCAAAACACATGGCCAGCTTGACCTGGTTCCCTAAGTGGCAGCTTACACTTATTACTAAATCATTGTCCACTTCAGGTCGGGTTGCCATAAGCTTGCTGGACTCCAGCCACGGCTAGTCCTCGACACAGTAACCACATAGAGATACTTGACTTCCTTTGGATATGACGAATCACGATCCATCATAAACCTGCGTTCTTCTGCACATTCAGACAGATCGAGGAGTGTTCGAGACAAGGCCGTGAGTGGCTTGCTCGCTTCGCGGCAAGCGCTTATTCATGCATTGTTGTCCCAATCCAATGACCGCTTTTGGAGATGCTCATGCAGGTGACGGTGTCCTGAGCCTATCTATGTAACGGCCGTGGTGAGTTGTTATAATGACCCCAGCGGAGCAAAGTATATTGTACATCTTATACAAGTGTTCCTTCCAAAAGTCCGGATAACCAACCCAATCACTGGATTACACAGTGTTTACACCACAACAAAACATGTCTATAAAAAAAAATAAAAAATAAAAAATAAAAAAAAGAGGGTGTATATGAGTAGCTTATGAGCATGAAACTGACACGAGAAGTGCTAAAGGGTTTGTTTTTCTTGGCCCTTCTATAGGAGCTTCGCGAGACTGTTGCTCTTCGACAAAATCTATGGTTGTATTTCTGGCAACTCGTCGACCAGTGCCGCCATCAGATGTGAAATTCATGTTCCACTGGAACTTGCCCGGCAAGCCAACGAGACATCCAGTGGTACTTACTAGCGGCAGAAGTCGCTCAACGTATTCGATGGTGCTGTCCCCCATCAATCATATAACTCATATCGAGGACAGGGGAGCTAGATGGCGTGCGCCGCTGAGCCGGGTCCGTTTTTCATGATACTGACTACGGGCGAGTGAGTATTAGGAAGCCGTCGCATGTTTTTCAAGTGTGTCGCTCTCCGCACCAGACCATTCGTTACATTCACCCAGGGCCTGTATCGTAGTCTTTGTGTCTATGTACCCCTCTGAGCTGAAGTCAAGCTGTGCTCAAGCGCCAGCACTATTCCCAGGCTTCCATCTAGCTCTCCAGGTCACGGGGCATACCGCACTCTCCTGCCAATCAGTGTGTGGAACTTCAAGACGGTGACTCCCACGCACTCCTTTGCCTTCTGATGGCATGATGGCACTACACATCTGCTAATGCAGCTCAATGACCTCCGATCACAGACTTCAAAGATCAAGCGACTCCATGTCAGACCATCAAGTTCATTAGATTCGAGGAAGTTCGAGCCGAGGGGTGAGGTAGGTACATGCTACCCAATAGATATCACATTACGTGAACTTCGAGAACCATCCGTGTCGGCGGTAGGACTTTGCTGGGCATACAACTCTTCGCCGTTGTAGTTGGGTGCCTGGGTAGTGTCCGGAGAGCCAAGGCAGATTAATCCATCTTCTCGCTGTCCTGCATTCCTTCGAGCTCGCATAGAATCCTCTTCCATGGGGCCCTGGCTAAATCGTGGCTGTTGGCACTGCCTCCTCGCATACATCCACATCCGTCCCGTAGATCGCCTGACCCAATTCGACCCAACCGCCCCGAGCGGTGAAAGAATGAGCATTGGCACCACAGCCTTGGTCGGAGAGGTGGACTAAAATCGACGTAGGATTCAGTCCAAAAAGTATGGTCACGGGCTCTTGTCTGGGGCATTGAGTGGCACTTGATCAATTCACCCTGTTGAACGACTTGCTGTTGCATATCAGCTAGACAGACGTCGTTACGAAGCTTAAAGTTACAGGTGGTTCAGAAAGCCACCGGACAAGCTCGAATCCAACTTCATCTAATGAGTCAGCCGGTAAGGTGATAATGAGTTTCATGATGATGTCTATGTTGTAAATCCAGGTCGAGAGGACAGCCTACTCGGGGAATGTCTTGCCGGCGAATATCTCCAGACGCAGTGAAGATGAAAACTCTAATTCCACTGAACTGATCTAGGATGAAATTTGGTCTTCGAAGACCCGCAAAGCTTCCTGAAGCTATAGTTTCCCCGTGACAATGCTTGTTGCAGGCACGAAGCCGTTCTACATTGAGTCATATAGATCGAAACCGGCCTCTTGAGACCGAGACTTATAGATCATGTACATGAATGTCAGGGAACATCACACTTTCGTCTCCTGCTTGGCTCGCGAGCGCAACGGATGATTGAGCCGCATTCAAATACGACAAGAGCCTGAATCATTTATCTATTGGTATAATACATATAGAAGCACACTGAAACGCATGAATCGATTGAAGACTATGCGTAGTCGTTGCCAAAGCTCCAGAGATGAGCATGTACAGAAGGTTTAGAGTGAGAGAGTGAATTGTCGCAAAACATGCAGAGGTAAAGGCTTGTTCGCTTCGCAAACGAAAATCAACCAAGCGATATAACTACAAGTACATCAATGCGGCACTTACATTAGGCATGGCTCTGATGGTGTTAGGATATGAGTATCACATGATGAGCCTACCATTCATCCCCCCCTCAATTCTCAACCTCCTATGACCTGAGCTAAATGAGTTTCCGCCGCGACAGCAGCGACGAACCCGGTCTCATAAAACACGCTCTTAAACAATATCACCAGATTATAAAATGACCCATGGTTACACTTTCAATCGTGACTCCATTGAGAAGACGTATACTAGCGGCTACTAAACCCACAGAACCGAAGAACTGGAGATTCAAGATGTTCGTATGAGACCGATGTGGATCAAGGATACCACTCAACTGCCAGCGAAGCGTACAAGGTGAAAACCAAAATCAGCTTAGCTAGGGCTTTATCACCTGAGACGTATCACCGCAGATTTGACCAGCTCTTCAAGCCAGGAAACATGCCTCACGGGGACTTGAAAAGATGGTGCCACCACATATAAAGAGTTTTTCGACGAGGGTTCCCGTAAACAGTATTCGTTGAATGAGTAGAATATCAGATCATTTACTGAGAGGCCAATGGGGGCAGCTATTACCAGAGCCGAACAAAGCTATCTCCGAAGAAACGATGCTTCGGTTTGGAAACGTTCGAAGTCAAATGACGTGGTTGGCACCTCATCGCTCAAACTCCAAGACAACACTCAACACTAGATGCAGCGTCGCTCAAGATGGCTATCTAGTAGTTGTGATCTGGAGGCGTATACAGGAGGGCTTTGCATCGATATGCTGACAATTTGCTCTGGAAACAAAGGCTCAGACTACAGCACAAGCGCAGCTATCAGAAAAGAACAAGCTTATTGATCGAGCAGCTAATGTTTTCATCGGTCTCATGTGACGATTTCAACCTGCACATGTCCTGATTCTGGGAAGAAGCAGCCAAACGCAAGCCTATCCTACACTGCCTCGTCCCATTGTTCCGATGCGCGTCTGGGCCGCGATGAAACTCGTATTGGGAGAATATGGCTGCCCTTGAAGCTCGAATACATGTGCCGTATCGGGGTACAAAGGTAAATGAGCTCATTCTTTCGATGGTGATCTATCGAGTGCTTCAAGTTGCCATTGGCGTGGATGGACCGAGTCAGGCGACCATTTTCTCATTACGGCGGCCCTAAGGGATGACTGCTGCAATTCCTGAACGATTTTCACTGTTCATCATTGGACTTGGGTGGCTCCCATGGCATCGACAACAACGGTCTTCCCATAACTTTCCAATGTGGGCCAAAATGTAGGCGCCTGCCTCGACCGAGGCCCTTCATGATCATAGGGTGACCATGCCTGTGCCTGTACCTCGGGAGTGCACAGGTTCCGGGAGGAGGTTCTTGAACCGAAAACCATGGGATCTTAGTCACGACGATCAACGCCTCTGCCGCATCTCATCTCCGCAATGGGCCGAATACTCTGTTGGATGGTGCGCAGTAAGCACGGCGGATCAACTAGCACGTGTACTGTGGCCAGAAGCTTGCTCAAAGTGTCTTCGAGGCTTCTCAGACCTGCTCAGACATGCTGGCCAAAGAGACTTCACACATGCGAGCTGCCACGCTCCTAGGCAGGAAGCAGAAATCACGAGGGCAGACTGGAACCCTTTATCATCCATCATGTCCAGATAGAGACGAAGACAGGATTGAACCGACCAGAAAGGTCGACTAGGAGCTTAAAGTAGACATACCTACAGCAGACTGGCCAGGGCCTGGCCATCGCGACCAATTGCACAATGAAGCGCGATTATCACACCTATGGTATTTGGTACCAGTCACCACCTCTTTTGACCATCTACGATTACCTCAACATGGTCCTCATGCCAGGCCTAAACACGTCGTCTCCCACTAGAGGCTTACATAAACCGTCCAACATGGTGAGAAGCTGGCCCTCCAATCTTGACGGGCGCCAGGCACGGTTGGGATGGATAAGCGCGAGCGTGGAGCTTCGCTACTGGGAGCGTTTGGGGCGGGCAACGCAGGAGGTCGAATGAGAGGGCAGAGATGCGCCTTCACAATCTAATTCGCTAGCAAGCCATGTGATGCCCAGGACTAGAGAGATATTGTAGCAAATGAGAAATACCTATCGCATCGCAATGCGGCTTTCACAATGAATACTACATGAGCCTTTCGCTTTATTTGTAGCTCCGGGGCGGCTTGTAGGCTGGTCTGTTGATTCGGAAACGAGAGGAGTATTGACAGACAGGTATCTTAGTTCTATGTCGCCAAGATAGCGACGAGGCTGATTCTACCGGCCTCTTTGCTGAGTTGACTGTTGACTTTCGATATGTGTACCAAACAGGAGTCATGTGAGGTCTCGGGTCTCTCTAGGCGTTGATAACCCTTGGATGAGGGGAGGACTACTACTGCTGGCTGAGCTGTGCAACTTTGCGGACAGTGGGTAGGTTCATGCCAAAGGTACCAAGCATGCAGAGCAGATGTTTGCAGTCTCATGTTCCTGGCAATGAGAACGACGGAAGGTAACGAAAGAGGAGTGAAGCTTTTGGCTGCCATCAACGAGTGACGGGAGCAGCGGGTAGCGGGCTTTGGTGTGTGTGTGTGTGTGTGTGCTGCATTGTCGGGCTTTCACGTCAAACGTCCTGGTTGAGGTCGGCAATGTTAGACACGATACGGCCAGTAGGATGACAAGTCAGCGGTCAGCGACGGCGTAGTGCACACGGACATGGAAGAGTCATCATGCAGTACAGCAGTACTAGTAGGCAGCTGCATCGTCATCTGATTCGTGCCCGGATTCAACAGCACACATCGTGAAGTTTCAACGTTGCTCTGACCCAAGACCCTACTACACCCAAGAGGTAGTTTCTCCCCACTCGGGGTCTCAGTACTAGTATGTATGCAATCCCAGTGCTTGAGCCTCCAGGCTTTCAGGTTATCCTTGCCCGGACCACTGAGCCTGCCGTATCAGTAAAAGTCATCTCAATTATGGACCACTCACAAAAATCATCGCCTGTGATAGACTCTGAATTTCTGACCATTGAGGCGAGCTATCCCAATCTCGACGGGCACTACTCTTAAGCTTCCGCCGGCGCTGTCGATGTCCATTCGGTGTCCATTTCCTATTTGCCGCCTTGCCACTGTCTTCGCAGATCCCCGCCGCCCACGGTCATGGGCAGCGGGTAAGTGCAGCCTTCGTCTAGGCAAGCTGGGCTGTGTGTTTGTGTTCTCGTTCTCTCCAGGAAGCCAATGCAGGATTGGTTACACCGACTTTTCCATATTCGCGGCGCTTCCCTTTGTTGAGCTGGCCGCGAGACTCCCGCCGCTTCATTTTCGCACTCACCGTCAGAATGATGCGGTTGAGCAAGTCAAGGTCTCGGTGCAAGTGCCCAATTTGATGCAGTCACAGTGTCTCACTCCGTTGTCATGTACTGTAACGGTTGCTTCCTGACATGCAGCCATGCATGCACATACCGAAGGACCAGTTAGGAAATCCCAGTACCTCTCTGTCTGAGTTGCCCAACCAAGACCCCACGGGCCCAGCCTCTCCGTCACCCACCAGATCGGCCTTAACACACCTGTAGAGGAACTGTCTTGATCAGGCCAAAGCGGAAGACAGAAGAGAGATGATACGATATGCACGCAGATACTGAGCACATACGAAGGCAGAGTATGGCGTGTACCAAGTACGCAGGAAGCTGGAGGCGAGGTGGGCCAATTCTAGAGCGAGTTGAACTATCTATTACTACGTGTAAAGGTATGTAAGCTGCGAAGCTTGCTGGTCCTTATTAGCTGCGCTGCTAAGCCATCGCGGACGCGTTTCCGGATAGCCTGGCAGGCCTGGAGTCTTGAGGATGTCGTCACACGCTATACTAATGATCTGCCGTGCCAGTGTCGATCTGGACGCGACACTGCAATAATAGCGGCGAGAGGGGGAGATGAACTGGACCAAGTATTCATCAAGGTCCAGGGCCAGGGCTGGACAAGGCTGGTTGAAGCATCAAGGTTTCCGGAGAAATTGCCCAGGCCATGGCTAGCCGCCCAAGTTCTCGTTACAGAAATTTGCATAATCAAAAGAGAGATTGCAATTCATGAAATGGAGAGGAGGAAGGGCAATATCTGGAGGCAAGGGAGAACGTTAGGACGGAGCATTCAAGCACTCAAATGTGTCCCAGAATGTCTACCTTGCACAGTAGACTGTCTTTGGGAAAGCTGGGCCCTGACAACATGGAGTAGGTACCTGAGGTACATTGCCAACCCCGCCGAATCTCACCAAGGGCCGAATGGATAGAAATTCCGAGTGAGTCGGAAGCATCGTTATGCAACACGGTGCGGAAGTGACTGTAGTGGTACGACTACAGGATTGCCTCGTGGGGATGACTTCAGAGATAATCCCTGTTCTGATTTTCGTAACGGCACATACCAAGGCGGCACGTCCAGGACGGCTTGGAGGTACTGTCCCGGACAAAGACGGGGGGGCAGGCACTGGTCCTGCACTGGTCAGCACTGGTGTAGTGCAGGCGTGCCCAAGGTCCAAGGACGTGCTTGGAGGGGGCTGATGCGCGCTCCCAGCCACCAAAACTGCGCAGTCAACCCAACAGCGAACAGGCATTGACGTTGATATTGGCACACAAAAGACCATCATCATCATCTGACTCACATCATATACTTTGTTTCTGCCTGGCGTAATGAAGTAACCTGGTGTAGATTGTGCCGAGATAGATGGAGTAAGAGGAACGGGAGTTGCGAAAGTGACACCATCTCGAGGCATTGAGGAAGCGTCGGGTATCGTTGCTGGGCAAGAAATGACACCCACACAAGACAACTACGCAGTACCGTGGCAAGCAAGTGAAACGCGGTGAGCGGTAAAGATAATGTCTCCGTAGATCTCCAGAACAGAAGAAAACAAAACGAGGCGATGAAGCAGGCGGGCCTGGACCAACCAGGCAGTCGGAAAGCAGAGTATACCGCCACAGAAAGCAAGTGGAGACAGCGCTGATGCGGGTATTGTGTCGTGGGCTGTCTGGGCTCTGGACTAATAACCCACGCACGTCAAGTAGTCAGTCTATTCAGGCCTTACCTCGCCAACCTACAGCAGGAACTGTAGTGCGGACGGTGGCGTTTCCTGTCTTGCTCAACGGGGGGCAAAGATGCGTGTGGGCAGCAATGATTATGGATAGCGATGTGTTGCCGCACCCTGGCTGTAGCAGAACACAGTAGCGAGAATTATTTGAGTCGGCATGGAGGCTTGTGAGGCAAGGTATGAATAGACGGTGATAGTGACGACAAAGAGTGTGATGACGGGCCTCGGAGCCTGCTCTTGTGACATGAGCATCGTGATGGAACAGAGCGAGCGGTAAAGATGCGATACCGTGACGAGGCACATCCAGTACGTAGGTGCCTAAGGTACTCTATGTACGTATGTGAGGAGGTAGGTACATTATAAGGTACCCGACCGCAGGGTATGTATCCATATGCGATTTGCCCGAGGAGGTACGGGGATACTTTGACAGCAGTGCCCGCTTTCTGAACCCACACGGAAGATTGAATCAAGGCAGCTGATTAGTCACAAAAACCGCACTGGCGGGGCCCGTTAAAACGACGCTGGCGCCTCTTGCAGAAAAAAGAAGGAGCGCTGGAGAGTTGAAGAAAGAGGTCCCTCGATTTTCTACTCGCCCTCCGCCCAGCTTTGCCCAATTCCTCGCCAATCAGTCTCGTCTTGGTCCTCCACTCCTCAGAGTTTATCGAATCAATTGCCTTTGTGCTTCCAGACGGTCGCCCATTGCATCCTTTCCCAGAGTCTGAAACTTAATCCCTCCTCGTCCACTCACGTCAAGCCGTTGCAGCTTCCGTCCAATCCATTGACCTGAATCAATCCGTCAGGTCCTTCCATTCAATCCAAACCTATCAATTCCATTTCCGTTGCGTCGGCGCCCGCGTACTCACTCAATCGCTCTCAATTTTATCCGACGCCGTCCGCTGCGTCAGACAAGCAGACTAGCTAGAGCCTCACAGACGTGAAGCCATAGCTGTACGGCCTACATCGGACTCTCAATCACTTGAAGTGGTTGGGTACCTGATTGATCTGGCTGCTGATCTTCAATTGAGCACCACCACGCAGTAGATACCTTATATGCCGTAGTCGACGCGCACGCCGTTACGCCAGGTCATAAACCCCCCCCAGGCTGGAGAACTATTGTCTTTTACACAGGTATCACTCGCTGCGACGCGAACCTGCGATACTCCAGCACACACGCACTCAACCGCCAGAGAATAAGAAGAATTAGATTACGCGCAGGAAAAGCCTGAGATTCCGGCTCTCTCTCAAAGCCAAGTAACTTGCTCCATTACTCTCAAAAGGTGAGGCGCATGTTCTCCCTCTTCTCTTACTCCTGTCTCTTTTGGTATCTTTTTTTGGTTCTACTCCCCGTGTTCCGGCCCTGTTCCTCCTTGGCGTACACAGTAGTACTGAACGGGGACCACCCAGAGAACGACAGATCCAGCCAGTCAGCGGCCCAGCGCAAAAAACGAAGACCACCAGCCAAAAATCCACTTCCCACCGGCAACAGCAAATCATCGCGCGCTCCTCTTTCACCAGCCAAATTCAACCTCCACGTCGCGACAAGCAAACGAGGCCTATCATCGTCTTGACAGCCAGCTTCGCTGTCGCTATTGGCTCTACGACCCATCAGGTGATCGCGACTGCCTGCGGACGACAATTACCTTGAAGTCATCCCATCGCTCAATCAGAGCGCTGTCGTATTCCCTCGGCTGTTTTTGGACCTGGGATACCGAGAGCTGTTTCGACGCGCGACATTTTTCTCTGTGGTAAGTCAAATCAACGCATTACACCCCCTTCAGCCATCCCGAAGCCTGGACCACCACACCCCGGCACATATAGGCAAGCCAGTCACCTAAGCTACCTATTCCCATCGGTCATCCAACTTGCGTCGTCGCTGTCGAGCCGTACTGCACTGCGCTGCACTGTACCTGCTCAGATGCGGCTGGCTGCTCATATACTCGCTGCTTTCTGGCCATTTATCTCGTGCACCAACGCACGCTAATCCAAGCTCCCGTCTGCTCTGACTTGGTTCTCTCTTTTCCTTTCCCCTCAGTCACTGTCGCATGTCACTATTTCCATACGTCCCGTCCATAGCTCATGCTACTACATACCAACAACCTACTTACATACGCGCCAGCCTGACATAGTCGCGCACCCAGCATTGGCTTCAGCTAACACTGGGCTATCCGTCATAAAGAAGGTCAAAGTTCCATCACTTCGACAGCCCCTCGCAAGGCCAACCCAAGCACTCGGGAACAGGCCCTCGCAAAAGAGGTATGTAGGCCCAGATTACTCCCTGTCTACTCTTGCACACCACTCCTCATACTGCTTCCACATCCCCATCTGCCCGTTTGCAACGATACATTCACCCACCAACGTCACCCTCCATCCCTCATCTTTCGCCCACTCGGGCAACCGCTACCCTCGGGTGCATCCTTTTCAAGTCGCAAACTCCTCCACACAAGGCACTATCTATCCCATTCTTGCGTAACTCGCCTCGGCCCTTTCCCTTTTCTTCATGTCCTATTCCCTTACGCACACCTGCTGCGATTTGGTGTGGCTGGTGCTCCACTGTCGCAGGTATCCAAGAACTGCACTTGTACCATGCCCACTCGTCGCATCGCAGCCCTAGAATGCACCTGCACGCTCTTCGACCGCTGCGGCAGCCCAGTTCTCTGCGCATGCCGTCAGACTCCTACCGACTGGGCATCGGGCAGCCCAGGTCTCGCCTTGCGCCACTGCTTGTCTACCAAGTTGGATCACCATGTTGGATCTTCCTGCACTGAGCTGGTCGCCAGGGTGGAGCCTGGTTCGTGCATGGTCCGTCATGCATGCCAGCGCATCAAGTGGTGGCCCAGCGCGAAAAGAGGACGACGGCTCACCCCTCCACCCCCTCACATCATCCGAGCTTCCCTCACTTATACCTACTTAACGCAACGAGTCTAATGCTTTTGGTTGGGTAGGTCTCCACAACCAAACAGCCGTATTTGAATAGCTCTGGGGAACAAGATCTCGAAAGCTGTTTCGTCGGGCTGTACCCGTTCCCGCAGAATACAATTGCGAAAAGCCAGTCACTTTGTTCAACTGCGCTGGCGAGCCTCACCGTCCTCCTAGATCTCACGTGGCTCTTCAGTGCCGCTTTCGTCAGGATCTAAACCACTCTGACAGTCCGCCCCGCGAGCCACATTCGACTTGCATATGCCGTGTGGTTCGGCCATCTGCGTGCACCTACCACATCACCCAGTGCCAGCTCATCCACGCATATCCAGTAGATTGGGTGCACATCCAGCCTGCTCGCGGCTACCCAAGTGACGACAGATCTATCCCAACGCGTGTGCCCAACTGCGGCCAACCATCCAGTCCTCTTTATCACTGCGGGTTGACGACAGATCTTGCACGGTCCTAAGTTGCCATTCAGTCAGAATCGTAGCAGCTCAGATCTCACCTCACCAAACAAAACTCATTGTCGGACCCAGACGACTGTCTCTGTTTCGATTGAGGAAATAGACCTCAAAGTTCGGGTATTGCAACATCCCTACCGCATTGCGCGCTACAATTCCCCAGTATGATGGACTACGCCCAATACCAACAACCACCACAATCGGCGCATTCTGGTTACACAAGCTCCGGTACTGGAAACAACATCACATCTCCTACGAGTCACAGCATACACCAGCACGGGGTGCAGACCTCACCAATCCTTCCCTCGCAGCATCAAACACCAGCGCCAGGTCAAGGACACAATATGTACCAAACGCAATATGGTGTGCCTCAGCAGGGCATGCATTATGGGGTACCTCAGATACAGGCAGCTGCCATGGCAGCCACCGCAGCAGCGGCTGGTGGGACGAACTACTCGCAGTACATGCCTTCCGATCCAAGCATGACGCAAACTTCGCCCAGAATGGCTTCCGTGGGCAAGAAGGACTCCCGGGACCCACGATCGCCTCAGCAAATGAATAGCGTAAATCAGCTACCAGGCCGACGCATGAGTCAGGTCACGAGCCCTGGTGTTCCTAATGCTTCGATGATCAACCACGCCAGTGGGCGGCCGAATGTCGCGCCGCCTCCCATGCCACCGGCACAATCTATGCAACAACCCCAATCTCCTGAAATGACCGCCGGCGTCGAAGAGTCCCCATTGTACGTCAATGCGAAGCAATTCCACAGGATATTGAAGAGGAGAGTTGCGCGGCAACGTCTTGAGGAGGCGTTGCGCTTGACGAGTAAAGGACGAAAACCATACCTTCACGAGTCACGTCACAACCACGCAATGCGACGGCCTCGGGGCCCCGGTGGCCGATTTCTTACTGCAGATGAAGTGGCCGAAATCGAGCGTAACAAGGGAGGTGACGACAAAGATAGTGGTATCAGCGAGCCGGCAAGCACCAAGACCGGCTCCAAGAGGAAGTCGGAGTCCAACCCAGCAGCACCCAATAAGAAACCGAAGACCGAAACTGAAAGCCCCGAGGATGAGGATGACGAGGATGCTGAAGATGACAACTGAGGCTTGTCGCGTCGCTCGTGCTCTTATTCTTTCCTTTGTGAGCTATTATGACGTGACGACGACCTTGATTCTCACCCCCCTATATTTATTCGAGGCGGTTCATTTAGGCGGTGGGAAAGTGGGAAAGCATGGTTGGGAGTCATGCCGGAGGGGTGAAGCGTTGCTTTTACATTGCTTTTCGGGGAAATTGGCCAGCGCAAGCTGCTACCTCGTCATGGTTACAGGTCGAGGTCGGTTCATCGGTGGCTAAGGCGGGCGCCTGGGACATTCGCTCTCGATCTCTTTCCTAAACTTTCTCCCATCGCCCGCGCGATCTAGTCTTCTGTTTCATTCTAATTGCGGCTGCATGCTTAGGTTACCTGGCTCGAAGGGTTGGTAGAGAGAAGATCTCATGGATGAATGAATCATTACGGAAGGATACCCCTACTACTTTGCAGTTTCTCCCAAACTTTTCTTATTCCCTCTTCAATTCGTGTTCACTATATTGGGACGGAGGTGGTTTCGTCAAAGCACATACCAAGGTCAGGCTACCAATGTTACGTGTTTATGGAGGTGTGGATGCGGGGCTTCGAAAAACAAAATGATGACGAAAACAAGAGAAGAAAGCGAGAACAGTTTGCCCCATCAAGTAACACTACAACACCAGACACTTACAGATTGGAAAAGAGTCCATACACACCTTGATGTGCTGGAAATGGAAATAGAATCACACATGGTCATCCGACACCGGATGTAGGAATAAACACATGAATATGAAGCTCCAATACCCCTCTGGATCTGAAGCGGTAGAATATGTGACATGTAAGACCTCAATTTTGCTTAGGTGTTTGTGCAGCCGGCTTGGATACAGGCAGTAAAAACTATACTGTTTAGGTACCTGGCAAGTACGTAGGGTGGCTTTTCATGAAATGGCCGTTGCAGTTGAATCTGACTATTGCCCTAGATCCATTCATGCAAACTGATAGCAGCCCCACGATACCCACCAAAAGAAATAAGGGAAGGGTTGGCCTGTAATAGGGTTTGCTGTAAGGTATTTAAAAATCACAGGCGAAGGGTCCTTCTGTACTACGATAAAGCACGTGATCAAGCTTGAAGCCTTGAACCCACTTTAGCAGTTAGTCAGGCTAAGGCCGGGATGCTCCCATGCAACGAAGTGCCACCACTCTTCTAAACCTTTCACGCGACAGACGAGGCCTTCCCAGCATAAGACAAGGGAGTTTTCACCGACTCATCATCAGGTACCGCATCAATTGCCTGGGGGAAAAATGCTGTTCTTCAGGTATGCCTCCTCTTGTTTTCATACCTTCTGGGCTCGGATCGTGTGGGTTTCGGAAAGGTGGCAACGGCCGAGTACTGACTGAAGCTTGAATCGTTGTCACCTCGATTTGGGGGCCCAATAATGGCCGATGTGAGCGGCTGGAGTACTCAAAAGTGGCAAAAAGGCTCGTGCTGTCAAGTCTGGCCATGGATCCTCGTCAGGCACACGACGCGATGCGCGGGCGTGTTGAGGTAAACTCCACTGCAAGTCGCGAAGGCCCCGGGGGGGGGGGGGGGAGCGATAGAATGCCAATCCGAAGCGGGCTGCACATCGAGCTGCTGACGATGGACGGGAAAAGCGGCCCTGGGCTGAGGTGTCACGCCTCGTGCATGGCCTTGATGAGGGCAATCTCGGTGCCCCCAGGTCGTCGAGCTGAGAGACGAAGAAAGCCCCATCCGAGCCTATGCATGCCCACATTCCACGGAGTTTGCGTTTGGTAGTATATGCTGACCCTTAGGGTGCGCGCGCACCCTTTCTCGTAGCTTTTTCAAGACGCTCATCGACCACGAGGTCACCGTGGAGCTCAAGAACGACATCCAGATCCGCGGCACGCTCAAGAGCGTCGACCAGTACCTCAACATCAAGCTTGACGACATCCAGGTCGTCGAGGAGATCAAGTACCCGCACCTTGTATGCTATGCGACTATTCGAGAGGGCAACCGCTCTCACTGCACCGTTATACCCACTGACTTGTCTTCCAGAGCTCCGTCAAGAATGTCTTCATCCGAGGCTCTGTAGTCCGTTATGTGCATCTCCCTGCCAGCGGTGTTGACGTACCACTGCTGGAGGATGCCACGAGAAGAGGTACGTAATATGTCATGGCTCCCCCAGTATCTCGTCCACACCCATGGGCTAGTTTCAGCACCTGTTTTCCGCTCTGCTTGCCTGGCCTAAGAGCATCCATGAACTAATCTAACCACTGTGCAGAGGCAGCAAATCAAGCAGGAAAGGGCAAATGAGGCAATTCCTGAGGTATCTGGAACAAGCAAAGGGTAGCTGCACAGGACGTTGGCCGCAAATGTGCTGGCGAGAAGTCGATAAGCACTTGGTATGGGCGTGGTTCCGCTACGAGCAATCAGGATGAGCAAGCTGAATGCTTCCTGGCCAGGAGTGATATGCACTCGCGATAGTCGAGCTAGACGGACAGCGATCTGGGTTCAGGAATGAGGCATATACCCCTAAGACAACACAATTTGACGGCACATATAGTACACTTCGTTCTACTTGCTTCGCTGAATGAATCCTAGGCTCACCTCCCTGTGCAAACCAGCGGCCCAAGGTAGACATGAATCTCACAATGTAGGGCTAACGCTCAGATCCTTGCCTCTTACCACACCACATATCCGCCCCTTCCATCTTTGCCCTCCCAGAGAGCCAAAGCTTGCCTATCCCCGTCTTCATGTTTTTCATCCAGCACTCGCACAATCCCACCCTTCCGTCTCTCGCTCATCCACCGATCGATCCATCCCTTCATGCGCCGCCGACTCGCGTCGCTTCCAATATTGACCGTCGGCACGACTTTCTCGATGCGCAGCCCCATGACGAACAGCGCCAGCTCACGGAAGCTGCTGTGCTCTGAATACGGAACCCCAAAGCACATGGCCTCGCGTGTACTACCCCGTTGCGCTGCGAAGTCACTTGCGCCGAAACGTGGGCGCCACGCCGGCCCGTGGAGTATGTGTGTCGTGGGCACCTGTCCCGGACTTGTGCTGGCCGAGACATTGTTCCGAGCCGTGCCGGCGCCGCCTGCGCTGCCACGGAAGTTCCACCCGCTGGGCCGGAAGCCCACGATGCGCGTAAAGTGCGGCTTGTACCCGTTGAGGTATTCTTGCAACGTCTCGGCGCGGATCTCCATCAGCATCTGCATGTGCACCTGCGCGGCGCGCGGGTCGCTTGTCATCAGTGCACTGAGCTCCGGATCACCGAGCTGCTGGCAGATCTTTATCTTGGCCGGACTGGCAAAGATCTTGGTGTGAAGAGCCTGTGCGATCGCCTTGCAGATGCGCTCCTTGCCGATGCTGTACGTACCGCATACGACGAGTAGACGGTTTTTGGGATTGGGTTTATCGCTGCAATCGTCTAGTTTGCCTTGGACATCTGCGTCGCCGGATTCCTTCTGGAAGAATTTGCTGACGGATACACTGCCCTTTTCGCGCCGTAGCGCGTCGAAGGCTTCATCGGCCGCATTCGGGTCGCCTGAAATGGACTTACAAAACTCGGCACATGCTCGGATTACATCGTCTTGTGGCGGAAATGAGTATCGAGGGTTGAGATAGGTAGTGTCGAGGTAGCAAATATCAATCTTTTGCTGCTTGACTTTGCCCGACACCGCGTCTATTGTTTCCGGTTTTAGAAGCTCGTGAGACACTTGTGCTGGGCAAGCTCGAAAGTCACCGCAATGAAGGATACGCTGTACCCTAGGGTTTAAGCCTTTGCCAATCGTCTTTTCGAAGAGATAGAGCGAGCTACCGGGGCAATGATTTGCTGGCAGCATAGTAACCGTGACTCCTTCCGTGCCCGGGACTTCAATCTTCTCCTCAAACTCGATCTCCTTGATCCATTTTGCATTGGTCTTTAATTGGTTCTTGATTAGGCTACCTGTCACCCTGCTGCAATAGATTGGGCCATGCGACCAATTTGCTGTCAATCCAATGTAGTGATCACTGTGGAAGTGACTGAGAAAATAGGCACTGCATCCTTCCACTGCACCGTAGCGAAATGCATCGACACAGATATAAAAGCCAGGCATGATCTTATAAAAAGGACATGTTCGTTGGTATGCTGGCTTCCCTCTCGAGGCATGTTCGGTGGCAGCAGCTGAGGCCCAAGCCGCATCCTCGGCATGGCCAGACATCAGCTTGCTAAAAGCAGAAGTTGGTTTACTGGCCGAAGAGCTTCCCAGATCGATGGGATTGTCTTGCCCAGGTCGAGGCACTGCTGCCTTCGCAAACCGCGTGCTTATCTGCGGCAGGTTGACCATTATTTCGGGAGGCGGACTCGGTTTCTTTGGCAAGGGTATGGGGTTACCGTCCAGGCATGCGTTAACGTGTATGTTGCTTTGATCGGGTGCAAGACCTTCCAGACTGGCGTTGCACAGAGGACAGGATCTAGCCATTATTTCATTCCCAGAAGGCTCGTCCAAGAAATCATCTGACGTATAGTTCCCTACGTCTTCGGCTTCTAGTCTAGCTTGCTCTTCCATAAAGCGGCGCTCGCGAAACTCTTCACCCTCCTCGTACTCTCCGTCGCCGAAAAGCCCGTCGATGTCATCCAGTTCCCTAAAGTCCTCATATAAAGTCTCTTCCTGCTTTATATTTGGTATTGTTGACTCTGAAACGTTCATTATATCAGGACAACTTTCATCGATAGGTAGTTTGGGTGTTGGCGGTACCTCAGGTTTTGGGGGGTTGTGAATTGTAGGCGTTGGTGGTGTCGATACACTGGGGGCCTTTCTTGAAGTTGAGTTCGTACTTGAATCATCGTCGCTATCCGAATCGTCAAGAAAGGGGCCCTTTTTTTTACTTCTCCTTGTGGGCTTGGGTTTTGGAGTTTCGGACTTGACGGAGACGTTCGGCACATGGACTGTCGGCTCCTCATTCTTAAGACTGGGCCTGGCTTCTATTGAATCATGGCTGAGTTTCCTCCTTTTCCGAGGTCCTTGCTCATCTGTGAATTGACCTTTAACCGCATCATCTTCGATGCCATATATGTCCTCTTCGTCTCTCTTGTCCGCAAGCTGGTATGGGGAGGGACTCGACGGAATCGCTGAGGTACTCTCGGGCTGGGCGATGAAAAGCTGTTCCTCGACCTCGACCTTCTTGAAGAAATTCAAAATATTCCCATTGGCAGGTGTCTTCTTGGCTGGCGGCTTGGGATTCTTTGTGGCATTGGCGAAGCTCAGCTTCGTCTGGCGGGGCGTCTTCGCGCGGGAGGACGGCGCCATCCTGGCGAGTGAATTGAAGGAAACCAGTCGGAAAAGGCGGCAGCAGGTAATGGGTGTAATAGACGTGACTACTGTCTGAAACCGGGTTAAGAGAGATCGTCGAATTCGGGTTGGATTATCGAAGTGTGGATTGGTAGCTGTAGGCAAGTACTGGAGAAAAGCGAGCGAGACGCCCTGAACAGTCTCTAACCAGGTAGGTGAGTACCCGACTTATCAACCCGGCAAAAGGCACAATGGAACGGATTGGCGATAATCGTGCACGACCATCACAAGTAGGATATGCGAGTCTGCAATGTCGTATGATTCATCGAGAGGATAGAGAGTATAGAGAGGTAAGGGCTTGGTGCAATTACCAGGTGACTAACGGACGTTTGCCCCTCGCTGAGTGACCTACAGAGTGCATACCTTTTAGTGACGTCTGCTAAATTATTCGGCTGGAGACGCGACGGCCGGGGGGCGCTTTATCGTCGCGCTGTCACTTGACATGGCCCGCTGCACGGTGACAACGAGGTACCTTGTGCACCTATGTAGGTACCACTGGGGCCCGTTCCCTCTCCTGCTCGCATCCGCATCCTCTTCATTGCACAGCACCTAAAACCTCACGTCAGATGGCGTTGTATCTGCTCGGGTATATGAGGGAGGGAAACCATATTATGTCCAGATCAAAGTTCTTCAGTGCTATGGTACGGGCGTGAGCGACTCAAGCGCCGGGGTATGAAGGAACAATGTGATGAGATCTACTTCATTACTGTGAAGGAGGTGAGAATGTAAATTATATATAAGTGCCCCCCTCCCCCCCCCTAGCTCCGCGTCGTCCGCCTTCGTTTTCTTTGCGCCCTGCCTGTCTCTGCCGCCAGTGGTTCCTCAACCTTGACCTTCTCAACAACTGAGACTCGGCGCTTTCGCGACTTTGTACCGACCTGGGTGGTGATAGCTTCCTCCACTTTGACCTTGATGTCGGCCTCTTCCGACTTCTCCACTAACTGCTCCGAGAACGACTTGAGATTTGCCGTGAACAGAACGGATTGAGCCCAACCGGCCTGCGGACCCCATATAGTACGGAAGTGATCACCAACCGAGTCATACATGACCTTCGAGAATGTCTTCGTCTTTGTCTTGCCAAATTTATAGTCGCGCTGAGCGATCTGCCAAACATGTGTGTCGACAGGGACAGCCTCCCCCCAGCCAAGCCCCATGAGACAGACACAGTCAGCAACCTTGGGCCCTACGCCCGAAAGCGACAGGAGTTGTTCATGTGCTTTTCTATATGTCGCTGCTTCCTGACCATCTGTGGGCACCGTGACTTCGAACCCCGGATTCTCAGGATTCGTAAGGCTCTCAAGCCAGCCGTCAGGCTTTATCGCGGAGACGAGTATGGCAGTTTCGGCAATATACTTGGCTCTGTAGCCGAAGCCTAGTTCCCTTAGATGAGCCTCCACCTTCCTCCCCGCCAGAGCCTGAGGCGAAGGGAAATCATGGAAAGCCTCGTCCCCAATACGCGCGATGAACGGACCGTAGTGCGCGCAAAGCTTGTCCACCTGGGATACGTAGATGAGTATACGGACCGCTTGGGGAGAGACAGGGACTTATACCATCTGTGTGATACGCGATATATTGTTATTGCTGCTGCAGATAAAGGCCACCAATGCCTCCCAAGCATCCTGGCTCAGGATCCGGATACCGGTGAATTTGGGAGCCTTCTTCCGAAAGTTGAGGTCTGATTCGGACCATTGGTCATAGAGGGCAGCTAGGTCGTGCTTCAAGCTGAAGTAATGCCTCAGCAAAGCCTCTGTGTCATCCTCGTCTCCTCCCCTGTGTTTGACTTTTGGGCCTGCAGGAGGTCTTTGACGATTGGGAGTAGTCTTAGGCCAGGTCACCTTGTAGTGTAGATAGTCCTTATCTTGTTTCAATGACACCAAGCGGCCATGAAGAACGCAGTTCCTAAGCACTGTTTAGCCAAGGTGTTTTTTCAAACAGGCAAGATATCATTATTGAAGTACCATTCATCATCGATCTTACGCCAGCGAAAAGACTGTCCGCAGCGAAGGGTTGTCTCAATACACAGCTCTGTCAGGCTCAGGGGCAGCTTTCGCCACTCGGACACACGAGGTGCTGGCATGGTAGAAAGTGTTGTTGGGAGAATAGTGTATGAAACACGCGCGCTTTATGCATGAGATGTGTGACCGATAACAGATGGAGGTAAAAGAGCTACGTAGGGGAAGGGATCACGGTTGCTCACAGCATTCGTAGTATCCATGTATCAAGCAAGCTGCTCAGCAACAGTTCACATTTCACATCCATTTTCATGGCTTGGTACTGAGAAGGGTCCCGGCCTGAACGGGCAAATGGCGCTAATGTACCATGCAGACCGGGCGATGAAGGACACTAACCCGCATTGGTGCTGGTGCAGCAAAGCACCTCTGGACCACCCAAAGCACCTACTACCTAATGTAATAAAGCACCCAAAGCACTGAGAGGCGCTGCTGCTGGGGCAGCTCCAATGCTTGGCCATCCAACCAAAATTTCTTAATAATTCTACCTGTCTCTAAACACCAGCCTCGTTGCCAATTCAAGTCCCATCGTCGCCTGCGGCTCAACTCCGAGCTTAACATCTCGACACTGCAGCGCCTTCTCCTTTTGACCTGCACAGCTTCAATCTAGCTGCTGGACTCTGCTATTTCAAACGGTTTCCTAAGCTTTTGCGCCCACGATTCGTAGTTCTACCCAGCAGTCACCATGAACGGGGACAGCTACTCTTCCCGAGGTAAGTTGTCTACCTATTTGACCGAAACCAGACGTCGTCGTTTCGCTAATTGATGTCTCTTAGATGGCCGTCATGGCTCCTCTCGGGACTACCCTTCTCGTGATGATAGACGCGACCGAGGCGACCGACGTGATCGCAGACGCAGCAGATCTCCCCGACGTTCTCATCGTGACGAAGATGCATATGCGTCCAGCCGCAGCCACCGAGATCGCGAGCGAGAGGACCGGTATGGTGGTAGTGGTGGTGGTGGAGGAGGAGGAGGAGGAGGAGGAGGAGGTCGCGACCGGAGAGATAGAGAGTGGGATCGTGATCGCCATTCGCGAAGGGACCATCGCCGCGATGATGATCGCCCACCCCGACGCGACCGTGGCGATCTGTTCGAGGACCGCCGTGGTGGTGGTGACAGACGTGGTCGCCCTGACCGCGGTGGCCCCGACCGTGGTGGCAGAGATCGCGAAGAGGACCTTTTTGCCCAGAATCGACGAGGCCGCAGCGCCACCCCGCCGCCCAAGAAGAGAGAACCCACCCCTGATCTGACCAACATCGTCCCTATCCTCGAGCGAAAGCGACGCATGACCCAATGGGACATCAAACCTCCGGGCTACGAAAATGTCACCGCCGAACAAGCCAAGCTCTCTGGCATGTTCCCCCTACCAGGAGCCCCGCGACAGCAGCCAATGGACCCCACGAAACTCCAGGCCTTCATGAATCAACCTGGAGGTCAAGTCAACAGCGCTTCCTTGAAGCCCGGCAATTCTCGCCAGAGCAAGCGATTGCTCCTCTACAACATCCCACCTTCAGCGACTGAGGAAAGCATTATGGGTTTCTTCAATATCCAGCTGAACGGCCTCAACGTCGTCGAGAGCACTGACCCCTGCGTTCTGTGCCAAGTCGGCGGGGACAGATCGTTCGCGATTGTCGAGTTCAGACATCCTTCGGAAGCTACCGTCGCACTTGCCATGGACGGTATTTCTATGGAGGCTGACGATGCTATGAATGGTACTGCTAATGGCAGTGGGCATGGACTCAAAATTCAACGACCAAGAGATTACATTGTTCCCGCAGTCGCAGAAGATACCCCGTACGAGCCAGGCGTTGTATCCAAGGTCGTAGTCGACACTCCAAACAAGATCAGTATCACAAACCTGCCCCCATACCTTACGGACGAACAGGTCATGGAGCTTTTGGTTGCATTTGGAGAGCTGAAAGCTTTGGTCTTGGTCAAGGACAATGGGACCGAAGAATCCCGGGTAAGACAACTTCACAAAATAAACTCCCAAAACAATTAATAAAAAAACTAACTAACTAACCGTTGCCAGGGGATTGCGTTCTGCGAGTTTACTGATCCAGCCACCACAGAGATTGCCATTCAGGGGTTGAACGGC
Source organism: Xylariaceae sp. FL0016 (assembly GCA_022578815.1). Classification (NCBI taxonomy): domain Eukaryota; kingdom Fungi; phylum Ascomycota; class Sordariomycetes; order Xylariales; family Xylariaceae; species Xylariaceae sp. FL0016. The sequence goes on along the minus strand of MU388725.1, from coordinate 1,971,762 downwards.
ATGGCTATTGGGGATAAGCAGTTGAACGTGCAAAAGGCCAGTACCGGTATTACACAAGTTTCTGGGGAAATGGGCGTGAATGCGATGTCCATGCTCGCAGGAACGACCTCTTCTAACGATTCGGGCGAAACTCGGGTGTTACAATTGCTCAACATGGTGACGCCGGAAGAACTCATGGATGGCGATGACTATGCCGGTAAGAACCATGTGAACAGCCATTTTCATATTTGTATGCTGACTACTGCAGAAATCTGCGAGGATGTTCAAGAAGAATGCTCCAAGTTTGGCCAGGTGCTAGCCCTCAAGGTGCCCCGACCTAGCGGCGGCAGCCGACAATCAGCTGGTGTGGGCAAAATCTATGTCAAGTTCGACACAACCGCATCATCAAAGAAGGCACTTCAAGCACTGGCTGGAAGAAAGTTTGCGGATAGAACCGTCGTCACGACTTACTTCCCCGAGGTACGAGTTGACCCACTTACGATATGGCCGCTCTTCATCTCTGACTGATCATATCTTTGCAGGAGAATTTTGATGTTCAAGCATGGTAATGGCGAAAAGAGTATACCACGAATGCAACCTAGGTGATGTCAGGTACGGGGACGCAATCAGCCGCACAAAAAGGCGACAGACTGAGGTGTCGCAGTTTGACCTGCTCCGTGTAGGAGATTAGGTACCTAGTTCGCAGGGAATGGGCTTGTACTACTAAGTTCGTTTGGGCTTGTCCAAGTTGGCGTTGGCATTGATCTCAAGGGAACGAGTTCGTATCTCTACCTTAGCTATAATCGAGAGCTATACCCGTTGATAGTTCTGCTATCTTTGCATACCGGAGGCAATCCAGATCTTAACCTTCCGTGGGCACACCTTGGGTACCTCAGGTATGCAGCGTTCAGCCCAGAAGGTGTCACGGAGGGAGTAGCTAAGTCTAAGTCACACCCGACCAATTAAAATGGACCAGTTCGTCAAGCTCTCACCTAATCTGTCAGCAAGCCGCTATGCAGATCAAGGCTATCCTATGACACAACAATATAACGAACCTCTTCGTAACCGCGCAAGGCACTAGACTTCTCCTCATGATTCGTGACTCTGACCTGCTTGAACATCACTTTCTGGGCATTTCTTTCACCAGTCGTGTCTTGTGCCCAACAGCTGAGCAATCTGAAAATGAGTCAAACGTCCATAAGTGACCAACTTCTCAACGATCCCAACACGGCCGACCTCTACAAGAAGGCAACCACTAATACGTTCCTCCATCTCGCGGGAAAAGGCAAGCTTTCACGAGACTATCTGAGCCGCTGGTTATCTCACGATCGGTACTACGCCCAAGCCTATGCGCGTTTCATCGGCGGCCTGCTCTCCCGTGTCCAGCTCCCGGCTACTATACCACTCGGTGGGCTATCGACGACGCTCGAATGGCGAATCCTCACCATGCTACAAGCATGCCTGAGCGGCATCACAACGGAGCTAGAATTTTTTGAGAAGACAGCGAAGGATTATGGGCTGAATTTAGACGCGCTCGCCATGGATGAGACGTACGACCCCATAAGCCCTGAAGGCGCGCGCCCGGCGGTTCGGGATTTCGTCGAGCTATTTGATAGCTTTGGAGCTCTGGGCGACGGGGCAGATGCTCTCGATCTCGTGGATGGACTGGTAGTATTGTGGACTACAGAGAAAGTATACCTTGATGCCTGGAGCTATGCGAAGGAACAGAGTCCCGTCGCTGTGGGGGACGCGACACAGGACTTCAGCAAGGACGCAGATGGTGGAGCGTTGAGGAAGGCGTTCATTGTCAACTGGACAAGCGATGGGTTCAAGGCGTTTGTGCAAGAGTCAGTTCCCGAACCCCTCCCTTGTCATTCTTGACATCTTGTATTCAGCAACTGTCTCCTCCATGTTCCGAGCTCTTCGGGCCCCTCGGCATTCGTTCTGATGTTCATTTGCCGGAAGAAAAATGACTGACTCTCACTCCGAACAGGATTCAAGAGTGCCTGGATGCCTACTATATCCAGTCTAAAGGGAGGGGGAGTGGCTCGGTGCGGGGTATCTTCGCTACGGTTCTGAGTATTGAGGTGGCATTTTGGCCTACTATACAGCTCGAATGATATGGCTTCAATGGATGGTTATTAAGGAGAAACGGGCATCGATTCTATGGCACCCACTCTTCCGCTCAAGATAATGCAGGGTCTTCTCTAAGCAAACTGGAGTAAAAGAAGCTCACAGACCTGAACATGCTATAAATGAACCTCTCGAGCTCGACGCGGTATGGCAAGTCTACTGGCCCTGCAGTAATGCACACGCAACCTTCTGGTCCTGAATACGTTACGAAAGCTGAAGATGGTTGAGCTACATTGATTAGTAGGATATGTACTTGCATACCTGCTTAGGAGCTTTCACTCCTGTAACTAAGTACCTTGTCAGGCTCGACTTTGCCCCACTGCCACGATGTTGTCCAGGTAACCATAGAAGGCGCTACCAAAACAGTCAACAATTAAACAGCCTTATTTGATATGGTCTACTCCACCCGATCTTTGACACTGCGACCTCATTTCTTCCATACTTTCACGTGAACAACTAACAATCCAGCTCAAAATCGCTCGCTGCTGTCGCCATTGACCATATGCAATCATGGCTGCCGGCGATTTGATTGACTTCGACATAATCGAAGGTCAGAAGGAGAACATTCAATCCCTCCCCGGAGGCCGATCAGCAAAGAAACTCGCAGAGGTCCTCTCGCCGTCGCCCCTGAAGCCGCTGGCAACCCCCAACCCATCCGACACCAAGAACATCAACGACTGCATCAGGGCCGAGTATGAAGCCGAGGTCGCCAACCTCTCAGAGTCAGACGACCCTTTAGACATCTTTGATCGATACGTGCGATGGACCTTCGATGCGTACCCGTCTGCGCAAGCTACGCCGTCGTCGCAACTACACACACTACTCGAGCGCGCGACCAAGGCTTTCATCGGAGCCGCTCAGTATAGGAACGATCCACGATACATGAAGCTTTGGCTTCACTATATCCACTTCTTTTCCGACTCGCCAAGGGAGACCTTCGTCTTCCTATCTCGCCACAGCATTGGCGAAGGCCTAGCGCTGTTCTACGAGGAGTACGCTGAGTGGCTCGAGGGCGCTGGTCGCTGGAGCCAGGCTGAGGAGGTTTATAAGCTGGGAATTGAGCGCGAGGCTCGACCCGTCCAGAGACTGGTGCGCAAGTTCGGCGAGTTTGAGCGCCGGCGCGCCGCACTACCAGAGGAGCCGACGGAGCCTTCTTCACCGGCTCTCCCGAGCGTACGGCCCGCATTGGCTGCCAAAATCGACCCCTATGCGGCAGCTGCACGAGCAGCGGATCCACAGGCCCCGAGACCCAACATGGGTGTGGGCAGTCAATCAGCTAAGCCGAGCAAGTCGAAACTTACAATTTTCTCCGACGCCGGCTCCGGCGCCGCCGCAACTGCGATGTCATCCATGGGAGAAGGCGCGAAGGGCTGGGATACAATCGGTTCACTAGCCGACCGCAAGAAGGAAAACGTGATGGAAGCGAAACCGTGGGCAGGGGAGACATTGAAGACGAGTGTAAAGAAAAGCAGCGCCCCGAAAATGGCAGTTTTCAGGGATCCGGTAAGTTGATGAAACGTTTTCTTTGTTCTCCCCTGACCCCATTCCGGCGAATGGCCATTGTTGATGATATCAGGACTAATTTTGGGCGGTCGCGCGTTCCTGTACGTACAGAAGTCTTTGTCCAGAATAGCAGAGTCTCATATTGTCATTGCGCCCTCAAAGCACCAAGTGATTATCAACCCTGCGAGTGGTAAGAGAGAGCGTGTTTTCGTCAACCTCGAGGCGGTCTACCCGACTCCGGAGGAGCCAGGCACAGAGTTAAGTTTTGAGGAGTTATGGGCAGGTAACCGAGGCTGGCTCGATATTAATTGGGACGACGAGAGTATAGCGGGCGGGGAGCAGCTTCAGCTGCATGACGAGAACATCCCAAGCCAGGTAGACATTCTCAGCCAAAAGGTAGAGTCGAAGCTCGTATCATATCGGGACGTTGCCACCTTGGATGAAAATGGGCGGCCTATGAAGGAACAGTCCAAGCCAACATCATCTAAGGGGAGGAAGAAGAAGGTGATGGAAGTTAACGAAACGCAAATCAGTCAGTGCAGCCTTTCTCCCCTTCCCTTCTGTCGATTTTGTACCTCGATTCCTCAGTGGCGGTTACCATGGCATCACTCCCCTAATCCCCTTCCCGATGAGTGACATGTGCCTGAACTCCGCAAACTTCTTCTACCATGCATTAATCCCCCATCTACTTCTTCCCGCCATGCTCGTCCCAGGCGCATGATCTCTAATACTTTTCCCCAATATATAGTAAAGGCAAATTTGGACTCGCCTTCCAAACCAAAAATTACTAAAAAGAAGCGGCACACGTCTTCCGAGCCCACCATGACGATGCACACGCGAGCGGCAACGGATGAGATCTATGATATCTTCAATGCCCCTTTAAAGCCCACCGAGGAAGAAGATGAAGCCACCGATGACGAAGATGAGTACATGACTGACGGCGACTACACGAGCGGAGGAGAGAGCACTTGCACCACAAAACAGATCGATATCGCAAGTGACGCAGGCGATGATGGACCTGGCGATGACAAGAGCGTCAGTGAATGGTCAGACTTCACGGCGCGCAAGCATTTACCCAACATAAACGGCGAGCTCGATGATGAGGTCGGCGAAGATGGTGATAGTCAAATGTCCGAAGCACATCCCGAGGACGAGGATGAGGAAGAGGATGCAGATGCAGATGCAGACGACGAGTATACCAGAAAGTCAGTTGCGACTTCCTTGCCAGAGGATTCTCCTTCAGGACCGAGAACCAGATATCTTCCCATTCCTCCAGAGGACTACGACCCACCTACGCGCCCGTATAGGGACCCGGCCGAGGTGGCTAACAATCGCCTCCCCTTCATGACACCTATCACGGAACGCACCGAGACTTCATTAGGCTTGACAACTGGAGCCAAGGCCCGCGCTTTCTCAACCAGACCCCCCAGCCGGGACACGTTAGATACGCCCACCGAGGAAGAGGAAGATGATGAGGAATTCGAACCTCCGAGCAGTCCGCTTCGCGAAATTTTGAGCAACAAATCAGCGGAGTCATACTCTCCCGTCAAAATAGTGCAGCCACTCGTGCCAACGAGCAAGGCGCCTCTCTATGCTGACACCAAAATCAACGGCAAGCCCCTAGCTACAAAACTCGTGCACAAGGGCCCTATCATCAAGGAAAATCAATGTAACCCTGTCGATGTACTGATCCGTGACGAGATTTTGGCCAAAATGCATCCTTCTCTATCATCATACCCGGGCTTTTACGACCACCGGACCGAGCGCTGCGGCCTTGGTACTGAGATTCGCAAGTTCGCCAAAGCAGTTGGCAAAGCCAGCACGAAGGGCAGTGACAAGACGGGTCCCCTCCATACACCCATCGTAATCGAGTTCCCGGAGCTTATGACTGAATACACCGTCAAGCGAGAGTTAGGCGCTGGTGCCTTCGCGCCCGTGTACCTTGTCGAGAATTCGAGTCCTGAGGATAACGACGGCAATAGTGACAGACACCACGATGAGAACGCACCAGTAGCCGTTATGGGCAGAGGAGCCTTCGCCACAATGCGCCGCGCGAGTCTCGAGGCCCTGAAGATGGAGCAGCCTCCTACAGCATGGGAGTTTCATATGATGCGCCTCGCAGCTTCACGCATAGGACCGCATCATCGCGCGAGCGCGAGTATCTCAGCAGCGCATGAGCTGCATCTGTATCAGGACGAGGGTTTCTTGCTACTACCATACCATCCTCACGGTACACTGCTGGATGTGATCAACTTCTTCCGGGAGCAACCGAGTGGCGTCATGGATGAGACACTCGCCATGTTCTTCACAGTCGAATTGCTGCGCACCGTGGAAGCGCTGCACGCGCGAGGAATTCTGCACGGCGATCTCAAGCCCGATAATTGCCTGCTACGGCTTGACGCGCTCCCGGGTGAGCAGCTGGGCAGTCAATGGCTTGCCGACGGATCGGGCGGCTGGGCCGAGCGCGGGATCGTGCTGATCGACTTTGGCCGCGGCATTGACATGCGCGCGTTCGAGCCGGACGTACAGTTTGTCGCGGACTGGAAAACAACGTCGCAAGACTGCGCCGAGATGCGCGAGGGCCGTCCCTGGACATGGCAGATCGACTACCACGGCTTGGCCGGGATCGTACACACGCTGTTATTCGGACGCTACATCGAGACGACGCGGGCAGATGCCGGAGGACTGGGTACGAGCGCCGGGCGCAAGTACAAGATCCGAGAGAACCTGAAGCGGTACTGGCAGACGGATCTCTGGTCGGCGTGCTTTGACATGCTGCTGAACCCAGGCTCGCATGTCAAAGGGGAAGATGGTGGCCGCATGCCCGTTCAGCGCGGTCTCCGGGGCGTAAGGGAGCAAATGGAGGAGTGGCTCGAGGCAAATTCAGAGAAGGGGATAGGCCTGCGTGGACTCATGGTGAGAGTGGAGGAGAAATTGAAGGGTAGAAAGTGAAGGATATGGCATTGGAGCGGTTCTCCTTCTCTGCCGAGGGGCTTGGTCTCTGACAAGCGCTCATCCTCCGAAGTGATGAGGAAGTGCGTCAGTGGCTGAAGAGGACCGTGAGCTCTATCTAGTAGCTACGCTGCTGGGGCTCATTGACGAGGAACGAGGTTGCAATGCATCATTAGTGGCGTTGGTGGTATTCAGGCATGGAGGAGCAATGATGAGTAGAGAAAGCTTAATATCTCTATGATCCCGACGATGGTTAATTTGCATTGGCACATGCTTTGCCCATATTCAGAGTTGCTTTCGCTCTGGCCCAATAGCCAGGAGCCTTTTGTACAGTTTTTTTACATACCCCTAGACGTAAACACCTTTTCCTCGTAATACAAAGCAAATCTTTGCTACAATGAGCTCTCTACCAAAACGACATTAGGGTATTATGGTTTTATGAAGGGCGTGTTGATCAAGCCGGGGCAATGTCGTTCAATAATTCGCAGAACATAGTTTCCACGCCTACTCCGAGTCCTCTTCATCTGACGTTTCGGCTTTCTTCTTCCCGCGCTTCTTCGACGCTCCCTTCTTTGAATCCTTGACAGCCTTTCGATCGACCTGATCTTGTATTCTGCCCCTCTCATCCGCGCCCTTGGCCTGCAACTTCTTGTCCAGGGCGGCAAATTCTTCGCCATTGGGATCCATCCCGATCAGAGACTCGAGCAGTTTGATCTCGTCCGCCCAGACTTGCTTGTCCTCGATAGTCTTGCCGTCTGCACCCTTCTTGTCGATGGGCGTCTCAAGAACCATCGGCAGCCCAGTAAAGTCATCGCAGTTCATGATGCTGTGGAAGGCGCGCAGCCCTAGGAATCCTGTGCCGATGTTGGCGTGGAGGTCTCTGTGCGAGGCAAAGGGGGCTTTGCTGTCGTTGAGGTGAAATGCCTTGAGATATGAGAGGCCGACCGTCTCTTTGAAACTAGTCATGGTCTCCTCAAAGACGTCCGGCGTCCTTAGATCATAGCCGGCGGCGAACGCATGGCAGGTGTCGATGCAGACGCCGACGCGCTCCTTGACTTCGACCAATTCGATGATGTCGCGCAGGTCGTCGAACGTAGAGCCCACGACATTGCCCTGGCCGGCCATGTTCTCGAGGACCGTGACAACTGTGCTCGTGGCCTTGTGCGACGCATTCAGTTGTGCCGCTATCCGCGCAATCGCGGCCTCCTTGGTGTCGCCGTTGGTGTTTCCCGGGTGGAAGTTGTACAGCTTGATGCCGAGCTGCTCGCATCGTTGTAGATCATCCAGGAATGCGTCGTAGGCTTGCTTCGCCTTGTCCTTGTCGGCCTGCGCGAGATTGACGAGATACGAGCCGTGGGGGAGGCAGTGGCGATGCGCCTCGAAGCTGTGCGTCTTGCAGTGATTACGGAAACCGTCGCGCGCTTCGGCGCTGATGGAGGGGTTGGCCCATTTCCGCTGCGACTTGAGGAAGAGGGCAAATGCGTTGGCGCCGATGTGGACGGCGTTGGTGACGGAATTTTGTACCCCTGTAGGATGGTCTCTGGGTTAGAACATGATACGATCGACGAGCGCAAAGACGCCACGTACCTCCTGCGCTGCTAACATGAGCACCGATATGCATGGCCTTCTTCAGAGAACTGATGGCGGTGCGCTCGGCCAGAGGCATCTCGTCTTCAGCCTTGCCCTTGCCCTTAGTCTTTCGCTTCTTGGCAGCCTTGGGCTGTTCAATCACTTCCTCTTTCTCGTCAACTTCTTCTGCGAGCTCCTGCTTGACAGCCTTGCGCTTCCTGGACTCGGGAGCGGTCTCTGTCACCTCGCGATTGGTGACGGCGGTTGTGGACTTGACTTTCGGAGTTCCTTTAGCTTTGGACGTAGATTGGGTCTTGACGGCTACCTCTACAGTGGTTCTCTTGCGAGGGGATTGACGAGGCATGACGACTCATTCACCGTGGACTTCGCAATAGTGGAAGTAGCTCAGTGATGCATAGTGGTTAGGGTAAGAGACGTTGAGAAATCGACAGAGATACCTGTGGGACGGAATGGGATGAGCTAGGATTCCGGGGGCGGAAGGTGGTGACGCGTTGGAGCGCGTGCTCCCCAACCCGAAAACACGTGACTATCACTGCTCCTCATTTACGGTACATCACCTCACTTAACTACTTACATGACAAGTCTACCTCGGGTACCTGAGGTGACCAAATATTCGAAATGACATCCATTACGCACAATCAAGAGGCCAATTGAAAATAAGCTGATATTGACAAGTTTCCTTTTCAGCCATCCGGTATGTTCAAAGAGGGATCACTCCTAACGTTATGACTTTATTAGAGATTTATCAAAGGTTTTGACCATGGTATGCAGCTGGATCGTTCTATCTTTCCTGGCGGCGCATCTTCGGGCAATTCCGCGTCCGATGTTTGTTATTAGCAGAGGAATTCATTACAACCTAGACAGCCCACCATTTAATCGAGATGCTGAAGTCCCGCTTGTCCGGCCAACGTATAGCGGGAAACCAAACTTTCCACACAGCACATGGCGCGAATATGGAAGCTCATTGGTAGTGGATGCTCAAGTGGTCACAAGTGGGAGCAAGCTCTGTTCAATCTGAAAAAAATAAATTTAAGCTGATATGTCGAAATATTACATCCAACTTCTCTGCTGAAGATGGCGGAGCGTCAGCGGCGGGATCCGTTCAGTTTGCTAACAACCGCAGTATCCCAAGATTCCGAAAGTTGATGGGCTCATTCCAGGTAATGCTAAGCTCTTCCATCACATTGCTCTGTTAGGACTTGCGACTTAACTGTACATGTCGAACCAGTGACTACATGTAGGTATCCAATGACCGATAACACACATTGATCATCATTGTGTAATATGAATAATGCGTATCCCCTCTTCTGGAGGGAAAATTCGTGAAGGACAGCTCACGCGAGCACTTGCGGTTTTGAGCAATAGCGGAAAGTCGTGCTCTCGGCCACATTGCTTAGCCAACTTGGCGATCTTGGCTGCTTAGCCAAGCTGCAGGCCGAGAGAAGAAGAGGCTGGCTCCTGCAGGGCCATCTCTCGGCTTTGCTTGTGTCGGCGTGATGGTTGGGCTGTGGAACGGTGTTGGAGATGGCACCCGCAATGCCATTGCAACGCACCGCTAGAATCCAACCGGGAAAAAAAAAAACGTTGCCCAGACGGGCCTAATGATTATAAACCCAGGTCTAACAGGAACAAGCCTGCAAGAGTCGTGCGGATGTCCACTGTAGACAGTAGTACAGCATTGGCCTCGGTCCAATGTCGCCGAGCAATGTTTTTCGGTACCTAGGGCTCCTCGTCTCTTAGAGCACTAAATACTATTCCAGCGACGAAAGGAGCTCTCTATCCGTCCTTGGAGGAAAGATCTGGCCATGGAAGGTGCGACTAATAATTGTTCTCCTGTGCTCGCTTCGGGAGTTAGACCCCTTGCCTTGGCTCGCGACGGTCGGACAGGGGGGGTCTTACCTTCCCCATAGCGCCGTCCCTCTGAGGACCCGCCAGTGACCACTTACCGCACTCGATAGGAAAACGTGCTCGAATTGGTTCCTCTGATTGGTTCATCTGGGCCTTTTCTAGATCTTGACATGGGCTGCCGTGTCGCCGCAATTCTTCAATCGGTCGCTTCGTCTTTACGAGTGGGATTTGGCCACTTAGCGCGGTCAACAATATGGACAGGCACTTGTGGACTGCACCGGCCTCCGCCGTGACTGTTCATGTGCACGTCATTGTCTGGAAATCAAACCATGGAATCCTACGGTCAATGAGAAGCAGTTTTGCATTTCACGATCGGCACAAGTAAGTCATGTCATCGAGTCCTCGAGACCCTTTGACGGTCGGTCAGTGTCAGTCAGACTCCATTGAGGCTCAGGTAATGTCCTTCTTGGCTTTGTCATTGGTCCACTAATCTGCCCAAGCTGCTGAACAAGATTGACAAGCATCCCGAGCTGCTCTCGCCTTGTGACCAGGCTCGGACATGGTACGTCTGCGTAAGGTATCCACTCGTTGGCTTCAGGTCTGAGTTGTAAGGTCCCAATGTGATGTGAATGGCAGGGTGTGCGCGACCATCGCCGTCTGCAGTCTGCATGTGTGTGGGGGATATCGTGGGCCGCCGTGGGACGCCGTTCCCGCCGCCACCCACGGCCAGGCAAGACCACTTAGACGCCAAGAAGCTTCATCGTGCCCCATACCATAGGGATATGCCTACTTGGTATGTCCCTACCAACTACTTGCCTGCGCCATTATGCACAAGGGCTGTCTCTGAACTGCCCAGGTGGGTAGAGAAAGAGCTAGCTAGCAATACCCATATCCCATATTTCCATATCAACATCCAAATCTATACCCTACCTATCCATCCCAGACCCCGGGCACCGACGGACTGGCCTGCTCGATGTTCCATAAATCGAAAGAAACCATCTACCTGTCCTCCTTCCTACCTAAAAGTCCATACTCTCTCCCAACTTGCTACTTCTGCTCTCTGCTTACTCTTCTTTTCTTCTCCCGTGCCTGAGTCGTTGTCCCAAAAGACTAGTCTTCTCCGGCTCATCCACACAATATCGTTGTGCTGCACCTACTTACGCCCACATCACAAGCCACCTCGCTGTCGTTCACACTCACATCCACGCGACGGCAACCTTACCGGACGGTTGAATTCGGCACTGGGCGGTTTACTGACGCTACGCCTCGAGCCAATGACGCTATCGTCTTTCCAATCGTAGAAAACTTTTTACACACGGTTGTGTGGCTTGTTAGAGGGGCTTACTAGCTACATCACGCAGCACTCCCCCCCTCTGACCTCTGCCCCTTCCCCGACCCCAATCACCACCACGTTCAAATATAATGGCAAACTACATGCGCCGTCATCAGGAGCACGATCCGCCGATAGGGGAGATCCCGGTACCTCATGGCCCAGAGACCGGTGATGAACACGAGCACTTCCCTCGGCGAGCCTCCGGACACTATGCCACCGACTACGAAAAGCAAATCTTCTCGCATCTAACCCAGCCCGACGACTCCTATACTCCTGAGGGTGTTTACTGGGCCGATCTTCCCCTCGCCAAGAGATGGGCTTTCGTCAGCAAAGTCGATCGGGCTGAAGCCAAAAAAGAGGCTGGCAATGTCTGGGCTATGTTCAAGGAGGATCCTCTGAGCCCGGTTGCCTGGTATTTCCGCAATGCAATCCTTCCGGGTGCCGGTCTGGGTTTAGAAGGATACGTCCTCTTCTCCATTGGAAATCTCGAGCCTCTGTTCAGTGATGCATGGAAATCATGCTGGGGCGATGATGGCACCGAGTGCAGCAGTAACTGGGTGGCTTCGGTCACGTACCTGGAGATCATTGGTATCATGGTTGGCCAGGTTGTTGTCGGTGTATGTTCACGAAACTTGGAGCCTCCTGCGAATGAATTTGCTAATATAAGACGCAGATTATCGGTGACTGGATTGGCCGAAGATGGGGTCTTATTCAGGACGCCGTCATCATGCTTCTCGGTCTTCTTATGTTGACCGGGTCGTGGGGTCTGACTTTGCAAGGTTGGGTCATCATGTATGCTTGGTCCTTATTTGTATACGGTATGGAAAACCAGCCCCTCAACGCTTCGAGGGTTTTCATTTTGTTGACTGATCGTCTATAGGTCTTGGCGTGGGAGGCGAGTATCCCATAACAGCTACATCATCCATGGAAAACGCCGTCTCAGCTGGAAAGCTGTCCACCCGAGATGATCGTCTTCATCGTGGTCGCAAAGTTACTATGGCATTCCTGATGCAAGGTTGGGGGCAGTTTGTCAACCAGGTCGTTTTGATCGTCCTACTAGTCATTTTCAACCGTGGTAGCGGCGATCCGCCCTACTCTGTCACCGCTGCTCAGTACACTTTCAGGTTATCTTTTGCCTTTCCTGCCATTGGTACTCTCTGGCTCGCATATTACCGAACTTGGAAGATGAAGTCAGCCAGTAAGCATCTCGACAAGGCCAAGAAGAAGGCGAATGTCACAGGTTATGATGTCAAGTCTCTCAAGATGACTTTGAACAACTTTGGTGGCCGGCTCTTTGCAACAGCTGGTGGGTGGTTTTGTAATGATGTGTTCTTCTACGGCAACAAGCTGTTCCAAAGTATGTCGTATCCTTGATTGGGGCTCTTACAAATACTGATCGAAGTACAGGCTCGTTCATCAACGTCATCTCTGACAATCCGAAGTCACTTTTGACGGTTTGGTCCTGGAACATGGTCAACGTCGTTGTTTCTCTAGCCGGCTATTATGCTGCATCGTTCCTCATCGATAACAAAATGTATGGGCGTAAGAATATGCAGCAGGTCGGCTTTTTGATGTGCTTCATCATGTTCGTCATTCCTGCTTTCAACTACAAGTACTACACCAGCGCCGCCGGCATCCACTCATTCCAGGCAATGTACTTCTTGTCATCCTTCTTCAATCAGTTTGGACCAAATTCGGTTACTTTCCTCGTCGCTGGCGAAGTCTACCCGACCCAGATCCGAGCTAGCGCTCACGGTTTCTCAGCCATGATTGGCAAGGCCGGAGCTTTACTCGCCTCTGTCCTTTACAACTATATCGATAGCCAAACCAAGTTCTATGTTGTGCCATGGTTTGGGTTGGCCGGCATGGTGATTACGTGGGTCTGGCTCCCTGACACGACGGGCCTTGACCTCAAGGAGCAGGAACGACGATGGCAGTATATCATGGAGGGTCGTGAGGAGGAGTACCACGGTATTGCTATTCATCCCGCTCACTTGTCCATGTGGGAGCGATGGATGGGCGTTGGTAAGAGTTATCATCCAGACCTGGATACGAAGGCCAAGATCCGGGATATGAGAGGAGAATGGGAGGAGAAGGAGGCAGCGAGGTCCGCGAATGAGGTTGAGAGTGCAGCGATTGACGATGACGATGACGACTTCACCGAGGAGATTCAAAACTACTTCAAAGGCCAACCATCGAACTCGACCATGTGGAAAGCAGAGAAGGGAAAGGGAGCGGATAGTACCCCATCGTCTTCTCGTAACGGAGAGCCAGACGAAAAGTCTAGCGACTGAAAGTTCTTCGACTGTCGTTTTTGGCGCTAAGCATCGGCGTTTGTGGGACATTGGTATAGTTACGATTATTGGACATGACACCTACCGGAGTAGATGGCATCGTTATATCCTATCAATTGACTGAATCGTTATTCGAGAGTTGACTATCTGACGGCGTCCCACTGTGAAGGCTCCTTGCGTGTGTTTATGCTAACACACTGCCACTACGGACGACGGACTGTGAAGAATCGTACCAAGGTGTGCTTCACATGTGGATGCTCAAGTTAGGTACCTGTAAGATACCAGTGATGAGTACTTCGCACAGTGAATGGCAGACTTCTATGTGGCGCTCTCTAGATCTAGATTGTGGAGTAGCCCAGGTCCCAGGACGAGGTATTATTGAGGTAGTTCCTTGTTTATTTGGTTGGGCAAATTTTGTGTATCGCCTACGAATATTCTACAGTATTGCTTGCAATCACGTAAATACTATATATAACGCGTGGAACTGCAAAGTACTCGTATCGTGTTGTTACTTGTTTCAGGCTCTGATTAGTGTCATGAGACTTCGCAATACGAAACCCAGCGACAAGCCAGCTACATATTTTTCATCATACGACGCTGATCGTTATCATCACTTGGAGTCGTAGCCTTTAGGTGTATAGTCTGGATGTCTAGTAGAGGATAGTGCTCCTCTGCCTAAGAAGCTGTCGACGACCTGGGGTCACCCGTTCGACTCTCATCTGTCGGGATCGGGTCGGGATATCTTGTGAGCAGGGTGTTTCACAAATTAGGGCTGGCTTGGGTAGCTACCTACTGACAAGGGTTATTATGAGTCAGCCTTGGAATACTCATAACTAGGGCCGACTCTATGCAGACTATATGTGTTCCCAGTGGTGATACATTCCGTTGTCCATCAACCCAAAACTCTTATAATCAAGACCAAAAGGGTTACACCAGGTATCTGTACATAGTCCCATGTTGCGATAGTAAGTGAGATATCAACTGAGCTTGGAAAATAAGAAAAGAAAAAGGAAAAAGCCTTGTCCCCCAAAGCGGTATTTTTTGCCATTTCGACCTATGTTTCGATTTCCCCCTAGCCAGCCTGTTCTCGGCCCTGCCGAAGGCAAGCGTTCCAAGACATTTTCCCGGGAAGATGATATGTTCAAGGCCGCTATTTGTGAGTGGATGTCGGCGGCATTGGGGTTGGGAATTTGGTGATATTTCATAGCTAAAGGTACTCATTGGATACGTTCGAAAATGACGCTCCATTCGACGTAGTTAAACAACCATTCATGGAGTTCCATCAAAGCCTCTCTGTGGCAGAGTAGATATTGATACTAAAGACTCCAGCTGAAGCTCGAGCCAGCTCATAAGGGCTCTAACTATTGATACAACAGACTGTGCCGGCGCATTTCACTGCTTTTGAACCCTCTGCTCAAGGGCCGTCTAGGTCATGCTTCATTGGCGAATTGGATTGTGTGACTATATCCGAACACAACGCACATTTGAATAGCATGCGGCATAAGCAGTAAAGTTCCACGTCCATGGCTCACGCAGTGAGTAACATTAGTCAACGCTGGATCTCAAAGATGGATTACTCTGAGTCCGTCGGATAGAATGACAGTGTAAGTATTGACATGCCATATTTATCGTGACTTCCAATTGAGTTTTGGTAGCATATGAGTAGACATTGTTCGCCAGGAAAGATCTATAATCAACTGGGACTGTAGTCAGTGCAAGGTAGATCCAGGACAGACGTCAACAGAGCACAGTGGACCGTCCGTTCGAAAGACTCAAGTAACTTCTGACGCGAAGTTGTCGAATTCGAAGTTTTCATCAAGTCCTGTATGTATTGCCAGTCACCTCATTTGCGGCAAGTCAATCGGCTATTGATCATTGCTCACAATATATGTCAAAGTCAAATCCCAAGGCCAGATACGTCTATACTACAAATCCTCATATGTAGCACTCGAGTAGCTTGGTCCTCCAGCGGACCTTGAGACAGAGACTGGCAGCCCATCCTAACTACCCCTTTCCATCAGATCAGACCAACCCATGTCAAGCGATTAGATAGCTTGTATCTGCATGAGCTCCCAAGGCATGGCCTGTGTAGATTTCGGTCACGTCTTCTACCGGATACCCACGCGAAGGTTCATGGCGGCGCAAGCCAGACTCGTGCACTGCGCCTCTAAGACAGTAATTGATAGTTGTGCAGTCGATGTGAGAAGACCACGAACTTTTGGTTGCAATTTCCGCTACGCCTGAAATGATGATCTGTGGCGAATACGAGTTGGCGACTCTCTTCGCTTGCCAGGCACATCACTGTACCGGCGCCAATACGATCGTTCGACTTCCCCGACGCCCTCGAAGTCATGTCAAAAACAGATGGACATGCTCCCTTCATAGACAAGATTCTCTCAACTCTTCTTGGCATCTGTACAAAGCAGTCCGCTTCGGTAACGGCAAATGCGGTGCCACAAGTTCATTATTGCCGTTTTTCACTTTGCCTCGATACTAGATGGCATGACTTTTTGAGTCGGAGATGCGTATATCCCCAAAAATGGTACGTCTAACGGATGATCCAAGTCAGTTATGATCAGGTTTCCTGACAACAGTCACCATTATCCACGCGCCCTACGAGGTTTGAGCTGGCCACCAGCTTGTGTAATCCACCACGCGGTCTTCAAAGAAGACCACCGGTCGTCTTTCTCGTGGGCGGTGAAGCTCGACTCGGAGCAACGGTTGTCTTGCTGGCGGGTCCTGCCAGCTCAAGCATGGATACCGCTTAGCAGCTTAAATCAAGAAAATCGACGTTGGGCGAGAGAAATCATTCCTCTCGACAGCGCTGAGCTCGGCAAGGTCATTGGAAGCCGTACGAAGAGGGCATGTCCAGTGACCCATGCCAACGGATCAATGTCAATTAGGGGTTTCACGAGATACCACCAGCTCCTCAGGCGGGAACAGCGCTGGTGATTACAAGCCCAAGACAGATACAAGACTGAAATATCTAATATATAAATACAAGTGCAAAGCAGGTTCTCGCCCATGTCCCCGGGGTTTTTCCTGTGCAAACCGGTCATTGACTAAATCGTCCCAGATATCGACACATCTTATTCCCAGAATCGACTTGAATATCCTGATCGGACAGTCTAATGGACGCTAGGTACAAGGACCTTCATGCTCACCCCCAAGGCCCGGGAGACGCTTGCCCAATGGCACTTCAGATCGTCAATGATGAACGACAGAATGACGGATCTCTTCGAGGCAAGGTCATCTCGATCACAGGATGCTCCTCGGGACTGGGCATCGAGACGGCGCGCGCGCTCTTGCCGTCACCGGCACAACGTTCTTTCTCACAGCCCGCGACCTCACCAAAAGACAGAATGCTCTGGGCGACTTCTTCTCCAACTACCTACCCATCACAGCTCCACCTCCTACAACTCGATCTTGGATCACTCTCGCGTGTTC
Organism: Xylariaceae sp. FL0016; assembly: GCA_022578815.1. Lineage (NCBI taxonomy): Eukaryota > Fungi > Ascomycota > Sordariomycetes > Xylariales > Xylariaceae > Xylariaceae sp. FL0016. The sequence continues at coordinate 1,954,683 of MU388725.1, read as the reverse complement.
GCTCGTGCGTCGATGCCCTTGAATGCCAGAGCGGCAAGCTTAATGGGTTGGTCACCGACGCCAGCGTTCGGTTTGTGCCGCGCGGCCAGACGCAGGATGGCTTCGACACAAACCTCGGCACGAAACACATTGCGGGATCCTTACTGTTCGAGCTGCTGAGGCCCATACTGCATGCGTCGACCACGAGGAAATTGCAGAGCAGGGTCGTGATAGTATACAGCACAGCACATCGGAGGGCCAAAATCGTGTTCAATAAATAACCTTAACATGGAGAAAGGGAGATACGACAAAGGGATTGCTTATGGTCATAGTAAGCTGGCCAATGTGTAAGCCTGCTCCTCTTGTTTTGCATAGCTTCCCTGTATTCATCTTAAGGTCTCTCTCCTTCCCCCCTCTTTCTCTCTCTCACTTTCCTGGGCAGATATATGGTTAACGAGATCAAACGCCGCTACGGCACCCAAGGCCTGCACACCTAGAGCGTCCATCCAGGCGACATCCGCACAAGATGGCAGCGACCAAAGTGTAAGTACTGCTGGGGCCCATCCCGTATTCATCGAGCGAATCTTCGAGGCAAGGTCGCCGTGCCGTGTATAGGGGACAGTGTATTTGCGGCGTGGTGTATAACTTCGGGTCGCTTGTCAACAAGCCCCCTCCACCCAATCCACGAAGAGTGTTTGCTGACCTCTGATGGTCCAGTTCACGATGTCCTCACATTCTCAAAGCCGGACCTATAAGTACATCGATGTATATGCAGAGCCCGGCGCAATGCGCAGCTACAAGGGTCTGGGGCGATTGTGAGTAGGCAACTGGAAGGCAAAGAGGGCGCGTCCCTCGAGCGGTGTCAGTTCAGCGAGCCGGCGAAACAGGAACACACGGACTTTGATCCTGAACACACGCCCTGGACCTACGACGTAGAAGATACCTGGAGACTATATGACATCTCGCCGAAGCTGGTTGACATGAGCGGATAACGTTGGTTGCAACGTAGAAAATGTCAGTCACTTGCGGAGTGGCAGGCACCAAACGCCCTGCGTCTGTCGTATACAACTCGTATAAGGATGTGAGTAAGCTAGCTTCACATATAAATCCTTACTCTTCCGTAGCTCGCCATCTTGACGCATCACGTTGTTTGACATTATGTCACAGTGTCCTTCCGAATAACGCAAAGATGGATTGGCGAGCCTCTTAGATCATGAAGGCCCATGCGAGAGTGTATACGTGCAAACCTGTGCCCCTTTTGCCTCGTTCAAGATCGGACGGAGAGAATAACTCAGACACCATAATACTTGCTCGTTTCCAGTCACACGCGTCTCATCACAAGTCATGTTCCTGCATGCCAGCAGCGGCACTTGTATACCATAGATCCAAGGACTGTGTGATAACCACTGGCCTAGGCAAATCCAGAGGTAGCCCAATCTCGCCGTTCCATAGCTAAGACGTCTCTTTGTGCCCTCCAGGAGGCGGATGCTTTGCTCGCATCAGCCTAGGCAGCGTGACGTTACCTTAGATGCCGAGCTTACTGACATCCCACTTGGTGTTGATTTAACGCGATAGCCACGAATCATGTCATTTTTGACAGTCAACCTCAGTCAAGGAAATTTCTGGGAAGCGTTTGTCCATGTGCTCGGGGGATGCATCCGTCTCCCACGTGCTCGTTTGCCCCTCCTTTCCAACGACCGCAAGGTTCCCTATCCGACATGAACGGTCATCTGACAGCCTCACAGTAGTGCCTTGCTGTCCCTATCTCGCGAGTCCATTACTACAATAGTGTGTGAGACTTCTCCAGAAAAAAACAAGGACTACTGATAAGACTTGTCGGCCAGAGCATGCCCTTGGTTCAAACTGTCGTCGAGTCGACGTTCTAGGACGTAACGCAATTACTACCGATACACGATGGACCTGTGCCATATACACTCCGGACAACGATTTCGAATTACCAAGAGGATCAAGCAGGGCCTGGTGGGGGGCAAATTGCCCGACGTATGTGTGCCGGGCATCCCAATCGTCATGAGAACAAGTGCCATGATCCACTCAGTGTGGAGGTGAAATCTCGCGATAGCCTCATGGGTGTGGGGTTGGGGCGAGCCAGCAGATTGGACACGATTACCAGAGAGCAGTATAGAGTGGAGCAACTTGTCAAGGTCACAGGTCAGATCCCCTTGGCACCTGACTAGAAGCTTTCTTGAAGTTGCTAGGGATGATAGCTTAGTGCAGGTTTGTTCTTCATCACTATTCAGACTGGAGTTGAACTGGCGCGATGTAATGGTCTACGATTTTACTAGTGCTACATGAACACGAGCAAGCAGGCCCTGTCCACGGCAAGGCTCCTGCTTCGATACAATGCAAGCCACGGTTTCGATCAATGGGCGATGGTCCAGCACAACAATACAGTAACCACCAAAGTGATAGTCTTGACAACAATGGCAAATTCCGAGATGTGAATCCTGAAGCTGGGGCGGCCAAACTGGTCCAGCTGTTGTCAACAGCCGGTGCCTCTGCGGTCAAATAACAGCATAACGGTTTGGAAAAGCAAAAGGAAGCTGACGGGACCCCTTCAGACACCGGTCGAGGGTGTTTGAAGCCGTCACAACAACTAGCTTTGTCGTGCATTCCCCCGCGCGTTGGAGGGCAGGCAAAGGCAAGTTCAAATTTGGCCACATTACCTAAGTCTCGGATGTTAGTCAGAACATTCCCCGGAGTCCATTGTGCACTCCTAAGGTTCGCCCCCCCCCCCCCCTCCCCAACAGGCGGACTCTGAGGCATACCCTTAGTACATGGTAGAAGAGCGGAATCAAGCCCATCCCCCCTCGCCGTTCGCTGGAAAGGATTCCGTTAGTTGCAGGCCAAGGTCAGCCTGGTGGTAATTTTTTCCTCCAGGGCGCCGCCTTACCGGCCATGCAAGCAAGACATGACACGAATCTCTCTTATCTTGTCCTTCACATGATCTGTGCTCAGCAGGTACTTCCTAGCCGCTAACCTACCTAGGATTTCAAACAAATTTAGGGCCTAGTGGTCCTGCTACTAGTGCGCCAGTCTGTCACCCGGATCGCCCAAGAGCCGAATTTCTCAACGGCCGGGCCAAGCCCGGTTATAACACAGAAAACACACTACTCTAAAAGCAAACGACCTACCAGGTAGGCATGTACCGGCAGACAGCCCCCATCTCAGGCTGGTCTGGAGCGGCAGGCAGTACTGTGTGCCAGCTGTCTACCGCCGTGGACTCGTGACAACGATCACAGCGGATGAGTGAGAAAATTCGCAGGAAGATAAACCATGGGTAGATTTGCATGTCGGTTGTTCAACCGTGAGGCACCTCAGTCATAGCTGTGTAGGTGGGATTTCTTCGTGACTTTTGCTGTACTATAATACACCTGACATGGTTTCGACATTTGCAATCAAAGCCTGCATTCTGGATCCTGGTGCACTTAGTGTGCGCGTGATAGGGAATGCGCCGTGGGAAATTTGCGAATGGCACCTCCATTTTCCAGGTCGGCGACCACGACCTAGTAGCATGTTCTCATCACCTGGCAGCCGGTGTTTTGGTGGTGCAGTGGGTTCGACGATGGATCATTTCTTGTGAGTCGAACTGAAACCCACATCACATACCTGTGTAGCTGACCTCTATTGGGCTCTCATCTGAGCGTTCTGTCGAGTCGAGGCGAGGCAAGGCAAGGCAAGGCGGCGCGGTTAGCTGATAAGTCAGATATCCTCTCGTTCTCAAGCCACAGACCCTTCCGTCGGTAGGTACATAAGTTATTGAGACAGCTCTGTCCCTGTGCTATCTTACCTTTGGTATCAGAGTTTTACGTTGCCGCTTAGATAAGGTTCCTTCTTAGGAGCTATGTTCGTTGGCAACGAGGTTCTACGGCATCCGTGGAGATGAGGGCAGTGCGCGCCTCACGGCGCTTCTTCGCTGCAATTAAACGCCACCCGTCTACCATCCCGCGTACGGCACTCCAACGTAAGGCTACTTGGGTTTAGGGCAGCTGGATCAATGGCATTGGGGCTTGAACGCACTGTACCCATGCAAGGCCCATATCGCACATGTCTGACTTGTTCACGGGCTCTGCATGGCCTTCTATCGTGGAGGGCCCTTCTGAACAGCCCAAGCGCTAACGACGCCATCCAGCATGCTAGGCTGTAGTGTCCCCGGAAGCGGCTGTGATCGACAGAGTTCCACGAACAGCCATGGCTTGGCACTTGTTCAAGGGTGATCACTGATCAGGCTGGGATTCGATGGAGCGCCCTGTTCAATCTGATACACACCCTTGCTCCTTGGCACAGATTGATTGCTGCGACTGGGCCATTTCAAGCCCTAGACCCTCTTAAAAGTGGATATCAGGAGCTCCTGCGTTATTTGCGGATGCTCAGATGTAGACGGCAGAATCGAATTCGACATGAGCTTCCGCCTTCTCGAAGAGTAAACGGGATCGAAGTACATAGTTTCTTCTCCCTCCCTGTATGTGGTCGGTTACGGACCCCCGGACAGAGGGGACCTGGAGATGGGAGCTAGCATCTGGCATGACAGAGGACTCAGAAAGCCATGGATTAGATTGTGGTTGGAGCCTCATACCTATGTACCTACATAGTACTATGTATCGCCTTTGAAGGTGGGCCAGTGGATTTGACAAATACCGATAACTCACTAGCATGCACGTCTGACCTCGTCTCTGGGGAATGGGAAGGATTGTCAAGGTTGATATTTGGGTCACTTGTCTACTATCTCGCGCTTCTGTGTCTGTGGTATGAATGTTTCCCGTCCCTTGCCTCTCGGGTCCCTTTCCACTGGCGTATGGTCAAAAAGGCAGTGTTGAAAGGGGCAGCAGTAGCATGCCGAGTTCGTCGTGTTCTTCGTGACCGGCTAATCCTCTTGCGGCTGGGGCCATTGCCACGTACGATCCCTAAGCGGGATAGACAACGTGGATTCGATCAATGATCATCCTCTGTACTGTTCAACGTCCAATTCGGACTAGTGAGCACCATTCAGAACAAGATGATGCCAAGGCTCCACCTCCACCATGTCGCAAATTGACATTTGGTTCTGCAGCCTACCCCATTAGATGGTGATGATAGAGCAGGGTAGCAAGAACGGACGGTATTGATGGTGATGGTGGCAGACCCACGCGGCTACTACAGTGGCATGAGTGCAATAACCACCTGTTCACAATGGGTATTCACATGATTTTAACAAGACCTCATCAGTCCCACTACCCGCAGTACTACATAGTACCCGGACGACGACAGGGGGAGAACATGTGCTTCAGAGGGTCTCTACGATAAAGTAATCTCTTCAAAACCCCGGCCGACGCTGGCAGCCCTAGACAGGAAGATTTCAAACCCCTGACGATGAAGTCAGTACAGTAGCAGAAGAAATGTTGCGTTTGACAAGATAGATCTTATTTAGATGGGTCATGTTGAGATGACTTTTATTCTACTCGCTATAGACAGGGCCTCAACGATTTGTTCGTGCTTACGGTTGACCTGATGCGCACTATTGGGTTACAGTAGTACAGCATTGCGCCTCCGTTCTCGGCGTTTACTGTAGTAGTGACAGTACAGTAGAATCCCAAGGTCCGTATGCAGAAGGCTATCAATACCTGTGCGACGCCGGGTTATTACTTACCCCCAAAGAGCATCTGCTGACTTGGGGTTCTTCTGAGTCAAAACGATCAAACGTCCATCTGGTATCGATGTTTGGCTTTAGATGGCTTTGATGGCTGAATCAATGTTCCTATAACTGACCGAAGGTTCGCCCGGGCCGCGCCATGGCTCGTTGGCTAAGAATCAAGCTTAAAGGCACGGGAGGCCGTTGACTTGGCCAGCGCGCACATAGTCGCAAGCCTCTTCGTGGGGTCGGCGCTCAACTATTTGACAACGGTGAGAGATAGGACTGGATAGGAGAGAAGGTCGCAGTTGCATGGAATGACGGGAAACTGTGTCATTGCTCGTATCGAAAGAAAGCTACCAAAGAGACGCAGGGTCTTGGGCTTGGCACCACGTCGTGACCGCTATGATATTATGTATGCCGACTTGTCTGGGGATACCCAGTCATGGGAAGACAATAGAGGTCCAATAGTACATTGAGAACTATGATTTTACCAGCAGTGTCATTGTGTCATTGGGCTGCTTTATCCCGCAAGGAAATAGCAGACAGCCCAAGTCAGACCCAGGTTCTACCCGCAAATAAGAGGCGCTGCACCCAATCACGAACCGGCCCCAGACACCTCAATCCTCAATGACGAAAAGCTACGTCAGGGGTCCCCGGCTGGACCCCAGTTCACGGCGCGACTGTGCGCTGTTGGTGTTGTTGTTGCTGCTGCTTGCCGTACGTGCTCAGTATTCGCAGCATTCAGGCCGGCATTCAAGCATTCATTCCTCGACAAGTACCGATGCGCTACTGTGCATCGTGTGCTATGAGAGCCTCTTGCCTCCTTGGGTAGGTCAGTACGTAGTGCTAGGCATTGTTCATTAAACCTCCCTATTCATACGCAAATTTCCATCTATATCCCATATCTTAGGTATATGGAGGATGGCATGGGAGATAGGGAGATAGGTAACAGAAGCCTAGGATGATGCTGGCCTATGCAGGCCCGGGACGTCATGACCATTTAACGACTCTTTTCTCGTCTCACGGGGACGACGTCAGAAAGCGGCAGTGGATTTGTCTGGATCACGGCTCGGCGAGTTCGTCATGCATGCAACCGCTGGTTTCATCCCGTCGATATTGTTTTAGAAAGCGCAGTCATCTTCTGTCATTCATTCCTTGCGACGTGGTGACGGAATTCCTCGCTCTGTGCCCCCAGCATGAGCCACGAGTATAGCATGAGACGGATCCTACCTACGTCGTATATCATGCGAAAAGGCTGAGCAATGTTTATTTTGCATTCCTGAACCCCAACAGCGCAATAGGACCCTGCATATTGGACAGAGACCGGCACATCCATTTGCCTGCTTACTACTAGAGCAATTTGCCTGACTGCTTACTTACTTGATTGCTGAGAACGTGAACACTTACTTCCACCAGGTACGCGGAGGTACGTATGCTAGGTGTGGTACCCTTTTAGGCGTTGAAGCGCTCGCTGACAGACTCTGATGAGTCGCGCAGCGCCTTGAACGCTTGGGTGGTGAGGCTTCCTTGGGATGCTGACTCTGAGCTAAGGCACTCCTAGTCTTTCTTTTCCCCTTGGCGCAGGGCGAATTGGAGACAGGACTTCTGAAGTGCCGCTACATGGCTTATTCGGGGGATCGGGCGAGCTGGGGACCGGCCATACCCCGGCTCTCGCTTGTGTACTGGGTGCACAGAAATGACGTAGCCAACACCTACCACTACGTACCTACTTTGTGTCTATGTCGGTTCAGCTCTACGTGAGAAGAGCCTCTCTCCGTCCACGTACCTATCACTGTATGGCGTCCCACCATCCACACCCAAAACATCGTGTTCACAAGAGGACCGATTGCTCGAGCACCTATACGTGCTCATCAATGGCTGGCCGACAAAGACCAACGATTGTCGAGATAAGGTTGTTTCGAAGAAGTACACAATACCCAAGTACAAAAGACTAAGTTTTAGGTGGTTGTGATGACAGCGGTAGGGAATGGTGGTGCAGTAGCCATGCCAGCCAGTGGAATAGTCCCTGCATGATGGGGGATGGTGTGTCCTCAATACCTTACTCTGCATCAGTGGCGTTGGCTACCTTACATTCGTCGCACTGCTGGTAATACCATACCCAGCCATACCTACTCTGGTAGGTGTAGTGTGGAAAGTGTGGAAGGGCCATGAACTCCCCTCTGTCAAGGTCATTGAGCGGGTAGGGGGGTAAGGGTGTGAGCGTACAGAAATGGGTCTGGAGGGTCTCGAGATTGCTCGCTGTCCGCACACCCTCCCCTGCTTCTGTCCACTTCATCCTCCACTATCTCCATATCCATCCTTTCTGATGCTGCTGGTGGGTGGGATTTCCCGTCGACTTCAATCTTTTCCGCCCTCCCTCTCTGGCACCAAGCACGTACCGACGACTAGCTTGTACCGGTACCAACGCTAAGACAGTCAGTTCCACAACGACTGCTCCACCATCTGTTCTCTCACTCTCCCTTTTGGTTAGAGGACCCTGATACCCTCCTCTAACCACGCTTTAGCCTACCAGCCCAACCCTGCAACGTCGCCTGTGCATCTTGACGAACTACCACTTGCCAGTCCTGCCAGTTGACGTACTGCTCATTCCATCATAGGCCCCTACCATACCTGTACCATACCTGCTTGAGGTAGCAGACCTGTAGCTGTGCTCTTATGTAAAGCCTGCCATTCCCTACCTGTCCCAGCCTGATCTCTCGAGGATTTACTACCATCTATCCCCAACTTCACCTATAACTTACAAGCCTACAACCTCAACCTTACGCTACGGGCAAACAAAGCATCAAGCATCTACACTCCAGGGCTACTACAAGTAAAGGAGGGCAGGAGAGAAAGAAAGAAAAATATACTGCCTCGGACTACCCGCGCGTGGTTCCAGTAACACGTCTAACGTCTAGCGAGTACTTGTACAGGTCTTACATGTACATCTGACCTCGAGATATCTGGCGACTGCTGATCTTTAACTCTTCGGTCTTGAAACGAGCCACCAAAACCCACATTCTCATGATCAGTCGTGGCCCAAAACGGCTGTTGTCAAATTGGACACTGTCTTTTCGAATATCTGACCCCCGTTGAATCTCCATATCCTACCCTACCGTACCATACTCATTCAACCCTGCCACTGCCGACTCCTCTAGGGGATATTGGGACTGTCGATCACTCTACTTACCGTCGTCACTCAACTCACTGCACCCAGGTGGGCTAAGCATAGGGTCCCACCTGTCCCAATCACTCGAGAGCATTAAGCTTCAGCCGGGTTGGTCCTGCTCAGAAGTACCGACGGGGGCCTCTCCTTTGTACCTTCGTCCAAACCATTCGGGGGTTCCTGGTCGCATACTTCCCTCTCCGTGTCTTGCCAAACACACTTAAGGCTCGCTGATCCCCCTCCACGACTTGTGACGGATCACCCTTTACTGGATCTCGAAAAGCAAGTCACCGTCTAGGCAAGGTGACACGAATCTGTCCCTTTCGGGATTCCGCATCTGATCAACAATATACTCGGCACCTTTTCCTGTCTACGACAACAACAGGAGTTGAACTCCTCGTGGGAAAGCCTCATCTTCCGGCTTCTCAGCTTGTACCATATATCTTTTCCTGTCGAAGATGACTATGACCATTGATCATCATTCACGACTCGGAGCACTCAACTTCGACCACATGTCTTCCTACTCAAACCCCCCGCATTTCACCAATCCATGGGCCTCGGGCTCATCGGGTCAACACGCCAGCCAGGGCATGTACTCCCAAGGGCTCAGTGCCAACTTGGGTGGTCTGGACTCAATGGCAAAGCATCGGACAGGTCCCAGCACCAGTGCCTCAATGGCATCGTATGGGAGTATTCCAGTCACAGCAGCTTCAGCAGGTAGCACTCTCATGGCAGCCGACGTATATGGACAACCAGACTTACTCAATATACCACAAGATCTCCTAAGTCTCAACCGAATGCAGACTTCGTCCGCCCCATATGGGGAGCCGTCGTATGCCGCGGCCACGGCTGCCTCGCCCGTCAATCCGACCTATTCGGCGTCGCCGAACTCGTACGATGGTGTATCGGGGTACGCACCCGCCCCTATGCGCTCAACTTTTGCATTGGCGCCCGAGGCCGACAACCGAAGGTATTCACAGTCGTCAGTTTCCTCAACTTCATCAGTGATCGACCCAGGCGAATCACTGCGATCACACCGGAGCCCGTTAGTTGACCAAGATCACAGAGGCTTGCACCATACCGACGACCGTAGGGCTTTCGCCGATGCCCTCGACGCTGGACAAGGCATGCTCGCCATGAGCCAGGAGACGCCGCGCGCAATTTACCCCCCAGCCAATCGTGGTCGAGGGTCGACCGACTCATACGGATTCCCATCGACACACTCGAATAGTTCCTCGATATCATCAGCCAGTGCATATGGTAGCGGTTATTATGCCGGCTCAGTTGACTCGTCAGTCAGCGACTATTCCACAGCAGGATCCGATATTGAATCGGTCTCATCAAGGACATTACCTCGACCGAATCTTATGACACAACCACCGCCAGCGCCGCAATCGATGATGGGCCAATTTAGTTCCAAGGTTTCATCGAGTACACAGAAGAAGCACAAGTGCAAGGTTTGTGACAAACGATTCACAAGACCCAGCTCTCTGCAAACACATATGTATAGCCACACAGGGGAAAAGCGTAAGTCCAATTGACACATCTTAAAAATCGAAACTATCGCTAATGGTTTTCAGCCTTTTGCTGTGAGGTTGAAGGATGTGGTCGCCACTTTTCAGTTGTATCAAATCTTCGAAGACATCGAAAAGTACATAAAAATGACGCCAAATCGGACGCGGGATCTGAAGATCATCAAGACGACCACTCGGACTAAAATATTTGATGCGGTTCCTTGCACCTTTACATACGAAAGATTTATGACAAAGATCCCTTTATGAGGTGTTCGGGTATGCGAACGTTTACACCTACAACGAGTTTGATCTTCTGGTCTATGCACGGACTAGAGAAGTGTGTCGGGCAGCATTATTTTTTCTGCCCGATGCGCTAAAATGGCTAGGTGGATGTGACGTCGTATTTTGGGCATGGGAAGGCATCATTATCATTTGCTGCGATTTCATGGAGCGACAGTATGATTTCGAGCGCGGTTAAACCGCGCAGACCACCGAATGAGCGAGCTTATTTTTGTTTTTGGTATAGAGGACGGACTGGGGATGAGGAGGCATCTTGCTGCTGCTGTTGCTGCATACCTTCTCGTCCATCGCTTGTGGCGGCTCTGCTCATCCGCAGAGGCTGTTACCACCATTACTATTTTATCAGTTGGGAGAGCTGGGTTTTCGCGAGGAGATACCCTCAGAACGGCGTTCAGGGGCCAAGGGCGGGTTCACCAATTGACAACCGGGTTCAAAATCACATTGCATTCGTTTGATTAAACCGAAGACAGGTCATGGGGTTGACCTACACCTTCACGGGAGGCAAAAGAGCGGGAGCGAAATGGTGTTGATGATCACCTCTGTACAATTAGCCATGCTACGCATATACCCTGGAAAGGCAGAGCAAATTTCTTCGATATTGATAATGCCCGGTGTTGGCATTGTCAGACGAAGCATTTTACATTCGCTACTGCCTCTGTAATTTAATAGTCGATCATCGACAATATACATGATGCGAATACACCCTGCTCCTTATGAGATGAACGGTTGACAACAATATGTGTGTGCCAGTCCCGTGAGGACTTTTGATGCGATCGACAACGCATGTTGAGTAGCAATACCAGAAACATGACCCTTTCCCCGCCTTCGCAGGGTCATCCGTATGCTGCGACTGAGGCTGCAAGCCATCGCCATCCACAGAGATGGTAACACGCACGAAACGGACCAGAAGAAGGCCAAAACCCGCACCGCAACCCCCTCCCCGCGCGGGCCGCCGTGCTTTCGTGCTCTCGTTGGCCAGAGTGCACCTGTGATCGTCGCCGAGTCCCCCACCCGAACCCATTCCATGCCACACAGGAGCGGAGTCGGCATCGAACCGAGCCTGCTAGAGAGAATTCCAGGGGTCGTAGACCATTCACAACCGTGGCTTACTTTCCAGGTCAGGGTAAGGCATTGAACCGCAGCGAAAAAGATAGACACGCACTTGGTACGAACTCGTTGGGATCGAATTCACGGAGACATCTCAAAAAAGTGACCCCATTAAAACTTGTAATATGTATCTCCATTCTTCCTACACACATGCCTTGACCTACCTGTGCACTTGACAAGCCCGAGATTTGCCTGGGCGGGGCGGAGATTTCCTCCCTGCGATAGGGCGGCCCTCTGGGTCATTCCGGCGAATCGGAATGGCCTTGACTGCTCCTGAATATATACTTACGCCTGCGTCTTACGGGCATGACTTTTGCCAACCAGGTGAGGAATTCCCTCCTCCCCCCCCCCCCCCCATGGAGACCCCCTCTCCGCCCTCCGCGTCACCGAGGCGAGGGACGAGTGCGAAAAAGGGCCCGCGGGGGCCTCTCCGTTCCCGCGCTCACGCGAAATGCGCGTTCGTCCGTGTTCTGTCTGCCATATGCAATGTGGTCTGGCTGATCTACCGCGTGCCGACGCGCCAACCAAACGAAAACGCGGTCCCAGCTCGCGCGGCATGGTCGGGCGGACGCAACACCCCTCGTAGCGAGGCGAAGCCGGGACGACAGTGATCGGGACGAATGAATGCCGCGAAGCAGACTCTGTTTGTACTTCCCTGTCGGTGAATGGCACACAAGGTAGCACATCGGAGGTAGCGTACAAACAGGGAAGGCAGTTTTCTGGGAGAGAGTTTGGTTTTCGCGATGAGCTTTACCAGCGAACGAGAGGCAACTGTTTCCAAATGCCTGTTTGGGACCGACGATCACCTGGGTCACTAGTCCGTCTTGACAGCGGCTCCCAAACATGAAACACCCTCCGAACTGCAACGCTACCCTAGCCAGCCAGCCTAGAGTAGTGCACATGTGGGCTCCTCTACTCTAATTCCCTCTACTCTAATTCACTGTCTATCTCCTGCTTGATGGATTGCGAAAAGCTCTCCTCTCCAAATAGATCCAATCCATTCCTCTCATCCTGACTGGATGAAGGTAGGTACATAAGTTTTGCTGCTGACGGCATGGCACGAAGGATGGCTTCTCGAAGAAAGCAGCCAACAATAGACGTACATAGGGTCATTACGCTTGGGGCGCTGTTTTTAGTGTCTTATTCAGCACGGCGACCCGAAACAACGCCCCCATCTGAAGCGCCGTTGTAGGACCATGTTTGTTGTTGTGGAGGACAGCGGATACTGCAAATAGACAGAGCCGTGCCTGCTGTGCTGTGTGAGCGAGCGGCAGTCATCAACGAACGATGCGGTGTGAAGCAGCGAGCCAATGGGAACAAAACCCCCCATAGGCTTCGAGAAGGCGAAGCAAAACGGCCCATGATACCTTGATGACCACCTAGCGCACGTGATTGTGTCGAAAGGTGGGTAACGATCGGCGGTCATATCGCGCGTGGTCTGGGACGGAGTCGTGGAGACACGACGTCTGATATGAACCCCCGAGTTCGATATTGGTCGCTTATCGGTAAAAGAACCAGAAGCGCAAACTCGGTCCGCGTTCTGTTTCAAGCCATCACATGAAGTGATGCGACACCCGACCGAAATTGAAGTCCTAGGTAACTGTCTTGCAAATGCCGCGTCGTCTTCTTGGCCGACGTCCTCGCATGGAAGGTCGTGGCTGCAACGGGAGCCACAAATATGAGATGTAAGAAGAAGCCCGCTAATAACAGCTCCTACGTCTTATCTACAGCTGACTGGGAGTGAGTGGCATATGCCGGGTTGGGTTACAAGAAGGCTGTGTTCACTGATGGTGGCGAACTCTAGAGCAAGTGCCTCATTGCCCCCTTCCGTTGGCCTGACTACGAATTGCTCTGATTGGGTGCAATTTCACTGGCTGGCAGGCAGGCAACGAATGGAGGACAAAACACCCAATCGATGGAGAGCCAGTGGGCAGCATTCGTGTCCCGTGTTGAGTCTTCCTAGTCAATAGGATACTCCGTAGCTAGTAGCGAAAGGCAACTCGCCACCACATTCTCCTCTCCATTTGAGTTAAAAACTCGGGCGTCCACTGGCGCTTGTTCGCGTCGCCGGGGCGGAGAGGAGACAATGAGGAGGATGGATGAGGGTGAGGGTGGGACCATACGAGGCTCGTTAACGATAAGGAGTTGCGCAGCTTACACGCCTCTCGGCAAGCCGTTGAAATCACCATCAACAAGGTCAGCCCTTGTACGATACCAATATATTGGCAGCTCGGTAGCAGTCTGAGATATCAATCTGGTCCTCACTGTTGAGAGCTCTGAAATCTGATGCCGGAACGGCATGGGGAGTGATTACTGGGCGCGTGAATACCTGCCATAGGTGGTAGCCTCTACCTAATGATGTTAGAGAGCTAGGAGGAGGAGGAATGGGTCTGAGGGGACACGCTATGTATCACAGAACGACGCGATGGTGCAAAGAACATCAAGAAACATAAGGTAAATATGTACCTACCTCCTACCTAATAATTCCTGCTCGCCCACGGTGCCCCAACTGGAGGTGGATGAATCCATTCAGACACCCAATGACGACACGGCTGGTAGTTTTGCGGGCGATGACGTCGCTGGGACAGCCTGCAGTCAGCGCCCAGCTTTGCAGCCCCGTCAAGGGTCCTCGGGCCCCACGCACTGAAGGGTTGCCACAGCTTGGGAGCGCCGGTTCGTGAGGTTTTGGCTATGGCTAATAAACCGGGGAAACTGGACAGCCGGGATGCCTTGATTGGTGGCCCCGTGGCTCCGAGCCTTCAAGGGGCATCCCATCATCTCCATGCACCTCTTCCCTCCTGTCGACAATTGGCTCCTGGAAAGTACCCAACCACATGTCCCGCTACCACTACCACGATCTTCAGGGTCCTCCTCTTTGCAGCGACCACGCATCACGGTATCCCAACTAGCAGCCTCCAGGGGAGAAGGGTCCGTTGGTATCTTGGTTGGGTGGTACCACAGATGATGCTATGATGCTACTAGTGATGCTGATGCTGTCTCCATTACTTGCCTACCCGCCTACTTGCCTTATCGCGTGCTATTACCGCATTCAACGATACGATACGATACGATCCTGTGGTGATACTAATACTGGCGGCAACAAGGCGATGGCATCCTCGTCCCTTGCTGGATAGATGGAAACGCCACATATTAACTCTTTGAAGCATGTTGCTGTTTTTAAAAACCCCAGCGTCAATTGTGAGGCTGTACTCTGCATCTGTGACAATCGTCGGGCGGCATTGACCAATTCCGCATTGAAGTATCAATGCGTGGGGTCGGGTTCACGCCGTCGAGGTAGCCGCTGTCAAGGTACCCAACTTCTGAAGCGAGCGTTACGTTGGAAGGGCCCTATTTGTTTGACTACCGATCTCCTAGCTACTAACATATGTATGTAGGGGGTACGTACGACGTGTAGGTACTGAATCGTGCTTTACTGTAGCTATCTGAGAAATAGGAGGGAGAAGTGTAGAAGAAACGCGAAAGACAACCTACCTCGCTCATCCTGTCCACGGCTGCGGCGCAAGGTAGGTGAGGTTGAATGTATTGATGTTGACAGACCCAGTCCCGCAGCTCTACTATCGTAGCAAGGAAGCAGCAGTGAAGAAGCGCTGCAGCCTCGGCCAGCAATTACAGTACAAGCTTATTCAATACCTGGGCAAGGTAGATGAATTTGGCATCTACAAGTAGATCATCTACTACAACTATGTACATACTTCCTGACTTGTAGCTACCTTCCTTCAACCTAACCCACGCACAGTCGGTAAAGCCAAGAGGGCCAAGCTTTCGCTGCGTACGCGTCCTGGCCTTGAAAAGCACAGCGGGCTGGAGGGATGGATGGGTGAGTCTAGCATAATCCCTCCACAAATCTTACTCCGTCTCAAAGTCGTCTCTGCCCAAGTCTCCCCGTCTGGCTAGTGGAACCTCTGGTTTCAAGACTTGCGAATATCGATGTAGGTCATTGGGTCGTCCTAGTGTCAGCTGTCCAAACGAATCTGGCACCGCGAGCCCATCAAGACTGATCACTTGCAACCCCATACTAAGTAGAAGCGGCAATGCACACTGAGATCTGATATGCATCCACTTCTACTCAGGCGTCCCCAGAAATGCCCCCAAGTACTGTTGGCCAATCTGCATGATCGCAATGAGTTGAAGAATAGAAGATGTCCACCTAGTTTTATAGGTGTAGATAAATAGGTAGTTGTATCCTATGATGCCATGACGAGAGGTCAAGGGTAGAGAGGTTCGCAGTCGGAAGGGGACACGCACCAGACGTATCTAACATCAGTCCATGCCCGAGAACATAAAGAGACAGCAATATCAGATTCGATATCCTTGAGGGGCGGTCAGGTAAGATAAAAGAGCTTTGACGTCATTTAAATGGAGTTCTGATGAGAATGTGATATGATTTGGCGCCAGTGCGCAGAATCCCTGTGGAAAGGAAGGTTTAGATCCCTGATAAGACACCCAATCCCTGCCTTCTCTGGGTTACTCGACATGGTATAGACCCGTGGGGCTCAGCAAAGTCGCGGTACTTGGAGTGGATAACCTTTCAATTTTTTTTCTAATCATTTTTCTTTCTGAGTTATTGATGGAGCCCCTTGTTCAACAGAGTCTCCACTGCGGAATCGCATGCCTTACTTTAGGTACCTTCCATCGATACCCTCCCTGAATAAGTAACTTCACTACTACCTAAAGTACTTGGCTACTACGTGTGTACGAGGTTGATATGTGGGCATTTGATAGGTTCTTTAGCTTTCCGATTACTTTTTTCCCTCTTATTTCCCTCCCTCGAACACTGCGATTCTGTTCGCAGCTGCCACTTCAAGCTTGGCTCATAAATGGGTTAGGTCCCTGTCAAGGTAACTAATAATGTAGTTCCCCTACAGGTACATAGTTTTACGATTTCACGCGCAGACAAGAAGCAGGTACCTCTATGTAATTGTCGCCCTGACAAAGCCGTCATGATGAGATACTGTATATGGTAGGGACAACATGTTACTGTCGGTCAGATATAGATAGGTACCCAGGCGACGATTGCAACCACAAGTGAAACACAGCTCGGCCACTTGACATCCTCCAAGCAGCTCCAAGAAACAGCACCTAGGGACTCTGAGCTGTGCTGGCCTGAATCGTGTCGTTGCCCTGTCTCGATGGGCTTTGGCGCAAATGCCATAGCGATGATAATGGGGATTCCTGTTCTCCATTGGACCCTTTGGGGTACGAACAAAGTTACCTTACATGATGTCCTCAGCTCAGCAGCTTCACACCACCACCACCTAGAATGACGCAGCCAATGTACGCAAGGGTACATGCAGCACGACACGCCCCCCGTCTCCCCGTCCCCCCTCATCTCCCTCCTCACCCCGGGAGTCAGTGAGTACCGCAGTAATAAGGTGACAATCACTAGTCTTACCCCTTGTCGCGCTATGCAAGTCGAATTTTACTGTATGGACGTACGCCACTCGTTCCCTTCGTAATTTTCACTCGATAGGAAGCTTGAGCTTTTTTTTTTCTTCGAAATGTTAATCGTTCATTGATGGAACAGGCACACTTTCAGCTGCTGTCTGGGTTGTCTGCCTAACTCTATGCAGTAATCGCAACTGATGGCAGTATTCAGAAATCCCCTATCTATGCCATTAGAACGGCTTGGCATGCCGCTGTGATGAATCAAGGGAAAAAACCACTGGATATTATTGCCTGGCACATGTATATCATCAGGTAGTCTCTAGGTGAGAAGCTCGTGGTCACCACGCACTTCAGCCACCACGACCAAGTGAACTGGACCGGAAGGCTCACATTGGACAACCATGGAGAAATTGCTCATATGCGACTACGACAGAATAAAATTGTCAATGTAAGTACTCTATCAAAGCTCGCTGCCACCTCCCAAGCACACTCACGATAACTCACCGCCACTTTTCACACGGCACCTCGCTGTGCAGAACGGGCAGCGGACAGCGGCCAGCGGCCAGCACAGTCGCTGTTCTCCGGGGGCCCCCTGTCTGTGCTTATGCACGACTGCCGATCCCTTCCGGACCGGTGCCGTCAGCGTTGCATACCGAAGAGACCAATGGATGGATGTCGTCTGCTGCTGCATGGGCGTAGCCTGTACCTTTTCTCTGATGACTACCCACCATCACACACGTGAAGAAAGTCCAGTCAGAGCTCCAGTTTCCCAATCCGATTTTCTATCTCACTCGCCCCCTTTCCCCCTTTGCCCAGGAGAATTATGGAGGGGGGCTCTGCTGGGATTTGCCGTGCAGTTCGTGAGCAATGTACCTCGAACCCCCGGCCAGAGGTATCGACGCTTTATTCTGTGCGTGTGGATAGCCCACGTACCGCTTTCCTCCACACTCACTCTAGTCTGGTCATCAATGAATGGAGTGGTGCTTCGCTCCCTCCGAACCATAATAGGGGAAGATAAGATACGTACTACATAGCATGTGGTGGAAAAAAAAATAGAGGGAGAAGGATGGCGCTCTGACCGGCCTGCCTGATGCTCAAAGGAGGGAAGGGGTAGTCACGCAATCGCGTCTGGTTTGCACGTGGTCTGCTGGTCCTCGAGAAAACGTCGGTAGTCTGTGTAAAGCTGTCAACACCACAGCGGCAGAGATCTTCAGATCCCAAGACACTGGGACTGGGAAACGGGAGCCAGAGAAACCTTAATCCAAAAGCCTGTGCCCTTTGAAGTAGTTGATAAACGTAGTCGGGGGAGAAGGTGTTCTTCGCTCGCCACTAGAAGGGGAGATCGTCAGGGCACATGTCGCGTGGTTCTGCTGGGAAAGGAAATGCGCAGATCGCCAGATCCAGGTGAAGTCAAAATAAACGCGAGGCTGCTGGGCCAAGACACAAAAATCGAGCAGAGCCGCACGATCGATCGGACCTACAGGCAAGAACCATAGTCGAGAATACCAAGATGAGGATCAAGCACACTGTCCAATGACTGTGGTCTACCGCGAATGGTTCTCGAATCTTTCAATGGGCCTTTCTGGGCAAAGACTCGTCCTCGTCCGAGTTTTCCGTGAACCGCCATTCTGTGTTATGTAAGAACCCACTGCGCGCCCGACGACACGGCTTGTTTATACATATCGTAGCTATCAAGACCACAGAGGTCTTGCCATCTCGGGAAAGATCTCTAGGATAGAGAAGGAATGTTCAAGTACTGCGAAATATGTGAGCCAGAATGCAAAGGAGAGGATACTCGTGCTTCGGCCACGTCACTGGGCGAAAAGCATAAGTCGAACCGGCTCAAGCCTACACTCCATCGGAGCGAGCATATAGGACATCAGAACCGAACCATGAGTCCTCGACAATTCCCGTTATGGTTTGCGCGTCACTGGGGATTATATCTCTGGTATCTCGGCATAGCGACGCCGATTCCAGTCCGTGATCAATACAGCTCACGGTTGTGCCATCACTCGAGGACTGTTGAAGTGAATCCCTAGAGCCAAGGTCTCGTCACACTGATCGGCACGCAACGCCGAAAGTCGTCAGTCAATAGACAAGGTTATAGGTATTCTCTCATTCTCCGCCAACCTCATTCCCGTGGCCCTACGTCTCGCCGCCGATCCCAGCGACCTTCCGACCGCTTGTTGAAGCTGTTTGCCTCGGACTTCGGCAACTTATATTTCGGCCTTCATCCGACGAATGGTCTGCTCTATTTCCCCAGACTCGGCACCTATCGGATGACGGTTCGGTACAATATCACCAGCCTGACATCCATGTCAGATACCTCAGTTAAATAAACAGGAGTCACCCAGCACTGTATGTGATGATGATCTTGAGCACCCATACGAGTGTATCCAAGAGAGCTGTCCCTTTGTTTGTTTGTTTGTTTGAAGTCATTGTTTTTTTGTCCAATTAATTGTACAACATAACGTCGCAACGACGCAGCAAGTAACCCCCTGACGCCAAATGCCAAACTGCCAAGCTACTTGATTCTAATATAAGTACCACCTTCCCATTCCCTTTATCATGGTATGTATTATCGCGAACACTGATACACGTCCTCTCACAACACAATCGCCAACTCTGGCCGATCAATACCGTCCTCGTTCAAATTGGGGTAGTACGGCACGAGGGCGTCTGCTTGATAGACGTATGCATCGTTGTAAAGTCGCCAGTACGGTTGCCGTACCTTGCGAGCCGGATGGAACAGTCCTGCCCAGACATAGTTCATGACGAGTCCTGAGCCGACGGCCACTCGGATCGCTTCGATAGCCTCTATAATGCGATCTATGACGTGGGGTGATGTTTCGAATATGTTCGGGTAGATGACGTTGAGCAAGTGCACCATGGCATCTTCGCACCCCAACCCTACGACGCCGAGAGCTATATGTTTCACAACGCTGGCAGCCGTCTGCCGATGCACCTGATCACGGTCGATGAGCGCGTCTTCCAGAAGAGGCGTCACGGCATACACGTAGTCTTTGGCCATCTCGCCAATGTATTCAAAGAGGAATGACAGTGACTTGAGAACACCGTTCTGCACGTTCAGCTCAGGCACCCGGTACTCATTCATCAGAGCGGGGAGGACAGTGAAGGGCGCGCAGGTTTCAGCAACAATGCCAATGGCGACGGCGGTACAGACTCGGGACTGGCGTTCTTGTACCCGGAGATTGTTGAGAAGCGTTGCTAGCACATCTTGCGGTCCAATTGCCTTGGCGATGAAACCGAAAGTATTGTTGGCTGCTCGCCGAATACCCTTTTTATGAGCTTTGAGCATGTCGAGTAACTCAAAGCAGATTCGCATCCACTCCCTGGCGTTGACGCTCTCAGGCCCACGGTCGGCAATACGACCCACGAGATCAATAGTGTTCTCCTGTACCTTTTCATGACGATTTCGAAGGATAGGTGTTAGGCGAGGAAGGAGATCTCGAATAGGGGGCTGCATTTGGCTGATACCGACGACGGTTACAATGGCACGCAGCGCCGACAGGATTGACCCGAGAACTTCCGGGTATTCTTCACCAAGATATTCGTAGAGAACGACGCCCAGTTTGCCCATGAGAGCATCTTCGCCGCATTGCTTCATGACCATGGCAATCCGGCTGATGAGATCCGCAGCCTGTTGTCGAATAGTCGCTGCTTTGTTGTTGAGACGCCAAAGAATGGTGGACACGATCTGTGGCAAATATGGCTTGCATCGCGTGCCGAGGGCATTCACCACTGTGCCGAATCCATTGAGCATAATGATATCCTCAACACTCTGCTCTTGGAAGGAGTGCAGAATGCCGTCGATCAATCGCTCTTCAAGTCTTTCACCGATATCAGCTGCCCCGAGACTCGCGACTACCTTCTCGACGGTCTCTACCGTCATCTTACGGTAGGCCTCGTTCTCGTCCTTCAGGTTTCCGACGATCCGCTCCAGAATCTCGCTCACACCAACTTTCTGGCCAATGTCAACGGTTGTCTCGACAACTTGTCTGTAGTTCCTCTTGTCGAGGGCCATTCGCCGAACCCAGAAACTCTTGAAGAACTCATCAAGCACATGTTCCTTAAGATAGCCAGCAGTGACACCTTCAGTGCCGGCGCATTGAGATACTACTTTTAACACCACCTTCTTCATTTCCTCATCAGGTGATGAAAATTCCCTAAGCAGGATGTCCATGACTTGTGAGGTATAGTAGTTAGCATACTCTTCATCCATGAGCGGGATGATATAGCCGACAGCTTTTAAGAAACCGGCAAGACCCTTGCCACGCTGCTTTCGAGCGCCGGTCCACAAAGGGTTGAGTATATCATCAAAACTTTCGATACCGTAGGGGTTCGAAGCCTCAGCTAGAGCTGCGATGGCCAAACTGGTAACAGTCCGTACCTTTGTTTGCTCATCGTTTAGGTTGGGGCCAATGCAGTCAACGAGCCCTTTGAGATGGGGAAGGACTGCACAGCCCATCAAGATAGGAATCTGTTGCACGATCTTGACACCAGTGTGCCGAGCCTGCCAAGATTTCTTGCTCCGGCATACAGCACGTAAGAATGGCAGAAGAGCAGGAATACCAAGAGCAGAAGCTACAACGGCGAATGCTCTTGCTGTGGTGTTCCGTACGTATTCATCCACGTGATCGATATCCGGCCTCATGACACTGATCATAGTGGCTAGACCAGCTGCTTTACTGAGGTTGGAGATGATTTCTCGTCCCTCTACTCTGGCGTAATAGTCCTGATCAATGAGTAGAGGCTCGATAACAACCAAGATCTTATGAACATAAGGTCGAACGAGGTCGTCAAGTTTCCACAGAATTCGATCGATAACTTTGACGAGCAAGTGGCGTTCCTGGTCCTCCAGTGTTTTCTCCATCAGAAGAGGAAGAATCTGGTTGAAAAGAGGCCCGGCACCGAACTGTCTGGCATTATCGGTGAGTTGTCGTAAGGCGGTCTTTCGCATTGGAGGTGTGCCGTTCTTGATCTTTAGAAGAAGCCTCATGATTTTACGTTCCTTCATTTCCTCGACACTCAAACTATTCTCATCTGATCCGTCTGCAAGCTTGCCGAAATAATTCATATCTTCTTGCTTGAAGAACTGTAGCTCGCCCACACCTGGAATTTCTTTGGGCATCTGACTTCCGGCGGTTCGAACACTCTCCGGATCTTGCATCATGAAGCCGCTGGATGGCAATGGGGTGGCAGAAGCCCTGTGAATAGGTGCGGCACCAACATTGTAGCCAGGTGGAAATTGAATGATTACAAAGCCTTGATCCTCGCCCGGAAGAAGAGCATTCAGTTCGTTGTCACTCGGAAGTCCCCCTGGACCACTGATATCTGTTCCGAAAGATGGCAAGCCGGGACCCAGGGCAGAGGAATGCATTGGGGTCGCCATTCCGTTGCCACCAACGGGTGTAGCCGATGGTGCTTGATCCCATCTTGACCGTTTCTTGGGAGCATCGGAAGCGCCCGGAACCTGGTCCCATCGCGACCGTTTCTTACCTTCGGCCGAATCGGTCGTCGGCCCGTCGACGGCAGTAGAAGAAACATCCCATCGCTTTTTACGCTTCCGTCCGGCCACCGCGTCGGTCGATCCAGCTTCCGTATTTTCCTTGTCGCCATCTTTAAGGGTTGCTTCATGCTCGATGTCGCCATCTTTACCCTCAGTCCGCTTGGCTTCAATGACACGCCTGACACGATCCTCTTCCCTTTCAAGCTCTCTCAACTCCATTACTTCCTTATACGTGTGACCATCTTCAGCAGCACCTGCCTGACGATTAGAAGCGAAAGCGTCGGCTCGTGTGGGCGTGAGGACTCTATCAAAACGACGTTTCTGATAGTCAGTCTCGCGATCGATGATACGTGTACTATTTTCGCCGCGCCCCTCAAATGGATCATCCTCTTCGACTCCGCTCCCATGGGCGAATTCGTCGATCTGGGCGCGTGAGGCAGTGTATTGTCCGACTAGGCGGCGAGAGTTGTCGACGTCTTCCATGTCTTCGTCATCTCCATCACCTGCAGGGATAGATGTGAGGTAACCTGAGAATTTGTCGGATCCATTGCGGTCGTAGAGTTCAGTATCAAATGACTCGGTGAGCTTTGCCTTGGTAGAGCTTGAGCGCTGCTCAGACGAGTCCGGCGCTCGCGATCCCTTCTTCGCAGCAGCAGCAGCATTGCGCTCTTGCTGGAGCTTTCGAACAGTCTCGAAGTCAGCGTCCGACATGGTGAACTTGTGCGCTAATTACAAATGTGACCATCTCTGAATGGAGGAAGATTGGAAGTGTGTAGAGAACTTAGGTAGACATGGGTTGAAAGCCTGATAATACACGTCAGTTGGTTGTCGCGTCCTATTGTGGTGTTGGAGCTAAAGATTCAGATTTCTAGAGTAGCTGACTAAACTGCAATCAGGCTGGGGTGGCAATGAATGTGGCTGGTGGTCCACTGGTGGCCAGTGCTCCAGATCTGCCTGCCCCCAATGGTACTTAGGTACATACCTTGTTAGCCACAGACTGCTTGCCTCACCTCCCCATCATAAGATACCAAGTACTTACTTATAGATACATGCACGCAATGCATTCCATCCAACTGAGCTGTGTCCACTGGCCAAAAACCAGCCCTTTGTATCACGACTGTAACCATTATCTTCTCATTGCAACATGTAGACAAATCTCACAAGAATCGATTACCGAGATGTGTGTCCCTCAAAAGTCCGTTAATTACTCGATTTAAGTAGATCAACTACTCATCACCAGATGGTTACCTATCTAAGATGTATGCACACTTTAGTCAATATCAAGTGCATAACCCAGGCATTGTCACCCGGACGCACTCCAAGCTGCCTCGCAATTCCACTTCAAATCCACGACCCACACTTTGAATCTGGTTCACTCAATAACACACAAGACTTGCACAAGCTGCCTAACTCCCGATGAATCCTTGCGCGGCCGGGGGGCGAGACCACGAGGTATGTATAATGTACAAAGGCGGTATTGAAGAAGATTTTTAATAAAAGTTGTTGTCGAAAAATAAACTAGACATGTAAACATTAAGGAACCAGGTCGAGGTGGTCGTAACTCATCATTAGTGCGGCAAAGTCGGCCGAATCTCTCGTGTATTTCGGCAGTTGCCATCTATATCTCTTTGCTCCGCCACAATTACCGGTGCTGCCTTTGAGGCGATGTCGATTGGGTATCTCTTCTGGGCTCTGACTCGTTTGTAGTTACGAGCACCAAATCAAATGCGTTTGCTGTGATGTGTACCGGGTATGTAGGTCAGGGAAACCTCAATTATTCCTCCACCCTACTCCTCAGACACAATGTCTCTGGAATTTCTGGTCGGAAAATCCTTCATTAGACGTGAGGTGCTCCAGGTCTGCCTTGTCTTAAGGAATCCAGCAGCTCGTGCGGAGGTATCCTTTGCATTCCACTACCACGGTCATACATGCTGGTAGGAGCAGAGACGTAACCGTCGCGCTTCTTCCTGTATCGATCCAGAGCCAGACCAGCAGCCACGATCATGAGTATCAAGCCGAGGGAGATGGCCAGAGCAATGAGTACCACAAATCCCACGGCCAAACCACCTTTCGAGGAGCTGGTGAAGAAACCATCATCGAACTGTACGAAGACTCTTGAGACAGAGCCTGCTCCGCTTGTGCTGTTAACACTCGAGGTGAGCAGATATGGCTGGACGGTTGTGCCATTGAATATGGCTCCAGATGCTTGACCATAATCAGGTATGGCGATCGAGCCAGTGAGAAGGAGGACCTGTTTGCGATCAATCAGATCACTAGAGTCATGTGCCTTCGTCACTGAAAATATCTGGAGACTGCTGACTACCGTATCCGGGTCGAACGTGATACCAGCAGATTGCCACGACGAGCCGTCATACTTCATCAAATAGTTTGAGCCATCTGATTGTGTGCCCGTAACCCAAACCTGATCCTGTTCCTTGTCCGCGGCCGTCAATGCGTCCACAGGACCAGGGAGCTGGGAGGCATCACTGAACCCGGTCCAAGCATTATTAGACGCATCGTAGGATGCTAAGAAGACGGTGGCACCGTTAATTGTCAGATTACCGCCAGCAATGAGGACGGAGTCACTTGTCCACATCATCGCGTTGACAGTTCCGCTTAATTCGAGTCCGGGTCGGGTCCACTGGTTGGTGCTGCCAAGGACACAGACACCAGGGCAGGGAAGCGAGCCAGCAGTATCGAAAGATCCTCCCACGTAAATGTCGGAAGTATCCGGACGCAAAGCGATGGTAGATACAGCAACGTCATCGCCAGCGAGCACTGGAGGCTGTGTATTATACGAACTTGACGCAAGATTGTATGAGAGAAGTCCCTTCACGTTAGTTCCATCTATGGTGCCGTTGATACGACCCCCGGCGAACAAATTATCACCCTGAAGCCCTAGTGCCAGTATTACCGAGTCTTGCCCAGTCTCAGGTCCTAGCCCAGTGATCGAGTCCGAGTTCTTGCGATCAATAACGGCGAGATTGTATATAGTCGAGCCATTGGTGGCTTGTGCTGTGAAGTGTCCACCAAGAATGGTGTTGTTCCTGTCATTGCTCGCATCGAAGGCACCAGTGATGATCCCAGTGATAGAGTCCGTGTTATTGAGGATAGACTCACGTTTGGAGAGACTACTGGTGGAGCTCGAAGATGTAGTTGATTGGATCTGGATGGGGAAAGAACCAAGCCCATTCCCAGTCGAGGCGGCACCGTTGGCTCTAAGGACCTGAGAAGCCAACGAGCCTGTGTAGAGATCGCCGATATCTGAGTTTCCAAGGAGTGAGGTCGATAGAAACCCATTCCAGAATGGCACTGCCATGTCCAGGTTCTGAAGCCAGTTGCCTTGCGACACGACCCATACTGCGAAGCCTGTGACTTCCCGAGCTTCATTATCGTCGAAAGCAAGGATCTGTTGGAAATCACCTGTCAAAGTGATCAGATTCTCCGTTGTATCATCTGTCAAATTAAATGCCAGAGGTACGACGGCTCTGACAGTGCCATCAACACCGGCGCCAAGGGGTGTCCACTTGTTACCGGAACGGTCATACACCGCCACGTTTGAGAGTCCAGATGCTGTGCCATCTTGAGTACTGTTGAAGGATCCACCGGCATAAAGCTGATCGCCATCAAGGTACATGGACAGTACCTGGCCATTCAACCCACCATCTAAAGCCACAGAGTTGCCGTCACCGTCAACTGCAACAATATTGCTGACATTGGACGATGTGAAGTTTCCGCCAATGTAGGTAATTTCATCACCAGCAACCAGAGTGGCCACTGCAGAGTTGGTCGAGAATGTTGAGCCTAGCTTATCGTACGCAGAGCTGGAAAAATCGTTGGTGTCCACTGTAGCTTGAGAAGGGTCGTACTCGAAAAGTCCTACTAATCCACCAGTGGAGTTCTGCAGCTCAAAGCCAATCCTTTGTGCAACTATGACTAGGTCGTCGGAAGAAATGGATTGATCTGTTTTAGGTGACAATGTGATACTCGGGCGGAAGCTATCAGAGGTGGCGTCAATATATCCGATATAGATTTGGTCGTATTTATCGAAGTCATTTGTCTGGTAGATTGAGCCGCCAATATCTTCCAGCAGATCGAAATCTGTCTCGTTAGCTGCCAGAGTACCGGTAATTGAGACCTGGCCTCGTCTCGAGCATGTGTTATCCTGACTGCAACCAGGAGTATACATCTTGACTATGTAATCACCAGCCTCCTTGATGTCTGGACGAAAGACAACCGAGGCCGCGTCTGAAGTGATGGGCTTCTGCACAACAGCCGAAAGATACTGGGAATTGCTCGAACCTGACTCAGTCACACTCCAAGATCCGGTAGTGGTTGCTTCTGAGGGTGTGGTGGTGTTGGCGCAGCTGGGGTCGTTGAAGTCGTTGATAGCGTAGGTAAATATATTGTCTTCAAACAGTTCAATACCATTCAATCCGGCACCGCTTCCATACCATGCAGATATGTCGATCCTAAAGGCATTCATGCCAACATTATTGACAAAAAAGAAATCCTGGAATTCGACGGATGAATCGTCACTGAGGGGGCATTCGCTCGTGCAGCTTTGGTTTTGACCGCTAGAAGGATCAATGTATGTGAAGTTCATGATACCGTTGTTGGGCTGGGCGGTGAACCTCCATGTCTTAGTGCCCCGTCCGTCCAGGTGAGTATTGTAAAGGCGGAGTTTTGTAGGTACGAATCCAAATCCAAACTGGGCACTCCATGCACTGGGGGCATTATCCTGAGCGAGCCAGGTATTCCCCTCGCCGCTGGTTCCATCTGTCTTGCAAACAATGTTCTTCGGGTCACTAAAACCGGTGGTAGAGGTTCCCTGGTAATCTGATATGTTTGCCGTGGACAGATTAATGGTCTGTGCATCTGGCGTAGTTGGTGTGCTGGTGTTTCCCAGGCCCGTGAAGCTTCCTCCGAAGATAACGTGCCCACTGGGAGCTTTGGCGATAGTATCGACAGGTCCATTGAAACCTGCGAATGGCAAACTCGCCCAGCTGTTGGAGGCGAGCCAGGTGATAGCGTTGGTCGAATCGGCAGCCCGAAAGTTACCTCCCACGTAAACCTTGCCCTCTGAGTCGTCGCAGAGCAAGCTATTCACCTGGCCAGAGAGGCCGCTGAGTGCTCCCACGCTACCGGTGGATGGGTCAAATGAGGCAATGCCTGGCGACTCTTGACCTCCCAAACTTGTGAAGTTACCACCCATGATGACCTGCCCTTGAAACACACACATGGTTAGAATTGACGCATCGGCGCTGGCGAGATTGATAAACGCCCCATTTGGCAAACGAGTCATCAGCTGCTCAGTGCCATTAGTACTGAATGCCTGCTCTGTTTGCCCTTCGAACTGGTATAACGACAAGCCATTGAAATCACCAGCAATGCCCATCTGCCCCAACTGGCTGACGTCGAGGTTTGGGCCCGGTATTGGGTTTATTGTGACGGCTTGAGATAGGGAGGCGAGTGAAGTGAGAGTGAGAAGCCATGATGTCGAAGTCGATGCTTGAGCGTGGCCACGCGACGTAGGCCGACGCCAACTGGACAACCTCATGATGTCTGGGCCTAGAGACCGAGGCAATTACAGAAGAGGGTCTGCCCCGGCCCAAAGACAATTCACGATTTGCGATAGTCAGACGTTGTCCATAACCTCGTTAGGGAAGCAATTGCGCAGTGGTGCAGTAATGAGTCGAGTGAGTCGGAAGTGGGTAAGGTTCGTATGGAACAGCGGATGGTAGTGCACCGTTTCTGGCGAATTGTGTTTCGAGACTGTACCACAGGAGTAAAGGGTATTATGCTGTATTGACGCGGGTCGCAATTAATGCTGTTCTCGGGAGAATGAATGAATCGGTATTGGCGGAGGGACGGTATGGTCAGGCGAGAGTTGGTCGTAGGCAGGTAGGAGGATAGTGTTTGGATTTGCCTTGATTCCCTGCGAGTGCTGGATTTTGCGTCAATCAATATGAACCAGATGTATTGCGCGTGCATGCAAACATGGAATACATGGGCTAGGATGGGTGGGAAGAAATGAATGGTATGGTACAGTGGTCTGTGTGGGGTGTAAGGATGTGGGTGTGTGGTGCGAGTGATTGTGAATGGGCAATGGTTCGTGGCTGACTGCTTGGAAGTGATGGAACAATCGTCAGTGGGCTGTGCTGTGTTGTGTTGTCGGGTGCTCTGCTCTGCTGGCACCGACGTGATGTACTGTTGGGTTCAGGCTGCATGGTAACAGGAGAGTTTGTACTGCAGCAGTGAGCCCTCTGCGGGCAAGGTACCTCCTGGTGCAGGCTCTGGCCTGCTAGCTGAAGGTACTGAAAATGAGGTAGGGGAGCTAGCAAGGCTTTCAGACGGCTTTCTCTGCCCAGGTAGGCACTACAGTACCTCCTATCTACCCACGCTAAGCCTACTTGGGCTTAGAGGCCGAGCCTTGATGTTTGAGTGACTGTCCACTAACACGCCAGCAATCCCAGAATATGACCAGAATGAAATTACGCGGCAGTACCACGTCCCTGTCTGCGTCGCGTTGATGGCACGCTAAGTATTAAATGGCCCAATCGCCGACGGAAAACACCTTGCACCTCAGTGGAGTGAAGGAAGTACAGGAATGAAAACTTGTCTAGTGACACAGGACGATGAGGGTGCGGTCAGGAAGCGGTATGGGTGAATGAAGTCAACGACTGAATGAGTAGTAAAAAGCTTGGCTTGGAAAAAGGGCGGCAATAAGAAGAAGGAATAAGCAGCATACCAGAGATCAGTGAGTGATGACAGAGGCCTCTGGCAACTAGATGGTGCCGGTGTGGTGTTCCGACCACCGGGTTATCGCACGATCTTTCGTACTGTCAAATGTCCACCAAACCCCTAGATAGGCCTATGGAGGAATTGGCGGTTCCTCGCAAACGAGCGTGAGGGGGGTTTCGAAGGATTCCCTTGCGAATGATGCGGAACGAGTGGAATTTGCTGAACGCAACGGCGATCGAACTGATTAACCCTAGATAGATCGTAGCCGTGTGCCAGATTCGCACTTCGTGTCAGAGACTCGGGTTGTTCTCAGATCAGGGGTGTATGTGAGAGGGTCGAACGATTGGCATGCCCGAGGGCGAATGAGGCGAGCGAGTGACTTGGAAACAGAAACAAATGCTTCACGAGAAAGAGAGGAAAAGATGCAGCAAGCATGGACCGACGAGGTGAATCATGGAAATAAATGAGTGACGATAAGTCTGCCAGTCTTGTGTCACTTCCCCAGGCCAGAGAAGTAGACAGAGACAGCAAGTTGTGCCGTGAAGGAATTAAGAGTCTCGGGATCGAAAGGGTAGAGTTGACCGGAGGAAGAACCGGTCAACGGTAGGTCTAATAGTAGGGAACTCCCCAAGTTTCTACTCTTACTCTGGGCCTCTGGGCCTAGGCCTCCTACATACCTTCCTACTTAACCTGGGTCACTGGTGGATGCCACGATGCACGCACCAGGGAGGATATGCAGTTCCTCGTGTGGTAGGGAGTAAGGGGTAGCCTATTGCGATCCTTCCCTGTGACTGTGTTCCCAGAGACCACTGTCGCACCACTGAAACTGATGAGAGGTGGATTGGTGAGCACCGTACATGCGTTCGACATGTCCTACTTGAACATCTGTTCAGCAGAGATTGAATGTGCTACAGTGGCCTGATTGAATACATCAGATATGCACGGCAGCCAGCCGATATTGCGGATTATCTTTCATTTCGTAAAGTAGGCAAGTACAGTATGTACGAACAGTGCTCCAGAGACTTGCAGAGACGAGCCAGCGCGCTTCTCAAGCTCTGACTGGTCAAGCCATCTTCATGCTTGTCCGTGGATCATCCACGAAAACCGTTCCATCTAGTCGGGCACCGCGAGTCCTGGTTTGTCCGCTTCCATTTTTACTTGGCTTTACTTGTTATGTGAACGAAACTCAATCCCCGTGCCACGCGCGAAAGCGATTTGCTGAGGAGTGGAGGGCCATGTCCTCCCGTACGACTTCTCAGTTCAGTACGCTGACAAAGTCTGACATCTAGCTCAACCAAGGAACTACTGGACTGTGCTGTTCTGTAACACGGACGTCGTCTTATTATGCACACAACAATTGGCGTCAACACCCGGTCGCCCAGTGATACCCGAGATGCCGCGATACGCGGATCGCGATCGATACGTTCGCATGCATAATTTGAACCAGCGAACATCTCGTCACCCCGATTATTGCCCTGAAACATGACTTTGAGTGACGCACTACCAATCTTCCGATCGCAAATGAACCATCTCACAAAATGGTACGCACCTTACTGGCTTGGGTGTAACATAAGCCAATGACAAAATCAACGACGGGGTATGCTGGCGTTGAAATGCACAGGTGTCACTGGTTCCGCGACGAAGAGAAGTTATGGTCTAAAAGTCTGCAGGAACAGATATCATTTGATACTATTTACTTGTTGCAGTTTATGTGCGCTGAATAGATGAGCACTGCACATTCATGTCAGTTTCGACGATGCTGTTCATTGTAGCACGGTTCTGCATACACCGTGTGTGCCGCACACGGCCCGACATGTCTCAAAATCCCGGGCATGATGGTGTGAAGCAAGATGCCACTGTTGATGGGGCAGACAGCTACCGGTGTTGACAGGTTGGAGAGGAGAACTACGTTGGTGGTTCTGGTTTCCGACCTCAGCCCGGTTGATCCCCATTGAAGGACTGCAGTTCAAACATGAAATGCCGAAGCACGGGCCTTTGAAGAGTTGGGTTTCTCTATGATTGACAGCAACCATTGCAGCAGCATTTCCGCGAAAACATTGTTTCTCTGTCCAGTTTCGCTTTTGAGCGAACAAGTGCAGCCAATGATGTGTGTACTTCAAACGGGTTCGATGCTTTGGGGTGATCATACGAGTTCAAGCTCCGCAATGCACTTCAAGTTTTACAGGGTAGATTGCAGCGCAACTCGTACTTCACAGCCCGGTTACTGATGCCCTGCGGTACTCGGAGGTTTTGACGATCATGCCGCTTGCCAACCGAGCCATACTCGTCGCCCAAGAACTCGGTTCGCTCCACCAGGCCTGATCCCCATCCCACGCATTTTGCGTCTGCATAAGCCATGAAAACTCAGATACAGTAGCCCTTGTAGGATCACTCTGATGCTGTCTTTTTTGGCGAAGCATCCATAGCTTGCATTCGTGTTTTGTAATCGCGGGGGCTCTCGAAAAATTGCGGTTTGCCGCCCCAGATTCCCCGCTGCTTCGCTTTGGCTTTCGCTTCAGCGGCCTTATACTTGTCTTCAAGTCCGCCAAATTCAGCACCGGTTTTAGCCTCGTAAGTAGTGGCGAGCCCTCTTTTCAACATCTCTAGGCCGACATCCCTGCGGATCAGGAACCGCCTTACGAATACCGTAGCAACGATGCGATCATACTGGTCACGTTTATAGATCCTGGCTCGTACCCTTCTTCCCAAAACGTAATCGGATAGCCATGCCAGGGCGTCTGTGGAAAAGGGCTGAGCAGGTCGTCCAAAATGAGCACACTCTGGAGCATCGATGCCGGCAATACGGATCGGTATCTGGCGAATGGGAGGTTAACATCTTTCGCTCTGGAGGTGATGTCAGTTTCAGGGGTCAGAGGCGCTCACAGTCTTGTTCTTCAGATCGGCCCTCTTCTGAGGAACTCTCCGTAGCCAGCCCCAGCCAGTCAAACGTCCACCAGGAGTATGGAAAAGGTGGAAATTGTCTCCATCGCCAACGCTGGTGACCTTGCCGAAGAGGCTTCTCTTCCTAAAGAAATTGGGGCGGACGTGAACGGCACCAGGGATTCGTCGGAGGTAAGAGCGGTAAAGCTGAACGGAAACAAGAGCGGTGGTTGTCAAGAGCAAAGTCGGAACCCAAGTCCTCGGATCCTTGTAGTGTTGCCAATCGGTGCCATTGAGACTATCAGACCATGCGACAGGACGACGAGAGGGATCGTTGTCCTTGCTTGACTTCGAGGCAAAGGGCCACCATGTCATTGTGTAGACAACCTTTGGTGGTGGACGGCTCGATCTTGTCGCGCGATAGCTTGTCGATCCGCGAGAGAATATTGCGTGACGTTAAAATGTCGGCGAGTCGGGGCCCGATGTCTTGTTCAATCGTGCTTTTCGGGCAGTCAGCTCAAGGCATCCTTGCTTACCTAATATGTTCGCTACAAGCAGAGATAGGTACTTCTTAGGTATGTAGGTAGGCCCTGTCAAGAGATTAGGTAGCTAACCTGGCAACCCTCACAATGTGGGGGTGCCCTGTTATCTGCACTTTTCTACTGCGTCGCGAGTGACCTATATGCTGCTTGGCGGGGGGCCATTCGATTCGATTGTACACACACGGTCTAGGTCCAGTAGCTTGTCGACGTCAGGTTGCAGCTCAGAATTATGTACCCAGAGTGGCATTGTGAAACACCGTTTCCCAGTCCTTGGCACCGCGCGCTTTTTAGAATACCTTAAGCACAAAGCTTCATTTGGGCTTCTCATAACGCGCTGGTAGCTCAAACTTCAATCAATCCTTGCTTGCACTCAATTGAAAGCAAGTATACTGGTCTTCTAATTCAGCTGGCAGCAATCCGACCAGGCCTCAGATACTTACCTCTCTGTCGATATTACAGTCAACAGGTGAAAGTACCTAACAAGGTCTCTCTGCTTTACCTCAGCGACCTGGCATTGAAGTTGTATCTCTCTGCCAGCTGCACACTTTCATTTACACCAAATATGCACGGCTTGCCAGGTCTTAAACTTCATTGAGTTGACTGGCTTCTTCTGTAGGCTTCCTTCCGTCAACCTCAACTTCGGAAGACGTTGTCGTAAGTCTTCACATGAAAGGCTGCTAAGACTACGCGCCGCCTCCCATCAAGAGCTGGAGAGGCCAGTATTACGAAGTACGGTGGCACCATGTCAGGCCAAAGGCGGCGGACTATCCGAGTCCAGGAGCCAGAACGACGTCCGCTTCTTGCTCGTGGTTTCAGTCGCCCAATTGTCAGCCACATCATCAGCGAGGATGAGCCGTTGTTCAGTTGTGGAAGCAATGCCCATGCACATCTACCTGTGTACACCAATATTCATAGAATTCGAAGAGACGTCATCAGTATAGTCGAGGATTACCTTACTTTCGAGCAGCTGAGGGATCTCCGACTGAATATATCCGTCGTCCGCCCCTTAGTGGACAAACTTTACGAACTAGATGATATCTCAATGGGTAAGTGTTCTACTCAACTACCCAATGCCCACACAGCCTCAGGCTTTCTTTGTAGGGCTATAGCTGATTGTAAGCAGTCTATTGCTTGCTCGTCAACCGTGCTCAATTTCTCCAAGAACAAGAGCATATGTCCAATAGGCAAAACGTCCATTATACTCGAGCAACGCTTTGCGAGATCGTCGCAACCCGAATATTACGCCGCTCCGGGGAGGACAACCCTGGCCCACAAGGTTTGCTCCTCTTGGCTAACATCCTGGTTGCTGGCTTTTCACCATTTCAAAATGCACCAGAAGAGACTCGTCAAGAAGCCTCCTTGGGCTCGACGTGGAGTCCTCATAGAACTCTCCCAGCGCTAGAGGTAGCCATCTTGAGTAGCAGCAAATACTTTCTGAGCTCTACCCATTGCCAACTAGTGTAAGGATATCTGAAGCTCGTAGTCGTCTGTGAAAGCTAAATATGCATAGCATCGATGCGATCTACAACGGCAAAGTGATCTACACTCCGTCGACATTCCTGGAGCTGATCCCAGACCGCTACAAGAAGAAACCAATATCCTTGTACCAACCGCACAAAGAGCCATTGTTGAATCAATACCGGTTGATAGTACCGCGAACGCGAAATACGCTTGAAATCATCCAGTTCATAATCCTCCTCGCCCTGTATCTGCTTTTCATGGCAGAGCGCAACCCGGAGTATCTAAGCATTCTAGAGATTGCCTTCTCTATATACGCTTTCGGCTGGGTCCTGGACCAGTTTGCAACTATACTGGAACACGGGTGGTGAGTGCTCCCTGAAGGTTTCACTGATACTTTCGCGCTGATAGACCCCAGGTCTGTGTACACTCAAAATCTTTGGTCTTTTTTGGATGTTACATTTGCAATAGTGTACTGGGCATATCTTATTATGCGCATTCACGGCTGGAGAATCGGCCGACTAGAACCTGGCCAACAAGCATTGGATGTGCTGGCTATGGGGGCACCTGTCCTAGTACCTCGGTTGGCTTTCAATTTACTCTCAGACAACTTAGTGTTTCTTTCCTTGCGTTCAATGATGGCGGACTTCGCCTTACTTACCTTCCTAGCAGCTTGGTAAGCATTCAAATACTGTCTTGCTTTGCACATAAACAAAAGCCATCGGAAAGTGTAGCGTTAACGAGATCCAGGTGTTTCTGTGGCTTCCTGCTATCAATGCTTTGGCTGGCGCAAGGTCGTCATGAACTCATGTAAGTGCCTCGAGGTGGCGAAACTGTGTATTCGCTAATCAACTACAGTGCTATCAGCAAGTGGATGCTCTGGATTTGGTTTGGACTAGATGGGACTGGAATCACCGAATCGGTGAGTACAGCCCAGCTTAATGACCATGATTAATACTTTCTCATACATAGCTCCTATAGGCGGACTTCCACTGGTTTCTAGGCCCAATCCTGATGATCACATTTGCCTTTTTGGGCAATACACTGTTTTTAACCATCCTGGTCTCTATGTTGTCGAATACTTTCAGTACCATCGTCGCCAATGCCACATCCGAGATCCAATTTCGAAAAGCTGTTCTCACGCTAGAAGGTGTCAAGAGCGACGCAATCTTCGCCTACCAACCGCCATTCAATATCATCGCATTAGGTATACTTGTGCCTCTAAAGTTTGTGGTGAGCCCAAGGTGGTTTCACAAAATCCACGTTGCGACTGTGCGGACTATTAATTTGCCAGTCTTGCTCATCATTGCTTTATTGGAAAGGCGACTCCTGTGGTCCGACCCAGAATACTCGCAAGATCCATCAGAACAGTTACCCAGGAAACGCCGCAAAGGGTGGTTCTGGGAGAAATGGAGAATTACCACGCATGGCGATATTCATGCTGTTTTCCAGCTTGCACCTCCAGATTCGGTCGAGGAGGATATCGCGGTAGACGACGAGCTAACGCACCATATGATACGAAGGCAGTTTGCGCGGCAACATAGCACGACACACGAAGGACCACGGGCATCTCGAAAAGAATCGCCCAGTCGCAAGGACGACAGCGAGACTACTTTCAAGGCTCCGAGTCGGAGGGACTCGATAGCCCCCTACGGACGCGACGTTTTGAATGGTGAAGCGGAAGATCTCACTGAAAGATTAGGCTCTCTGGAACGCACTACATCCAGAATTGAGAGTATTCTAGCCAAGATGTGTGGTGATGAGGTAGAGGGTGAAGATACTGATTCAGTCGAAGTGGAAGCGGACCAAGCCACTCAGGCTGAAAACATCACAAGTCAGTTGGATGCTGGGACATCAGCATAGTTTAAATCATGGGAAATTGCCCGATTGCAAGCCAAATAGACACTTGGAGCTGTGGTACACCCGCGTTGAAGTCGAAGGCAAAGGTCCATTACTCGTAGTAGATAAGATGGAAATACGTAAAGCATGTGAAGAGGGGTACCGGCAGGTCATGCGTGAATGTAAAATAGGAGGGGTTTGTGCCTGAAGTAGGTAAGTACAGCTGAAGCGATGTAGATTGTTTGGGTCTTACGAGTTTGCTGTTCTTTGACTGATGAGGTTGCCTGTACCCGGCAAACATTAGTCATTTCGATATGGCTTATCCGCGGCGCTGCAATGCCACTTGAACGATGCCTGAGGTAGGGTGCTGAACATGTTTGCCGAAGGTGGCTCCTTCTCGAATCTAATTGTTTTAGAACCAACCCATGAAGAGACCGACCGACGTCTGTTTTCCACTACCATTACATGCCGACCTCTACATTGTTGTTCCTCTGCTCAAGTATCGAGGATCGTCCGATAGCAGCAAACGCACCTGCAACTGATCCAAAACTACAGCAAAGCAGGAGGGTTAATGTAATAACTCAAGATTACAACTCCAACTTATCGACATATCTTAGGTACTGACCGGAAGTTTCGCCGGCTTAAAGCACTGCCTCTCTGACCTATCTGAGTATTCAATTCCAAAGGTAGCCATCATCAAGTGCATAAGTTGCCGTGCTTCTCGTGTTGCCCTCTCCATCTGTGTGAGTCCACCCACCATCCCGAATCCACCGCAAGACGATCGGCTCATGAGCAATAGCCAACTGGGTACCTTGAGGCGAAAGACGGTTTCCAGACGATGTGCACGGTCACGCACTACGCCTCGCGCCTCTGCGGGCATCACTGGCTCACGATCCGCACGCCGTGCTTCCCGGGATACGGGTTTCGGTGGTGCGACACGTTCAGAAACGGCGCCGCGCGACACCCGGAAGACGAGTGGCACGTCGCCAGCGCGTGTCCCGCGTGCACGATGCCGTGGGGTGGCTACGACAAGAACCTTGTGCGCATGGTGCTTGACATACAGGATCGCTGGCGATGGGGGGTCGGGCCCAGTCGACAAGACTTTGGGGTGGATTGCGTGGTTATGTGAGGATGGCAGCTGAGCCGTACGCAACGAGAAAGGGGGAAAGGACGAGAAGGACGACAAAGTAATCAGTTTGCCAGACGTGATATGATGGTGCCGTTTCGCCAAACTTTGTGCCCGAGTTGTAGGGAGGAGCCATCAGCAAACCTGGACTGCGAGGCTGACGTTTTCTCGCGTGTTTTTCGATGAGTTTTTGCACTATACTTTGCGTTAGACACGGCTTGTGACAGAAGAAGGCGTCTCTGATATGTTAGCGGCTGATTAGCAAGGGGAAGCGGCCGCCGAAATTGCTGATGACGATACGTCTTTCTGGTCGTAGGTAGTGAGTGATATATTGTGTGAATACTCGTGGGCATTTTACTTCTGACTTGGGGCGGCCTCCGTCATTTGTAAGGATGAATACCCAATCTGCTCGCACACATAGTATAGCATATCACGTGCTCCAGTTTTTTTGTGGTTTTGAGCAAAAACTTGTGATCATACCCAGCCAGCCCCCTTCCACATCCTCTTCGTTCACAGCACATCGCATCACAAGGAGTAGGCCCGATGCTCCCTACGCCAGATACTTCACATGTAGCTTACGAGCGGATATACGAGCCGGCCGAGGACTCGTTCCTCCTACTTGACACGCTCTCCTCCGCAAGCGAAACTGCCTTCCTGACGTCGCGCTTCGGGGACGCCCCGGCGCCACACGTGCTGGAGGTCGGTCCGGGCTCGGGGCTCGTCATCGCGTTCGTCGCAGCCCACGCGGAGCTCATCTTCGGCAAGCGCGCTGTTCTAGCGTCGGCTGTTGACGTCAACGCATACGCCTGCCGGGCCACCAACGAAACGGCGCGCAAGGCCGCCGCGGAGGCCCAGACAACGCACGGCGTCTTTCTGGGCGCCGCGCAAGGGGATCTCCTGGCCCCGTTGCGTGACGAGTCGGTGGATGTCCTGATCTTTAACCCACCATACGTGCCAACTCCAGAACTGCCACGGCAGCCTGGGAAGGAGGACATACCGCAGCTGGATGCCAAGCCGACTTTCGACGAGGACTCGTATCTGCTGTCACTTTCGTACGCAGGAGGGAGAGATGGGATGGAAACAACGAATAGGCTGGTCCAGCGCCTACCGCAGGTCTTGTCTAAGAAGGGTTGCGCTTACTTGCTGCTCTGTGCGCAGAACAGGCCTGATGAGTTCCAACAGCGAATTCGTGATTTTGGAAGTAACTGGCGAACTGAGATGGTGGGATCCAGTGGAAAAAGGGCGGGGTGGGAAAAGCTGCAGATAATCAGAATCTGGAGGGAGCTGTCGTATGAGAGCAAATGAGTTTATAATTTAGCTTCGTCTTCGTACTATACTTGAGCGTATCAAGAGTAAAATACCAATTTATCAA
This sequence comes from Xylariaceae sp. FL0016, assembly GCA_022578815.1. Lineage (NCBI taxonomy): Eukaryota > Fungi > Ascomycota > Sordariomycetes > Xylariales > Xylariaceae > Xylariaceae sp. FL0016. The sequence goes on along the minus strand of MU388725.1, from coordinate 1,916,091 downwards.
CAGCCTTACACAGAACTAGCTTTGGCGTCGGCTTATAGTCTACCTTCAGCTTGTGTGCTATGTTTGAAAGTAGTAAAAACACAAATATCCTTAGCGACAGACATGTTTAGCTCCACGTAAATGCATTAACGAATTCTGGAGAAGCCATACCAGCTGCCGATTCACGAAAGAGTCTCTCATTTCCTGCCTAGCCTCTAACGCCATAAGCTTTTATGCTCAAAATAGCCCCGTGTACCGATTTTGATAGCAGGCACTCCGCCGCTGTAGCTGTGATGCGGACAGGTCTTGTCTATCCTCGGGAGAAATTGCTTCTCAGAGCTGTCCGGTCATCATCTCTGGTTACACAAGCATCGCGGTGCTTTACCTCACCCTCTGCCCCTACCACGACCACGGCCACGACCGCGACCTCTGCCACGTGGGCCTCCGCGACCGCCCCGGTCTACTTCCTTGCGCGCCTTGTTCTTGGGCTTAACCGAATCATCGATGAGAAGCGTATCCAGAGGAAGGGAGTCGGGGAGAATGAAGTATCGGATCGTAGAGCCTCGAATATTCATTGTATCGAGGGGAATGGGGTCTTGGCCGCGCGCAGTCATCTTGACCGTTCGGAGGGCTGTGTTCATCTGCGGGGAGACTGAAGTGATCGTGCCATGGACGATGGTGCCTTTACAAATATTAGTATTTGTTCTTTCATAAAGCGGAGATGAAGCATATTGTATACCATTTTTAAGCTCAATCGTCACAGTCTCGTTCATGCATTTCATCAAGAATCTACGGAAAATCAGCATCGTGTCCGTGGGACAAGCTTTGGTACTTGGAGCTCAGCATTGTAAGCAAAGCGAGAAGTAATATGAACAGCTTACCTGACTAATTTCATCTTGTCTGGCTAGAACAGGTCGCGTCGTGGGTAAAACGAGGAGGCGGATCTGTGCCTGTAGAGCCGTCGAGGTTGTTGACGAGGCTGGCTGCACTGGTTGTGTCTGCAGATGGTATCTTAGCCTCTAAGGCGAGTTAAAAAATTGTGGGACAGCTCAGCCAAGGGCCCCGACTTGGCTATGGTACCAGACCGTAGAGCATTGTCTACACCTTATAGTAGGTACCTAAGGGTGTACCTCACAACCTGCTTGTTATCTGATCATATCACGTGACGTAGTCAGATCCTGCTAATGAAGAAGGTACCTCCCGTATCTTCATTTCCAGCTAGGTACCTATGTACATACCTGTTGATAATAGCTGGTCACACCTTCAAGGTCATCATACTACTGCAAAGATGGACTCAAATACCTGCTTAAATTAGGAGTTGGCAGGGCTTCATAGGAGCTGCTCGCATCTGTTGCATGCTACGCAAAGTAACCGTCTTGAAGAGTGTATCTCATGGGAGACCTAGGACATTGGTTTGAAGAAGTGGTATTGAAATCGCAAATATCATGCAGAGGTATCTTAATAACCCGAAATCGCTAGAGATGCTTTGATGCAAAATTCCAATCGTGCCAAAGGCTGGTTATTCTGTATCACATTCGCCTGTGTCTATTTGTCCTTTTCGTTCTCTGAGACCTTCTCCCATTCGTCTTCAGTGCTCACGCTTGATTTGGTGCCTGACGATTGCTCGTCACGAAGCTTCAAGTCACCAACTTCTTCCATCGCTTCGAATTGACTGCTGTTGGCTGCTGGCTTCTTCGTTTTCACAACCGTCTCTACCTCAGTCTCACTGTCGCTTGTGGCATGCCGAGCTGCTCTCTCGCCTGCACGCGCTTTCTCCCGGGTCTCCTTTTCTTGTGCCGCCTGCAGTTCGTTCGCGAACCAATTAATGGCCCACCAGAGACCAGCGGACAGAAACGAAAGCACCACAAAGTGAACACTCCATGTGGCAACAAGGAGTATGAGGAGCACAAGCTGCAGGGCGGCGAATGTGACGTTGGTCGCAACCAGGAGTGTAGGGGTCGGGCCGGGGGTGAAGATAGACTCCCAAAGTCTTTCTGCGAAGCCAGCCATGATTGAATTTTTCGAGCGATGATCGAGAACGTTATGCGACAGTGTGTCTGTTCGTAGGATATTGATGCGACCGTATAGAAAATGCTATTGATCAGGTTGGTTAGAATGGGTCACCAAAAAGCAGTGGTGCTCTTAAGCAAAGAAAGCTGTGACCGCGGGAAGGCATGAGAGCTCGTGCCCGGTATATCTGAGTAGACTGGAAGAGGTATGACTCACTTGAAGCTGAGTACAGAGTGTCGTTGAAGACAGGACACCAAATGAACAAGTATACCAGTTTAGGCACAATCGTGATTGAGGCGTGGCACTTGACACTGAAGATAGCGGGGCAATCGATGCACCGCAGCAACTAAACGGACTCCGAAGTTCTGGTACTGAATCAGAAAGCGAAGCGGGAAGAGAAGCAGGAATGCTGAATGACTTTCGGACGTCTGCGGGCTCAATTCAAGACAAATGGTCTATACCCGACCACAAGGTCTTGTATGAAAAACAAACAAAGGGCACGGTCCGGTGCCCTTCAATGCGTCCAGACGTGTCAAGGCAGGCTCGAAAGATGACTGTATGGGTGGAGGGATCAGGCGGGGTTTAGAGGTACGCGTAGATAGGTTAGGTAGCTTGGGGGGAGGAGGAGCACATGCCTTAGATGGAGGGGGTGTACTGCGGGCACGCCAGCAGGCTTGGCGGGCTGTCAAGCATCATATGCAACATCGATGGTGTTTCCCTCTTCATTTGCAGGGTCTACTGGTACACGTATCGCATCCCACCACGCTCTACCAACGTATACAGTCTGCGGCTTGAATACGGAGACCAATATGTGTATAAACTAGATCTACAGATGAGAACATACAACGGCTATGAATGAGAGGCTTACAATGTCTCTCGTAGCTTATCAGAAAGAGCCAGACATCTAGGTATCGAGGAGGAGGTATAGGTAGGTAAGCAGGCTTTCGAGTGATTTTAAGCTACACATTTCAGCCTGTACCTCTCCTTGCCCATATGCTGCTCAGGTTCATGGTGAAGACAACTACAGATTAAGACGTATATCTCTAAGGTACTTATGGTGATAGGCAGTCAAAGGGGGAACAAGAATAAGTCATACTTAGGTACCTATGGGCTAAAGCCATGCCGTAGAAGAATTGACTGCGTCTTAGAAGGTAACGTGTTGAAAAGAGATATAAAGGTCCATCAGGTGGCCACTTGCCTCTGTTAAGTTAAGGAAACAATAGGTACCTGGCAGCTGCTCGTGCGCTCTTCCAGATTCCTACAATATACCTGACACTAATAGAACCGAATAGGAATCACAGCAAAAGACTAGAGTAGGTACAACTCACACATCTGAGGCAGGCCAAGTCATGACCTTACCTACCTACTGAAGGTTACTGACATACCTTAAAAGTAGGCATATAATAAGAATGTATACATGAACGGAGACACAGCAATCATTCGCAAATATTCCCGGCGAAGAAGATATCATACCTAGGTATACCCTGTAGGCACCCCTTGGTGTGGAATATGGAGTCTAGACTCTCAAGGTAGCCGCATCACTTCGAGTCTTAAGTCCAGGAAAGCTTTAATTCGTATCTCACGTCACTGAAGCTTTATTATCTCCACCGTCTGCTATCACTTATTTTATGCCATGGTAACGAGCCCGCTGCCCTCATACCGCCAGATGCGATGCTGAAATAGGCTCAGCACAAGCGATAGACTCAGTCGTCCTCGACGCGCTGCGCGCTGGTGTGCTCCGTGCGACAACGCCAACCAACTCCCGTAATTCTACCCCAATTTGCCATTTCGACGCCGGCAAGCAAACGCAAACCGATGCCTTGACATTCCACCGCTGTTCAATCGACTTTCCGAATATCAACCAAGCCTCAGATCTGCACCAAGAATCTTCGACTTGTGGGGGTTACAGCCTCGCCTGCTTAGTTCGCTGTAGACCACAGCCTGAATCATCGAGAACCGAGACCCGTGGTATGCGACGTGATTTACCTGAGCCAACTCGAGTCTGAGCAAGACCTATCATCTGTCAAGAATACTATCCCATGATGGCCAATGCCACGGATTCGAATATTCTCCACCCGAAAGAGCCCACTGCTTCTTTCTCATACGCAAAGCCAGAGAGTGATCAGGCTTCAACGGAACAGCCGCCCCTTTCCGAGGTCGGCCCTCGTGCTCAGTCTACTCCTGCCATTACGAAATTATTCAAGGGAAAAGATCGCGAATGGGAAGCTATCAGAAGCAAGGCCGGCCCTTTGCGCTTGCTCGATTTACCTGTCGACGTCCTCAGGTTAATTGTTCGAGAGGTAGGTTCACGACAGTCGTAAGTGCTCCGTGGCTTTCGCTGACTGGGGATTCGACTGCAGGTCACTTCTACAAATGACCAGATCGCACTGGCCTTAACGAACTCCAAACTCTACAACCTCGCTATACCCCACCTGTACACCCGTTTTGATATTGTGTGGCCCGACGCCTCCGTACCGGCAATAAGCAGCAAGAGTGTGGATGCGCTTTCATACGGGTTGTCAACCTTATGTCTCGGTAGCAAGTTTACGCAGACTAGGAAATGGCTGCGAAGCACAACATTTGGCCACTCCGATTCATCGCCCAGGCTCGTGGACAACCAGTATGCGAAGTACACCCGCAAATTCTCCATAGGAAACGGGCCAGCCGAGTGGACTTCGGAATACAGAATTTCCTACAAGGAGAGTGGGAAAATGCTGTGGACGCTCGTTGCACTCGCTGTCGCCAAGATGGTCAATTTGGAAACGTTCAGCGTAGATATGCCCACTGGCGTTTTATCTGATGTGTTTCTGGCTTTGGCTTCCCTTCAGGACCATTACGTGGATAGAAAACCAAAGTTTGAGAGGCTATGGATCCGGTGGCATGATAACACAGACACCGGGAGCGCGACATCTTCGACTGCGTCCAGTCCGATACAACATCCTGTGCCGCCACCGGTGCCCCTGTCCCACGGAGGGAGCGTACTGACAGCAGTTGGTAACATTCTTCCACCAGATATCCAACCTATGAGAACCCAAGCAATAAAATATTTCGAGAGCCGGGTCGAATACCCCACGTTCAGTGTTCTCCCCAGTCTCAAAAGCCTGACTGTATTGGACATCGACGAACTTGCTTATCTTGATGAGATGTCAATTCTCATAGAGCGCTCATGCTCAATGCTGTAAGTATTATCGCGGACATCGATCCTTGTTCTACCGAGGTTTAAAAGCAAACCCTTTTATCTCCCTGAAGCCCCCGGGATATGACTAGTTATGGCTCATGACTCCTGATACTTCCTGCATATCCAATTGGAAAACATTTCTAATGAGTGTTGCTTCAGTGAGGAACTCCGAGTAGGGATTTCCCAGAAAGCCCACAGGCATGACTTTGCCCGCCCCTGGGATGGTCGAGAGTTGCGACAAGTGGATTTAGACGCACAATGGCCCGGTGAAAGTCGAATCGGGGACAAGAGACTCGGCGGTGTTCTAGGAGTACTGGTTGGCCGCATATACGATATACGAAAGAGGCTTCCTGGTCAGTCGCAGCAAAGCGAAGAATACAATGCGGCGCTTGAGACCAGCGTTTCTTCTCTGGACATAGGACCGAACGTTCATCCTGCATTCTCTGCCTCAGATGCAGTTGCTCGTCCTGCATCTAATCAAGTGCCATTTTCCGCGAAGAACCCCCTCAATGGTAAACTCAGGTTACGTGTGCTGGCACTTGAAAGGGTCGCTGTGTCCACTCATGTCTGTACCAAGGCACTGGATTGGAGTGTTTTGACCGAATTGACGCTCCTGGATTGCGACTATCACGAGAATCTCTGGAAGGCGCTGCGGCACCAATACGCAAACCGAGGCACATCAAATCGGTATCACCTGGCCTTGAAGTATATACACACTGATACAGCATCAACATCTCTTATTAGCTTCATCAAAGAAGCGCTAGCTCCAAATAGCCTCGAGGTATTCTTCTTACAAGATCGACGACCAGCCGGAGATCCATCTATTACGATTGACCAAATATTCAAAGGTATCATCAAGCGCCACCGATCAAGCCTCAGAAAACTGCTTGTGAACAGTGTTCTTAGGCCGAGTAGCTTGGGCCGCCCCCCACGGGATTGGCGTGTGAGTAGCGACATGATCGAATATATCACGAGCGGCCGCATGTGCAATCTGCAAGAACTGGCAGTGTGCATCGACTATCAAGACTGGGTAAGCCCTTCCATTGCTCCTGACAACCGTGACAGGTGAGCTGTAGACTCTGACTCCTGACTCTTCATCCAGCACCGGTTCTTGCAACGTCTCCCACAGATCAGCCAATTGCGATCCCTACACATTCCCCATATCTTCGAGACGGGGTCCGAGACAGAACCGAAAGAGCTTGCACTACAGATCGTTGACATCATTACCATACGCCCAGAGATTCAGCTATGTTACATAGGCCTTAAGAATAAGTGCTTTGAAATTTTAGAAAGCCGGCCAAACGACCACACACATGGCCAAGAGGTCAATGGTCAGCCGCACGGCATGGTGGACGACACGGAGGACGAAGAGGATGGGGCTAGCGATGGCGATGAGGGAACAGAAGACGATGATGGCAATGATGACATGATAGGCGGTGACGACGACCTGACCGAGGTCTCAGATGAAGCCGAATCGGAGGCAGACTCGTTTCAAGAAGGTCTAGACGAAGCAGGGCCATCGTACCTTTGGCTTCGAGAGATCTTATTCTACGACGACAAGGTTGCCATCTTCAAGGCCAGACATGGTAAGCTATGAAGACTTGGATGCCAGTGAACGAATTTACTTCAACACGTCTGGCGCTGGACATTATGGCTCTGAATCAGGGCTTGCCACTTGAGGGTGTTTTGTTTTACACTTTATTCCAGGGCTGGTGCCAAAATACCGAGCATGAAATGGGTTTTCCACAATGTGGTGAGTTTGGCGAACTGGTGGCGCAACACCCAAGGCGGTACAGGAGTTCAGGAAGCATAAAAGGAACAGCTAATGCTCTCAATAAGGCTGCCAGTTAATGATATCTCACTGAATTTAGCTTAGACCAAGCAGCTGTCAGGTGCTTACGATATCTTTCTCATCTACCTGGCCCACTTGTAGGGATACATAGCTCAAGCTACTAAAGAAGCATGAGAATGGCAGAGACTGAAAAGTTAGGGGGTTTGCTCCTCTGAGAGGCCCGAAGCAAACAAATGCCTGTGTGTTCGTGAAGTACCTAAGCAGGCTACTACTACATTTGAACATGCCAACTGGCGATGCACTCTGTTGACGCGTGTTGATGTTGTCAATGGTCGTTGGTAAAGTCGGTATAGCCAGAGGCCGCTAAGAAGTCTGAAGCAGGCCGGGATTTCGTTACCTGCGGGCGAATCACAGCAGCTTCAGGCAACGATAGTGTGAAGCCCCGGCAGCCCAACCCAGGTGCCCTTGCTCTGGCCAGGTTCGGTGCCTCACAGCCAACTGCAGGCGCGGCAGGGCAAGCGGCCCCAAGCTCCACGGGCGTCGGGCCTTGCGCAGGCCTTGCGGGCATCTGGAAGATTTCCAGTGCAGGTCTGCCCATGCTCGGCCCATGCAGGTGCAAGAGAAAACCGTACAGTGCCTGTCTGCCTCGTGGGACCTAATGCAGGTACTAAAGTAGGCCCATCACAGTGGATTCTGCGAGTCCGGAGACTGTCCACTTTTTTGTTCTTCACCGCAGCCTCTGCTCGGCCTCTGGTGAGTCTGCTCCCCTGCGCTGGGGCTTGCTGGGCACGTCTGGGGCGCGCCCGCAGCCTATCCGAGGGCGTACTCGGCCTGGTCGGGTCCTGCTGCAGGTGCCACGACGACCACGACAACCACGACCGCCTCTTACCGCCAATTTGTATACCTTACTAGCAGAGCTGGCATACTGTGACCCGGCATTCTGACATCTGAAGTAAGATAGATCCAATCTTGTTCATTCTCATGCGCGGAGGCCACATGTCAAATCCCGTTCGACACCGGCTGTGTACCCGTGTCTCATGCTCACCGATACTTGCCCTGCTTTCCTTTTCTTTGTCCTGAGCCAGAAAGCTGCCCCCTGTAGAAACTTACCTTCCTAGGTACGGAAAGGCTCGTTGCAGAACGACGTACTTGAAGGCAAGGGCAAAAAAAAAAAAAGAAGGACGGGATGCACCCCGACTAACGGCCCTGGCTCTCCGCCTCTTGGTTAAGTACGGCCAGTCACCCGTCTCTTGATTTCCGCTCCTGACCTCATTTTCAACATTTCCAATAATCTGAGACTGCTGAGGAGTACGTTGGTTTCCTTTCTTTTCGATATATCCTACCCCAATCATTCGGTGTTGGCGTCTGATTCCTGTTTTCGCTCTTTCGAAAGTGGCGGAGTTTGGGGCCTTTTTTGAACCTGCAGCTTATCCCTCCCACATACCGCCCTTTTGTTACCCTTCCGCAGATAGCCTCGTCTATCCAGATCCTCCCTCCTCATGGACACTCTACCGGTAGAGCTTCTGAGGCTCGTCTATAGCTATTGCGATACCAATTCCGTGCAATCTTTGCGGGCAACTACAAGCGTTTTGGCAGACGTCGGCTATGAATTTTTATTGCCACCCAAGTTCGTCTCTGTGAACTGGAGGAATGACATTGAACGCCTGCACTCGATTGCCCACAGCGAGCGTTTAAGGGGTTCCATCAGCTCTGTCTGTATATTCTTGGGAGAAGTCAACTACTACGATGCTTGGAGTACTTCATGGTAGGTACTCTCTATCTCCCACACGGGCCTGCCATGGTGGCAGTGCCAAGATAACGCAGCCGGCGTGGAGGCATTGCCGGAAACGAAATACCTCACCTTCACATAGATCGAATGCCAGCTAACACATAATTTTTGTTCTTGACCAGGGCTCAGCACTTCGTTAATCCCCCAGAGGAGAGATCTGAGACCATGGGAAAGACCCAGGAAGAGCTCAAGAAAATCAACGCTGGGCGACAGAAAGTTGGGCCGCTGCATCTGAGGACCGATGATCTAAGAGAGGCGTGCTTAGCTTTGCCGAATCTACAAGATGTAGAAGTCGCGTTTACGCAATGCCCGGTGGATAATGGCATCCTCCAGGACATATTTGATTGGCCTAATTGCAGGAAACTCAATCGGCCTGAGACGTACAGTAACCTAGACGCCATCATCTTTGCTCTGCATGGTGTTCGCCTGTCCAAGTTCAAGATCGATCGACTGCCTCTCGAAGTCTTTCGGATGCCAGCACACCGCAACCACTGGTTCACACATGCCAAGTCATTCACCAGTCTCACCAAGCTTGATTTGACTTTCGATCCGTCTGGTCTCCAAGGCCCGACTTCAGCTTTCCGAGCTGTGAACGGACTTGGTCGGGTCTTACAGCTCTCTAGTCAGCTCCATCATCTTAGACTTGCATTTCACCCTTACACAAGCGAACATTCCAAATTCGCTCTCTCCTTCCGCGAACTCTTCTACAATTTCACCTATGCGCAACTTACCGATCTCATACTAGAGGGTGTCTCATGTGATGAAGAAGACTTGAAGGATTTTCTGGCAAGACATGGCAGCACCTTGCTTCGATTGCGACTCGGTGGTCGTGGCCTGGCGAAGCCGTTCGAGGTCTCCTTGGGAGGTATTCATCTGTATGAGGGAACATTCAAGTCTCTATTCACTGGCCTACGCAAGGGACTGCCCAAACTGGAGCGCATGCATCTTGAGGGTATTTTCGAGTGCGAACATCAGGACCTCCCCTCTCATAAGGTTTATAATTTCTACCCGCTCACAAATGAGGTGTGGGATCCTGTCTCACGTCCCAGTTGGGTTCGAAGTTCACGCAAAACAATCAGTTGCCAACCATTCGAACGATATGTACTCGGAGACGGACCCTATCCTGATACCGAAGACGTCTTGGCTGATTAGAACGATGGAAGACTATCGTGAATGGAACCCATGACCTGAGATCGGAGCATCGCGACTCATGCTCAGATAACGGTATTCAGCGTTGGTCCTACGACACGTTTTTCTTCCATCGCCTGCGCATCACCTACGTTGCGATTAGTTCGCCATCTTTCACACAGTAACATGATCATCCAAACTTTTATGGTGTTGGAGCATGGTGGCGGCGTTTGGGAGAGACTTGTGAAATTGCATCGCTCATTCTTATGCTCCGGTGTGTGTCTTCAGCCGGTCATCCTTTGGTGATTCTTGAGGGGTTTCGGGCAATTCGGCGTTTTGATTCGGCGATTCATGGTGCTTCTGATCCATGACCGTCATTGAATGACGACTTTATGCAAATCATGACCTTTTTTTTGGTTGCAAATTGGTACGTTGGGGCACGAATTATAGAGAATCTACCCTCTCGGGGAGTTGACGCATTTTGCACGCGACTGGCTGTTACCTCGTGATGCCGACGGCAATGGGCACGATTACTACAGATTGAATTTTCAGATAGAATGAGATATCTAGAATAGAGTGAATAGACGAATGGAGTTATATACAATGGTATGCAGGATTGCGGTGACAGATCGCGTCGCAACAGTTTACCAACAGTTCCGAGCCATCCCCTTCAACGCACATTGCGTTCAAGTAGCGCTTACGCCTGTTCTCCTAGCCAATAAAGATGTAGTAGAGTTCAACAAATATCTAGTCAATGGCTCTGCCAATGCCTACATTCACGATATTCAAGCGCCCATCTACGATGTCGTCAAGGAATGACCAACAACACGGTTCACTGTAGGATATCCCCAGTCAAGGACTGTGCAGCCAGCCTTGTGGTTCAATGGACTATACCAGGCACGCCTGACCGCAGCTCTGGGACAATAACGTTACGCCACGGCTTAGGCAACGGCGTCGACTGACCTTCACGACATGCCCGAATTTGTCTGCTCCTCACCTCAACTTACGGGGAACGGTCTGGCGCACGTGGTGGCTGATTAGGACGGGTTGTCAAGTAGGTACTTACCCAACAGAGTAGCGAGGTTAGTGGGACGGAAACTGCAGAGTCCAAGAGCAGTCTGCCATCAGAGGTCGAGGCCTCATCTGGCCCCTTTGGAGTGCAACGACGGGGGGGGTCGGGGGTTGGCTACTAACAGCATCGAGAGAACTGATGAGTCCGCGATATCTGCTCGTGGTAGCCTCACAGCCGTACCTTTGCATGGCACGAAAGCCCCCCAAAGATGCCTTCTACGAGCCAGCATGGCAAAGCCCCCCGTCCACACACCTCAACTAGACGGGTGGTACAAATGCTTGTAGGTATGGCGCGAAGAGCAGATTGAATCAACGCATAGCACAACGGGGGAGCGAACGGCCCCTTCTCACCAGGCCATCTGTACGGCGAGGTAGAACGCAAGATACTAGGACCACGCAGGCCTGCTTACTACTGCGACGCTGAGTCGCGACATGCATGAGGAGTTTTTGGTCGCGATTGGGGGTCTATCCTGGGGGGCGGAGACGGGACGAGATGCACACTATGTACCTGACTCCTCTAGTGCGACGTATAAGTGACAGGATGCAGCAGTTGCATACAGAGCACAGCAGCCTCGCCATCACCAGTCGCTCTATCGTGCTGGCGACCTATCAGCTGATGTGGTGTGGTCAGGCTTTCGTTTACAGGTGAGCGAACGATCTCCCGACTGTCGGTGTGCATCGGTCTTTGTAGACGTCCGGACAGCTTTGTTGCCATCTGTGCCCTCCTAATGCACAGACACGAATCGAGATACCAAGGATCCGACTTTCCCGGACATGACAAGCTGAGGAGGCGCTGTTTGCTAATGGGAATGAGTCGGTAGATGAGGTCGAGAGAAATTTGTGATTTTTCGCTTGGGAAGTATAATTTTTTTTTTTTGCACCCTCTGATCTAGCAAGGAAAAGGCTGTAGCTTCTATAGGCGACGTGTGTACACACTGCGTACAGTAGCCCCCCTGGTCCGAGATCGATGACTGGGATGGCCTTGGTTGCACCTCGGAAGGGCTGGAAGTTTTCCAACGGCGCGGTCACGGTGGACCTGTCAGTTCGATCCAGCACCAGTACGAGGCATATGTGCCTGGATGCCTGGGCCGTGTTGCGTGTTGCGTGGCGGTCGTCTCTCTTGAAGCCTCTCCCATTAATAGATTGCGCCCGGGGGCCATGTGCTTCTCCCGCCTGCCCTCTGTCATCCGAGCCAGGGCCTCACATGCACTCACACACAGCAAGTGCACGCTGCTTCACGGATGGACGGGTGAGCAGGGAGAGGTGGGCTGTGAGATGGATGCAGAAATGCAGGTCATGTTTCAATCTCGATATTGTTTCGTCGACGGCGAGCCCCCCTGTAGGGTCCACGATCAATCTCTCAAGAAAACTACGAAGGCGGCCACCAATACATAGATGATAGATGATAACTAGTACTACCAAGCGAGTGGGTGTAGGACAGGGGATGTGAGATTCGCAGACATTGGAAGTAACCTCACCCGCAGCATCTGATCCTCCCTCACCGCCGCGGCTCAGCACCTGGAAGTATTCATCTCAGAAGGTATGCTAGTGACACTCGCAGATATGGATCATGTATAGGTCAGGCCTAGGTATCTAGAGGTACCTATCATGGCAGTTTGTGGCTTGTGCCGTGGTCAGACACATTTTGTGAGTTATATTGAAACGAAAAAGAAATGATTACAGGGGGAAAGATGAGCCCAGAGTATATTGCCGACGTGAAAGGTAACAGCAGCACAGAATTCCGATTGCGTTGCTTGTTTGAGCTTCAAGCCACCGCGGGACCCTTAATCTGTGCAACGAGGCACCCGGTAATGAAGGGTAGTTGATGGAAATGGCTTTTGATGAACATACATATTCGCATTATATTGGCTGTGGACCTCTGCGCTCACCAGTCGCCCGTGTCGCTGGGATTCTGATGTGTGCAGGGTTTGATGAACATGGTATGCCAGTAATGACCAGGACTACCGTTATGGGTCCAGGACGATCCGGCTTTTGAAAAAGCGATGACATCGTGTAGCAAAACCAAGCATTCTGGCTCCTGGGTCCGCTGCGACCCGATGATCTGTCAACGGGGCGCCCGCTCAGATCGTGTGTGCAATAGCCCGAGATGGCGTGCTACGTTTTGTTTTGGTCCCTTCTTCTTGGGTTGCCTCCATACCATCGATCATGTACACGGTGAGTAAGCACAGTACACAATATATGTAACTTTGATTTATCTGGAATGAAGGTATCTCGAATGAGCGTTTACTGCTGGGGCAAGTGATTGGCTGCCATCTTCCACCTTTGCCAGGGGCTCAGGCAGCCAAAGCGGATTCGGCAGGGAGCATTCCACCCGTGTTGCGTTCGCATACTGGAAACCGGGTCGTCGGGGTCCGGCAATGGCGGTGGTGGCCATTCGGGGAGGGAATCTAGATGGTGAAAGTCCCATGCAAGCCCGAGTCTGACAGGCTTCCATCGTTGGCGTTGGGAGTAAATCTATAGAGGGCGCTGAGGCTTGCGAGGGCTGCGTACCTATTCGACTACACACAACAAGACTAGCACAGACGGATTGCAATCCGCCATAGCGAAAAGGAATACGACAGTGGGGGAGAAGAGGATGGCCTGGACCATGGCGTCGTTGATGACACTGTCCTGCCTCTTTGACTCGACCTGGCCTGCTTGGGCAATTTGGGGGCAGAGCCATGAAGGAGAGCCGCGGAAAACTTGCCGAACAACGCAGAGGCCCTAGCACAGTCAGGACACTCCAACTTGTACCGGGAGGCAAGACGAGCCGAACTCGATAAACGTACTGAATTTCGGATGAGATTTTGGAAAACTCGTGGACTATGGGAACAGTCGGCATTTGGTGTTGATGTGACGAGCAGATTCCCAACGAACATCGTGATTGATAAAATTCGGATGATTATCGCTCTATTCTCCTCAGCCCTTCCTGTAGGACTGGATCCATTTTGTGATTGTTGGTCCGCGGCGGCACGCTTGCTTACTTTTTCGCCTCCACGCATGCGCAGGAGCCTCGCATCGTGTCAGCTTGGGTATCTGAAGCTATTGCGAATACTTGACCTCGTAGATACCTCGATAACCAAGCTCCTTGGAATCCCCGCCGTTACATCTTTCATCAATCGTACTTTATCAGGGTTGGTATTGAGCACAGGAGGGAATGCAGATTGACAAGTGGGCAAGAATCTTGATATCTGCTATGGTAGTAGTGAAGTTAATAAAGTCGCCATCGTACCTTAATTGCGTCTGTTCCTGACAACCACTCTCCTCAAAAAGCACAGCGGGGGTTCGAAGAGGCTATACCACCCCCAAATTAGGAAAAGGCTTATTGCGGCTGCAACCAGAACATATGTATACCTAGAGGTATTCAGGTGGTATCCAGACTTATGTAGTAGAGATACTACCTTATACAGGTCGTACCCCTGACCAACGAACTGCATCACGCCAACAAGAAGTCCAAGTCAGTCTGTGGCAGTGACAATCCAAAGGAGTCCCCATCCCATTTCAATTCACATTCCCGGCCTCCAGCCCAGGTCCTTGGCCGCTACTTACCTACAATTTGGACTCTCATAACTTTAGGTGAGATGTTCGTAGCTCTCTCCGCTCCCTTTAAGCTGCATGAGCAAAATGACAATGTAAAACATTACATGCAGTATAGTATTACGCGTTGAATACCACAGGGCTGTGTACCCAGGCAAGTACCACGGGCTACAAGTGCCTCTAAGGTACCTACGCGTGCATCGTATCTAGGTAGTAATTGAAAGCGTGGGCTACTTCCCGTGCAACCCGGCTTGTTAGTTCATACCTGTTCCTACCTGTCCGATTATGGGGGGGAGCCTGCAGGGGCCTGCAGCTTGTTCGGCCAGGCAAAGCCTGGTTCGCTGCCCAGTTCCCAGTCCCGTCTGTCAAGCGACTCATCAGGCCTGTCCAGCCTGTCCTGTAGGCAGATAAACCTGCCCAGACTCCAGAAACCTCGGGCTGCCCACCTCATCAGTCCCCAGAAAACGTCACACACTACGGCTGCTGGGAGATACATCCTCCACATCTGTACAGTCTAGAGGCAGTACCTACATCATGTACTGAAAGGTGTACACACTGCAGCCACTGACACTCTAATCCATCTCCAAGGCATACCATCCCCTACTTCATCTATGTATTCCGCCCATCTGAGCTATCTGCTGCACACAATCTAATGTACCTTAGCTAGGTAGGAGGTAATTTGCCCGTTCGATTTCTTTTCCCCTCCTTCCTCTCACTACTCGAGTCGAACATCTCAATCATTCCGGTCTCAAGCCCACGGTTCCGTCTCTTCTTCTCCATCTCTCCCATCTTTGGTTTCCAGCTTTCCCAGGGCAAGCAAACAACCCAGCCCTTCTTTCATCCCTGGAATGTGCGATCCGGCCCACCTTGCCACAACTACTCCCAACGCCAACAACATACACCCATCCGCGCCGCTGAAGGCGCGGCCGTCTCCCATTTTGGCTTTCCTACGAGAGACCTGGTCTTGCAGCCATGCAGCGGGTTTCCTCGCTCCTCCCCAGCTGGGATCGTACTCGCTCCAGCACTGGCACTACCTCCAGTCATGGCCGCAAGAACAGTGTCGACAAAGTTCGCGGATGGGCCGACAAATTTCCCTCCTCCGTCCATCGATTGAGCACATCTTCAAGGGTCGGCAGGGAAGCTTACTGGCCTACCACCCTTGACAAGGAATGCGAAAAAGCTGCTCGCATATTAATGTCCTTCTGTAGTACGTGCAGCTTCACGCACCCAACTCCCCCAGCCCTTCTGATCAGCTAACAAGAATTTCCATAGGCGATGGTTTCTCAACGCCCGACGACCGGCCGGGCACACCCCAGACGAACTCTAGCCAGCAGTCTGCAAATGCTATCAAAGTACTCAAAAAGATTCCCCCACGAATAATACAGAATGCCGTCGGCTTGGCAGTCTTTACATCTATGCGATCGGGACTCTGGACGTCGGGATCGGGAGGCAGCGGCATTCTGATCGCACGTAAGACGGATGGTACATGGTCGCCTCCTTCCGGCTTGATGCTCCAAACAGCCAGTCTAGGCTTCGTAATTGGGGTCGATATATACGATTGCGTTCTAGTCATCAATAACTTTACCGTCCTCGAAACTTTCGCCCGTTCCCAATTGACCCTCGGGTCTGACGTTTCTATGACTGCTGGTCCCTTGGTACCCCTTGGCTTGCTAGAGAACGACATCACTTGGGCTGCAGACCTCAGCGACACGGCCATCACTTATGTCAAAGCCAAAGGGCAATGTTCCGAGGTCCGAATGGACGGCACGGTTCTCCACGAAAGAGCCGACGAAAACGAAAGGTTCTACGGCATGAAGCTCGGTGTGGCTAAAATTCTCGCCGGCGACATAAACCAAAGCATGCCGCAAACTCGACTTCTGACTGAAGTGCTTAAGGCCGCGGAAGGGAGAGTAGACTATGACATGGGCCTGGTTGAGTCGCTTTCATCGCAACCCGCGCCAGGGGACGCATTAATAGAATCGCCGAAAACACCACACACGACAGTCGTTTCCCCTATTTTCGGCATACCTGAAGTGACCGACCCGGATCCATTTGGCGTGCTGGCCCTTGAGATGGCGGGCATCGGGATTCGGGAAGCCGGTAGTCGTTTAAGACCCGAGAGCAGCCAGTTCGAATATCATCCTAGCCCAACGAGTCCCATGTTTCCGAAAGTCAGTCGCCAGAGTGTCGATACTTATGCATCAAGGAGCAATCGGGGCAGTTACATATCAAGTAGAACTGCAGCCACAGAAAACCAGATGACCGATGCGGGTACCCAGACCTCCACCGGAACGCCTAATACTACACCATCCCACAGCCAGAGTCAGAGTGAAGATGGCAATCCGCAACAATCCTCCGACGAGGTCACTGCTCTAGCGAAGGAGCTTGATGAAGTTGATTACACCAAGATCGACATTAGTGCTTTGAGAGCTCTGTCCAATTTCCCAGACCTGGACGACGAACCGACAATGACGGAATTGACTACGAAACACTTGCTAGCGAAAACAAAGACGATTGAGGAATCGCAAAAGAGTCCAGTTTCTTCTCGCGACCACGAGAGGGGGGATGATGTAGATGCAGATGATGAAAACGAAGACGACACGTTTAGCTCGGCTTCAGCCGATGAGGATGCTGAGGATGATGACGATGGCGAATTCGACGAAGAAGAGCCCGTAATATGCGAGGTGGCCACAGCGCAGCCTCCTGCGCGCATGGCAATGGTCGCTTCCCAAGTAGTGCACGCGAAGGGGGCTGTAGTCAATATCCCCAAGCGAGTGCCTCCACCTCTACCACTTCGAAGTCCTGCTCGATCATCACGCAGAAGAAGCCAGATGCCCGATGTTTCCAAGATGATTGGAAGCCCTTTGAGACAAGAGTTCGACGTTGTTGAAACGCCCAAACCAGAGAACGCTATAGTGAAAACGCTTGAGTCCGAGACTTTGCCGAAGCCTGAGAACGAAGTCGATGTTATTGATGTCTCCACCACAGAGGAAAAAGAAATGTTTGTGGAAGAGAAAGTGCAAACACACACAACCATTTCTATGCACTTGGACCAACACTCGAGCCGTTTTGAACACGGCTATTTTCCAAAGGTCGATCGTGTCTGTCCCCCGGAAGAGGGTGCCCTGGCTTCAAAATCACTGAATACGGATGAGCAGGTTGATCTACAACCAGGCCCCAGTGTTGCTGTATCTGTGGCTTGAGCGCAATGTTCATCTGTTCCTGACTTTCATTCATTTACGATTCGAGGATGGCTTTATTGGAGTTTCTTATGAGAAGCCTAGGTTTAGGCAAAGGCGCAACTTGATACCACGGCATGATGGGATACGGTGGCTTGTACAACAAAAGGTATCTACTAGCCTTTGCGCGGGTTAACATTAGGGGATAAAGGATCCAAGAGCCATACGGAGCAGCGAAGCATCATTACAATACCCATTTAAAGATTTAATCTTTTAATCCATTGTACATATACAGATATTCATGAAGCATGGGCGGAAGCATCACGAAAGGATCAATGGGAGAGCATAACTATAGGAAGGAAGAGAATGCTACCTTATTCAAGAGTAGCAGAAACGGGCAGCACCCCAATGGGTCGGTGCCCAGCAACACAATCGAATGGCTGAGATTGTCCACATTATTGCGCTTCTTGTTTATGCTTGTGCCATGGCACTTACCTCTGCTCACAGTGCCCCGCGTTGTCCAGCTCCGCCCTGGGGACAATCATGCCTTAGACCGCGTTGTTGTAGATGCCCGTCCATTTCCAAATCGCGTTCCATCTATGCGACGTGCCTCTTCCCCCATACACCATCATCTGTCAATTGTACCCTTCATAAAGCCGGTTCTTGGCCCCAACCCACGGCATCATTGGACTGTCGTTGATAGTATCCCCTGGTGGAGCAACGAGATGCAGCGAGCTCGAGGAACACGAGGCGGACGCGATGGCGGAGACAGCTTAAACGGCCCAAACACGCAAAACGTTGTACCCACTGGTCAAGGTGAGGATGAGAGAGATTTGACCGATCAGAATCTGTAAGTACCTTCATGCACCATGACGCTCTCATAGCACATCTTCCGTGTCACGTCCACTACACACAAGAATTCGCTTCTTTCCGTTAGATGGATCTCAGTGCCTACATGGCTAGGTGCCTCTTGACGATTGTAGAGGTTCCCATTGCTGGTGGTATCAGAATTCTCGGATTAACAAGTCCTCCGCACCTTCTTAGTACCTACCCATCCTCAACGCCACAAACGCCACAAAACTCGACTGCCAACCCGTCCCAGCCTCACTTGCCTCAGCGCAACAGACCAACTCCAGCATCCAGCGGCTAGAAGCGCGTTGGACCGCGAGAGCTTGGAGCAATTCGCAAGCCTTGGTTCGGCGACACCAATTCAAGCTCATCCTCGGGCGACTCTACCTCTGATTCGGACGCTGTCCTGCATCACTCTCGCTTAGGCCATTCCTCAGAGACCAATCTTGCTAAACCTTCCCAACCCCCACACTCGGTCCCCGGGCGCAAGAAAACCAACCACCAGCTTGCGCATCTTGATCATTTCGCTAAGGCTAAGTCGACCACACCGCGCAAAGTCAGGGCGCTCCGCCGCACCTTCGTGCGCAAACTTTCTTTCAGGCAGAAGTCGCGCACCGGACAGGACCGAACTAAACGCGGCGGCGACGACCACGATATTGGCGCCATGTCGTCCCAGCAGGGGAAGTGGAAGGAGGAGCAGGTGCTCGTCATCTGTCCCGGCTCCCAAACTACCATGGCGCAACTGGGCTGCAGCGAATTGACACCACCTGCTCACCGCATTCCCACGCGCATGTTCAGGGACGAGGAAAACGACGACTATCGGCCCTACTACACGTATAAGCGGAAGAAGAGTAGTGGTTCGCCGGCCATTTCGAATGGTACTAAGGATGAAGATGAATATGAATGGGTGGAGGACCGCGATAGTGTCGAGGATGCTGTATATCCTATGCAAGGTAAGTCGGTGACGAACGCTACTCAGTTCGTGCGCCCAACGGCTTGTTCATGTCACCAGCCTGCGGCGCAATATTCAAACAGTTGAGCCAAGGGACTAATATGAGTTATAGGTGGGCGCATAGTTAACATGGAAGCTTTCCTCGCATTCATCGAGCACGTACATAGCCTGCTGACGACCACGTATCACAACACCCCAATCGTCATGATGGCCTCGCCGCAGTGGACTCGGCCCGACCTCGAATCGATAGCACGCTACATTTTCGAAAAGACCAAGACACCTGCGCTATGCTTGCTTCACAGTGCCATTGCAGCACAGTATGGATTAAAGTGGCCGACCATGACCGTCATAGACATCGGTTTTGAGAAGGTCGACGTTACTTGCATATTTGAGAACAACATGGTCAGCCACAAAGATCTGGGTTTCCCTACGCCTGTTCGGGAAATTTCCGGAGGAGAGGTCTTCACTCAAAAGTTACAGTCGCTACTGAAGGACAAGAATTTCACACATGACATGGCCGAACAACTAAAGAAGAGTGCGATATGCGAAGTACTACCGTACACGAGCGACTCGCCCGACCTCATGGAACTTCCTACCGAGGTGAGTACGACAGGCCACGGCTCTACATCCGCGCCCGTAATTGCAGACGTTCCGGTCTCTGCGGAGCCTCCAAAACCTGCTTTCAATGATGGAATAGAGAATGAAAGTGGCGAGAACAAGGGCGAAGAAGGCGTTTTAGACGTGGCCAACATTGTCACCAGTGGGAATGCACGCGAGTTCATAGCCAAGCGCGAAAAGGAGAAGGCAGAGAAGGTTAAAACGAAGAAACAAGGTAAGGGTCAAGAAGCCGATTCTGGCACGGCGAAGCCCGCTCGACTGCCCAATTCGAAGCGCACGCACAACATGTTCCACTACGAAGATTTGATGCACGAGGATGTCCAGGTGCCGATTGCCAACGGAAACTCGGCGCCAGCCATAGCTCCACCTCCTAATCATTCTGGCGTACCTGTCGACGATGCCTCAAAGCCCGAAGCGGCCGTTGCTGGCGAAGAGACGAAACCTGAAAATCTGAATAATGAAGCAACAAATGGCGATGCTCTACCATTCGCCGCTGATGCTACTAAAACTGCCACAGAGCGAAGGACTAAGCGAGTACGGAAAGACGTCGAGATAGGCCTAGAGAGATTCCTCTTTGCCGATCGAGGCGAGATTGATCGCATCGCGGAAACGATTTATCGCGCTATTCAAGGCATTGATGAAATCTACAAACGATCGGCTTGCTGGGACAACCTTGTCTTCGTTGGCAACGGCAGTCGCCTACGAGGTCTCAGAGAGAACATCGTTCAGACCTTGAACGCCCGTCATCTCATCTCACCTAGCTCCGCAACCATCTTCACGTCGGAGATTCCCTCTAATGTGGCGACTCCATCCGGGACTGGTTCGCAGACGCCTACCGGCTCCTTCACTGGGCAGCTCCCGACCACAAGCTCTGTCAACCCTCTTCTTCAGGCAGCGACGACGGCATCCTTGGGCGTGCCAGGCAACCCGCAAGCGCCAGGCTCTAACGCAGGCGACGCGGCGGTGGGCCATCACTCGCACGGTCAGACACCGATGAGCATCAAGCTGGCGGCAATGCCGACCTACCTAGCAGAATGGACTAAGAACGGCTTTGAGGAAGCCATGTTTCTTGGCTCGTTGGTAGCAGCGCGCTTGGCATTCTGCATCCACAATCTAGACGTGTCGGGGACGGAGGCACAGAAGTTGATGAGCCTGAATCGGGTTGACTACAAGTAAGTCTAATGAATGATGTGACCCAACTGGCTCACCTGTGTTCTGACAAGCGTATTAGTGAGAACGGCCCTAAAGCTATTCGCACCCATTCGATGATGGGTCAATAAATTGTCGGCTATGAATGGAATGTTGTGGTAATTATTCATTAAGAATAGTGATGGACGTCGGTATTCACCCTCGTTGCTGGCCATTGGAGTTGGGGTATACTACAAAACAGGGTTTTTGACGCGAATCGTATGCCCACTCGACGGCAATGGGCATCCACATGAGAGTGTCTTTGCACTCTAGCCCAGGAAAGCTGGATATTTCTGATGTGAAAAAGGTTGCTGCGGCATGAGATCTCGTCACTTGGTAGCTTACAAAACTCTACGGCCTCGAGGCCCAGCTACTGAGATTTATATCATAGATACCAATGTCGACAGAAAGAGCGTGAATCTACGTCGTGAAAACAACTGAACCCATATTTTCGGGAGTATTCCTTCCCGGGTATGAGTAGATAGCTGTCGACCGTACAGCGTCTCTTTGTAGTATCATGAGATGAGCTGCCTGAAAAGTCTGTGACAGGGTCACTCTCCAATCCATAATGACCGCTGAGGTCGCAGTGACTGGTCCGAGGCTTGCTCGAGAATGGACTGAACATAGCGTTTTCGGTTAGAGAAAGGGAGGTATTCTCCAGGCAACAACCAAGTTCATCAAGTTCAGTTACTCGGAAATACCATAAACTGCAGAAGTTTTGAGTGGACATTCGCCAGGAAATCGGAAGTAGCAGTCTATGTCGACAGTGTAGCGGAATTCTGTTTTTTTTTTTTTTTTTTTCTTCTAGACCGGATACGATTGCAAGGATAGCTTATGTCGACGATGGCAGAGATAATTCTAGGCGTATAAAACTACTATCTTTCCTGACGTCGGAAATTCGGACATAGCCGCAGCCAGCCTGACTGTTTGCTTGGTAGAATTGTGAATAACAAAGAGAGCTGCTAAAGTCAGATTAAGCTAGTGTGAGACCACGACAGACTAGATCATACCACCGGCTTCGGGCGAGTCAACTGCCCTAATAGCTCTCATAAGTCTCATCGGGCAGTCGCCGCGGAGGCGAAATGATATTGCGCCGTTAGCACGGCATCATGGGAATGCGTGTGGCTTCCAGTGGTCACGCATATGATACACGCAGGGTTCAGTATAAGCAGGGACTCGATTATATGACCTTTGTGTACTATGCCAGTCTGGGATTGTTCAGGAAAGCCGTCGTCCTGTGAGAATAAATCTGCGTTTCGATGGCTTCAGGCTTTGAGCGCGAAGCAACTGTCGTTTCTTTACCTGCCTAGGTCTGACCCTACCGGTTTACGTCCTTATTCGAGCCGTTTCCTTTACGTACCTGCCCAAGTCGCATGTTCTCGCAACACACAGTCTTGCCCTCCCTCCCCGGCAGAGAGTTCTACGGCCGACTTATTTCTCAGGGTCCAGAAGCAACTTCCCACTGGTCTTTCTCCCCTCCAGATCTTGGTGCGCCCTCGCCACCTCGCTCAGCGGGTAGACGTCGTGCACAGAGACCTCCAGGCCGTCTTTCCCTCCCCTGCCCAGGATGAAGTCGAACAGCTCCGTCGCGTAGTGGTCCAGCTCCTCCCGCGTCACGATGTAGTTGACCAGCGTCGGCCGCAGCACCCGCGCGTTCTTGGCGCTGAGCCGCGCGATCGCGAACGGCGGCACCGCCCCGCTGGCGTTCCCGAACGACACCAGCGAGCCCTTGCGCGCCACGCACGCCAGGCTGAGGTCGAACGTGGCCTTGCCCACGCCGTCGAACACGGCGGCGCACCCCGCGCCGCCCGTCAGCTCCCGGACCCGGGCCTCGACGTCCTCGTGCGCGTAGTTGACGACGTGCTCCGCGCCGGCGCGCGACGCGGCCTCCGCCTTGGCCACCGTGCTGACGGTGCCGATGGTGCGGGCGCCGATGGCCGCCAGGAGCCCGCACAGCCACAGGCCCGTGCCGCCGGCCGCCGCGTGGACCAGCACCCAGTCGCCCTTCTGCACCGGGTGCGACTCGCGCACCAGCGTCAGCGCCGTCATGCCCTGGAGGAACGCGGCCGCGGCCGTCTTGGCGTCGAGGCCCGCGGGCAGCTTCAGGGTCTTGGCGGCGGAAGCCAGTGTGTATTGTGAGTAGGCGCCCTCGCCCATGTAGAGGACCTTGTCGCCGACGGCGAGATCGGAGTCCGTCCCAGGCCCGACCGCAACTACGGTTCCGGCGCCCTCGCGCCCAAGTATGTAAGGGAATTGCGGCGCAGGATAGAGTCCGGTGCGGAAGTAGCTACGCTATGTTAGAGGTGAATGGTCATGAAAGCTGATCAGAAGCACTAGGTAGTACTTTAGAATCAGGGGGTTGACCAAAAGGTCCAACATACGTATCAATATAATTTACACCTATAAAGTCGTTCTTTACTAGAAGTTGCCCGTCGATCGGGGTCGGCACGGGAACATCAGTCTTGTATTGCAAGACCTCCGTGCCGCCCGTCTTGTCGATGAGGATAGCCTTCATCGAGCTGGGAATAGACGCCATGGTTCTGATATGTCCGAGTCGAAGTCGGTTTGGTAACACGACCGATGGAGGCCCGTATGGTTTGAAATGAGACGATAGGCTTGCAATTCGTTGAGTGGAATTGAGCAAAGGGCGAGATGATGCACATCGGAACGACATGGAATGAGGTCTGCAGCTCTTATAGTAGGTTCAATTGCCAAGACCGAGAACCGCGATGGTAATTGAGCAAGGATAGGCACCGAGGACTTTATTCATCAAGGTAAGGTACACATCTAGCGTATAGTATGTATTAGTAATGCATTGAATAGACAGCCTGTAAAGCTGACGTCGATGCAATCCGAGCCCCTCTCGCGCCACCCCGCCGAGGGTGGTGGCGGTATAACGCAGGAGTGCGGTCTCGGCCGGGGACAATTGCTGGGTAACTTGAACTTGGAGTCGCAGAACAGAGCTTCACAACACGATTTTGCCATCGGCACGTTGAAATGTCCATTTAGGTCCTATCTCTAACCCGTGAGAATCTCTGGAACACCCTGTACAAGTCCATATCTCTGCCACATTCTTCTCTTTCCTCTCTTCACCATGTACCCCACTACCGCGTCAAGGCTATATCGTCGATTCTGAGAATCATCTTGACTGTCTCTGCTGCCAGCTCAATGGCGCTGGTGCTTACTAACAATGGCTGCAATACGTTTTCTTTTGAAATGTTGGAGTTGACTCCTCCGCTCTTGATACTGACACCTGCGTTCTTCTCGCCCATTTCGTGTCGATGTCGCAGGTCTGTAACCACTTTGATGCTGTTCAATCCAGCGTTCTCAGCCAGCGTTGTGGGTATTACTTCAAGGGCATCCGCAAAAGCCTTCCAGCAGATGGACTCTGTGCCTGTCAACGAGCGGGCCTGCTTCGAGAGTTGAGCTGCTATCTCAATCTCGGGAGCACCACCTCCGGCGATCAAAGCCTTCTTCTTGACGAGACACCGGATGACACAGAGCGCATCGTGCAATGACCGTTCGGCCTCGTCGAGAATCATGGTGTTCGCACCCCGAGCTACCACTGATACGGTCTTGCCTGCTGACTTGGTGCCAGTGATCTTGACCATCCGGGCGCCGCTAGATTGGTTCTCTTCGACCAAATCTGCAGTCCCAAGCTTGTCCTCGGTGAAGGAGTCGATATCCGCAATAGGCTTGCAGCCCGTGGACTTGCAGATAAACTCGACTTCGTCTCGCTCTATATCTTTGATAGCAAGGATATTGAGCTTGGCGAGAAAATTAAGCGACAGATCGTTGACCGCATCACGAAGAATGGACTTTTGAATGAGAAGCACGTTACACTTGGCCTTCTTTATCTTCTTGCATAGGTTTAGGAGATATTGACGTTCCTCCTTGATAATCTTGTCCATCTGGCGATAATCGTTCACCGAGATGCTGTTCTCCATCTGTGACATACGTCAGTACTCAGGGGCCAAAAGATATTATGGTTTGCGGAGCTGGTTCGCACTCACATCTGGCTTCGGTGGACTGAGTTGGAATTGAATCAGACCAATCTTAGCCTTCTCCATTCTCGCCGGTCCACCAGCTGCTTTAATTACGGGTTGTGTCAGGACTAGCCCATCAACCAATTCGCTGTCTTCTATTGTTCCCCCGACTTTCTTGACGATTCTGATGTTCTTCAAGTCAACGTTGTCGGCAGTTCGAACATCTATAGTTTTTGTGACAGCATTGACTGCCATGGGGCCTAGCAAGCCGGAATACTGGGATACAATTTTGGAGGAGAGCGAGGTGTTGGCGGCTTGAAGTAGAGTAGCGCTATCGGAGAGCGAAACAGGCTGTGACATGTCGTGGAGGACCTGAACAGCGGCGGCGGCAGCTCTTTGAAAGGACTCGGAGATGACTGAAGGGTGTATTCCCTTGCCGAGTAAACGGTCGGCAGCACCAAGTAGGGCGCCGCAAATCACTACAACGGAAGTGGTGCCATCTCCTGCCTCGACGTCTTGGGCCGCAGAAAGATTGACAAGCATTCTGGCAGTCGGATGCATGACGGACATGCTCTTCAACATAGTATTTCCATCATTGGTGATGATAGTCTCGCCCTTGCCGCTCCTGATCATCTTGTCCATGCCTCGAGGTCCCAGCGACGTTCGGATAGCATCGGCGACGGCTAGCTAGACTTAGTAAAGGGGTTCGGAGGGTCTTGGAGGTAGTTCATACCTCTCGCGGCAACGATATTGGATGATCGCACGGCCAAAGGCTTCTCCTTGTCCTGTACATAAGGTCAGCGAAGCTCTCGAGCTCTGAGCTGTATCAATGGTCTGGGGGGTGACATGCTCTGAAGGTGGTATTGCTACCGCTGCTTTGCTGGGCAGTGGTGGCCATGATGGGCGAGCTCTGGTGTTGTGCAGATGAGGTCCTTGCTGTTCTTTGCTTTCCGAAGCACAATATGTCAAATCTAGATACCTCAGGAAAGGGTCGGTGGTGTCGTTTTCAGGCAGTTGAAATTACAAGCTGTAGGTCCAGGCAGGTGTAGGCACTGGCATATTAAGACCCCGCGCAGGCTACGAATCGATTATTTTTGTCTGAAATAAAATGTTCCGGGGACAGCTGCGAGGCTGCAAACGCTCTAATCCAGAACCGGCTTAGCACTGCCAGCTTAGATATCGATAAGCTGATCGCGCCGGGATGCCAAGCCAGTACAGCTCCAGCAGCGAGGTGACCCGTCCAGGCGATCCAGGCGCTCCAGGCAAATAGAGCTTATGCAACCTTGCCTGCCTTCCGGGCTCTCATCAGTCTGCAACACTTCAATCCGTAACCCTTCCATCACCAACAATCCACATCCGCCACGAGATACCCTGAGACCCGCCCTCATCCTTCTATCACCCGACCAGCTGTGATATAATTATTGACAGTCAATCTGATCACACCGTTTTCTCTCTCCACATTCGTCACGATGGTGAGCTTCCAACTCCTGCTCTCCCATGCGTAGAGGCTAGCTTTACTGACACCGGGAAGCCTTCTGCCACAGGATCAAATTGGGAAAAGTACAAGAAGAACTTTGCAGATGATGAGGTAGAGGAGAAGAAGATCCAGCCCCTCTCGGACGAGTGCGTTTCCCTCAGCTCTCGCGCCACTCACTCCATAGCGTGCTAATCGGGAAACAGAGATATTCAAGTCCTCAAGACGTACGGCGCCGCTCCATATGGAACATCCCTCAAGAAGCTCGAGCAACAGATCAAGGAGAAGCAACAAAGCGTCGATGAGAAGATAGGCGTCAAAGAATCAGATACAGGCCTTGCGCCTCCACATCTGTGGGATGTTGCTGCCGATCGTCAACGCATGTCCGAGGAGCAACCGTTACAGGTAGCACGGTGCACCAAGATCATTGCCGACGACAAGGACGAGTCCAAGAGCAAGTATGTCATTAACGTCAAGCAGATTGCCAAGTTCGTCGTTCAACTCGGCGAGCGTGTGTCACCGACCGACATCGAAGAGGGCATGCGCGTTGGCGTCGACCGGAACAAATACCAGATTCTCCTGCCGCTGCCCCCCAAGATCGACGCCAGTGTGACCATGATGACCGTCGAGGAGAAGCCTGATGTCACATATGGCGATGTTGGTGGTTGCAAGGAACAGGTTGAGAAGCTCAGAGAGGTCGTTGAGATGCCGCTCTTATCACCCGAGCGGTTTGTCAACCTGGGTATTGACCCCCCGAAAGGTGCTCTACTCTACGGTCCCCCCGGAACGGGAAAGACGCTTTGCGCCCGTGCTGTCGCCAACCGAACTGATGCCACATTCATCCGGGTCATTGGCAGCGAGCTGGTACAAAAATACGTTGGTGAGGGTGCTAGGATGGTACGAGAGCTGTTTGAGATGGCTCGGACGAAGAAGGCGTGTATCATATTCTTTGATGAAATTGATGCCGTCGGTGGAGCTCGTTTCGATGATGGTGCTGGAGGAGACAACGAAGTACAGAGAACTATGTTGGAGTTGATCACACAGCTGGACGGCTTCGACGCCAGAGGAAACATCAAGGTCATGTTCGCCACCAATAGACCATCCACACTGGACCCCGCGTTGATGCGACCGGGTCGTATCGACAGAAAAATCGAGTTTTCCTTGCCCGACCTTGAGGGTCGAGCCAATATTCTCCGGATCCACGCCAAGAGCATGTCCGTCGAACGCGACATCCGTTGGGAGCTGATCTCTCGTCTTTGCCCGAACGCCACAGGTGCCGAATTGCGCAGTGTTTGTACTGAGGCTGGCATGTTTGCTATCCGTGCGAGGAGAAAGGTCGCCTCCGAAAAAGACTTCTTGAGCGCCGTCGACAAGGTTATCAAGGGCAACCTCAAGTTCAATTCGACTGCCACGTACATGCAATACAACTAAGCGGTCCCTCGAACCCAAATTTCTGGTGGTTCCTTTATTCTTGTAATGTTGTACAACTAAGCGGATAGGCGACTGTTAGGCGAAGGATCAGGGCTGGATTCTTTATCATCTAGACAGCATGGTAGCATAGGCTTAGATCATGAATGGGGCCTTACACGTTACTGTGTATTAATGTGCCTTCTGCCCTTCCTCCAATGTCTGTACCCGCAATACCTCAAGTGTTTCTTTCAAGTGCTATTCCAAGCGCATCAAATTGCCCGGGATGGTCTGACGAATTCGCCTGACGATCGCCGGGTGGTAAACGGAATAGATATGTTTCAAGTTCCAAGAACTGGGGTTTCTTGTTTACGTTGACTGCTTGCGCATCTTTCTGGTGCAATTGTATCACGTCCACAAAAAACACTCGATTTTTCTGGAACAGAATTGCTGTATAAAAAATATGTAAGAGAACTGCAAATATGCGAGGCAAAGTCTCAAGGCCCTTCTTCTATAATGAGACAACACGCTTTCTCGAACCCCTAGTATTGACCTTTTAAGAGGGCTTTGTGCTGGACTTTCGATGACTTCTTGTGCCTTATGTTCGGTGTCGAAGTTAGCAGTCATTATAGCGAGGCTTATCGAGCCACCTCGACAGCGATGCTATAGGGACGGATGTACACGAAGTAGACCTCACTCAAGCCTGTACAGTAAATAAATGTTATCTTCATCGTCCCGAGGACTCTACGTAGGTTTCTGCTTGTCAGCAGAAAGCACAGATACGGTCTCGCGACTTCCAGTACTTCGCCCATGGGTGCTCTACATGAGGTGTATCATCTGCCAAAAGGTAGTCGTGCTTCTACCTGTAGCATCGAGATACAAGGTAAAACAGGGGCCTACCACCTCATCGCGGCTGCAGCATTGACGGTCCAGCTTGAGGGATCAGCAGTACCGCTGCGTAGCGCGTGGCACATAGGCACCTGCCTCAGGCAGCCATTATTGTTTCTTTGAACACTCTCGCAATTATGTATATAATGTGATTATCATTTCCTCGGTGTCCTCTTGGTATCGTGCGTGTAAAACATGACCCGACGTGATGCAAAATGTGATTCCCCTTTGACGCCGTGACAATGCCGGAATGCCGCTAAGACCCATCGTTAATGAATCTTCTTGGATAAAGTATCCGATCTCCAGCTGAATCGTAAAATAGTAATGCTCGTCCATATGATTGCGTTTCGTTCCGTTTCATTCCATCTGGTTACATGCGTTATTGAAGGACAGTGTCCTTAGCTTAGGCCGAAACTCCTTCCCGTTCTTCCATCTTTTGCTGAAAACCAAAAGCTCCCTTGTTTTCGTAAACCTGATATGGCCAATCTCCTGAATCTCGACTTCGGTCTATCGTGTCAACATGCCTCTTGCATTGGGGCATCCTATGCCCCTTCCACGCCCGCCAAACAACCGAGACACACCACATCACCCTCACTGCCACGCTCCACGCAGCATTGGCTGCAGATCACCTCTCTGTGGCCGCGGCCGCTCCAGCCACCCTCCCTTCTCTTTTCGCGCTGCAGTCCTTCCATGCTCCGTTCGTTGTCGCGCGGGCGGTCATCTGCGTCGTGCATGGTAAAGGACGCGGACAGGTCCTCGTTCTTGTCCTCGAGGGAAGCTGGGTGGGCATCGGGTGGAAGCCAGCCTTGACAAGCTCTTATGCAGACAAAACAGGTTCGTTGCCCGCAGCCGGTACAGTCGGCGAAGGAGTCGAGGTCCGACTTTTTAGTTGGCTTACGGTGACAGATGTGGCAGGGATTCAGGAGCGCGGAGCTGTTAGCTCTGCTGTTGCTGGGCCGTATCTGGTTGTGATATTCCTGCACGGGAGATAGAATAGGAGAAGGGTGTGCGTGTGAGAAGTAGGTGTCGTGTGGGCGGGTTTCATGGAAGGATCCCGGAGAGCGTGCGTGGTGTTGGTGGCGTGAATGCAATTGTGATTGCGTCTGATCATAATTGTCGTGGTCTTCGGCATAGCGTATCTTCTTGCTGACGGGTAAAGGTGCAACCTTCCGTGAGGTATCCCCTAGGTGTGGATTCGAGCCACGATTCGAAGGTATCACCAGGCGGTCATTGTGGTTGTATGCAGAAATTAGGTGTTGCGACTCGTTGAACGGGGACGAAGTACTATGAGAGCCGAAGCCGGCGCTGTCAGTCCATGCATACCTCACAAGGGATATTTCACAAACGGCAGATGCAGCATACAAGGGCAGATGCAGTTCGACATCTTCATCCCGTCTCCTTTTCTTGCTCGAGAGCGTGGGCGACTCGAAGTGAGTCGCTGAGGGCATTTGTCTTCCGGTTGCTCAGCTCAGTCGTCGTCTGATTGACAGTAGGGAATGTTGTATTGTTGCGTACCACAATTTGAGAGTAATGGGCTTTGTATCGGCCAAGAAAGAAGCTCATATGAGGGTAAGAGCAGAAGCTGGACCAGAGTCGGGTTTGTTGTGGAGGAATACATGCGGTAGGTGATATATCGGTTCGTTCAATGTCAACCCCAGCAACGGATTAATGGCTCGGGATAGTGCAGAGATGAACCGTGATAGGCAGCTGAGGCCTGAGTTGGTGCCTGTATCAACACATGGGCTGGTCGCTAGAGCAGGTTTCAATTTAGCGCCCGTTGGCGTCCATTCAAGCCACTGTGAGCCGGCCCCTCGATTGCCCCTGATTACATGGTAACCCGCCTGGGCTAGGTAAGTACTTAAAGTAGGATGTACCTAACAACACGAACCAGTAATGAATCCGCCTTCATCTAGACGCATCTAGTAGTCACCAAATATTTGGTGTTTGTAACTCTTCACATCAGAGTCTGAAGAATCTAGAACAGCAGGTATACTCGAGGCGCCTAGGCGATTGCCCGACTATCCATGTTGTCACCCTAAACCTCCACTGGTACCTTCTAGGGTTCGATATCTGTTGTCAATATTCGTGTTCACTCTCATACGATGTATCGGAGCTTGAGCGGTCACTGGCCTTTGCCGGTTAGTAAGTAGTTGGGTATCAGGTCGATATCGACATGAAAGTTAATTACTGCGGTCTATACCTAATGAATAGATCGTGTAAATTCATATCACTTACAGAAGCTGATAATGTATACAGTATTCCGGCCTCAATGTAATGAAGGCATTTACCAGTCTGCTCGAGGTGTGTCTACTCCGTTATTTGCTTGCATCATATTGATCACAAGAGCCTCAACTGGGAAGACACACAGCGTGTTTCACTCCCATAGTTCGATAATCACTCTTGGTGTTTTCGCCTTGGAAGCTCAAAATGTGGTATGGTATGGACCAGTCAACCTCCAGTCCTAATGCTCATGTCCAACGGGAATATCAAAGTATCATTTGCGCATTCTAAACGAGCTGTAGAACGTAGAGTATACAATCAGAGAGCAACTACAGCTCTGACCGACTGGACACTTCCTGGATTAGAAGAAAAAGTCGAAGGGGAATAATCGCTGGAAGTGGTTTGAAAAATAAATTTTGTCGATAGATCTTTCTCACCATCGACGAGCTTAATGTTTCATCCACGTGTTGTTACCCTTGACGAAGGTCCGGCTTTCGCTTGATATTCTTCCGCTGAGGCTTGTTCCCGGTGTATTTGACAGCTGTTCTGCCGTACTATGAGCGCTGATCATTCCTTCGATATGAGAATTCGGTCTATTCATCTTTCAGGGTAAGCGTCCATGATAATGAAGGGCATCGCATAGCCGAGTGAGTACTCGCAAATAATGATCAAGCGTGAATGCAGTGTTGTCTGCATGCACCGAAAACCAAACAGCATTGATATGTGATCCTCTAGAAGGATCTTGGGCTCTCTGTAGATGGTTATTGGTGACTCTTAATCGGTTTGACGTATCACCCACGTGGCTGGCTATGTGGTTGTACTGTCCTGCTTATTGATATCACAGTGTAATATTTTGCGCCCCGAGTGGTGTCCCACGAAAAGCACAACACGGACTCTGTTTCTACTTCAAAGAGAGTAAAGCCTCGAAGGTCTTGATACCCAAAGTAGTATATGTCAGATGATCATAGGTCAAGTGTTGTTGTAACAGACCGACAACCTAATCCACCTTACCCTGTGATCAAGACACACATGTACGTACATGTACTGAGCCAGTATCTTACAGTAGACTTCACACACAAGTATTGCCATCAGTCATCAATTATTCGAAAGCTTCGAGCCTCAGAGTTTCTGGGAATAGAAAAATATTGTTAGCTGAGCCCGGCCAACTTCTCCACGAAGAGTAATTCTGGGGTGTCACGGCTGACTCTTAGCCTGGCATCATAATAGGTTCCCGTTAGATGGCACTCATCTTGTCACAGAGTATTTACGGTGGAACTTGCAAAGAGCATGATAACGTCTCTCCAGATAGTATGATTATTCATTGTTGTCATTTGCAAGTGAAATTCTAATCGAAGATTGTGGTCAGACTGTTTCGAGTAGCCAACGTTAACATTGTGGACCGCTTGTATTCGCGTATTTCTCTCTTAACTCAGGGACAATGTTTATTGGGAACAGAACTGGAACGGATTGAGCAAAGCCGGAATCATTCCCACCAATTGTTTCAAATATCATCATTGTTGTGTCTCATAATAAAGGGGATGGCAAGCTTCTATCGACCTTGTGACCGAGGATGCGTTCATGAGCTAATATAGACTCTTTGATGATATAGACCCTGTTGTGCGACGAGTGCTTCACATTAGTTGTATGGATACCGAGCCAGATTCTGCAAGTTCATGGGCAGATATGTACTATTCTCTCATATCAAGATACTTGGCGATAAAGCACCGGCCAGTCGGTGGGTCGTTACCTCAATGGGAGTGAGGGACCCCAGCATAAGAGCTATTTACAATGAAGCATAATGTGATTTGAATCTGCTTTAATTATTTTTAATGATTTGACTCTCAATAATTTTTATACTCAAGTAGCTATCAAGGCGAGAAGATATACGCAACAAGTATAGTGTAGTAGAGAAGAGAGGTTCACTCATCTTCAATACTTGCAGGCAAGGTGAGGGTACCTAATCTCTGAAGGTCGGAAAATGCGGTGGAATCCGATAAGGCGTCATTCTTTATCACGTGGCCCATGTGTTAGCGTCCCCTCAGTAGCGGGAGCTCGGATTGGTCCAGTCAGCCGCATCCCCAGTCCACCCCATTCGTGCATCTCTTGATGAATCTCTGCCTTCACAACCATCCGCCACGCCCTGTCCCTTGGACTTTCATTACCAACACCGACGCCCAGAACAACCACCTACGCCGTCCCACCAACCGAGGAAACATCGATTCAACCGACCATCCATCCACGTAAAGATATGAGTCGCACCGGCAAGCTTGCCCCCGAGCAGTTACCGTGAGTCAATGCCGCTCCGATCCCCGCCATACCGCCACGGAAGACGCTCGTCAGCTAACACGCATGAATCCAGTATCCTATTCGTAAAGAACCTCAAGTATGACCACTAACCCTGAACCGATCCTGCACGCGTCGATGTCCGAATCAACTGACAATAACTCCAAACAGCTACGAAGTGGATGACCGAGAACTCTTCGACCTCTTCTGCCCCGAGCCGCAGACCAACCCAATCGTTCGGTATGTTGGATTCTAGCCTTGTTCCGACACCAACCTCCACGTCAGCTAATCATCTTATCAGCCAAATCCGCAAGGGTATTTCTGAACAGGCCAAGGGAACCGCCTATGTTGTTTTCTGGAACGCGATAGATGCGAAGAACGCCATGGAGCGGCTGAATGGCTTCAACTTTCAGAACCGATACCTTGTCGGTATGCGTGCTCCGTCTGACCACCCAAGGCTCTTGACAGTACACTAAATTACCCTTTTGTAGTTCTGTGGCATCAGCCCGAAAAGACACTCAAGGCCAAGGAGGCGAGGGAAGAGATCAAGATGCGCCAAAACAATGTAGAACAGCTCAAGGCACAGCACGGCATCGCTTGACAATTTGACGGGTCTGTGGACAGGCTCCAGACTCGCTCTCGAGCCATGTCTGCAGTCCCGTCGCCTCCTTCCTCCACAACCTCCACCACGACGACGATGTCGATTACGAAGCATTCGATGTCAATGGAACCTACCAAGA
This sequence comes from Xylariaceae sp. FL0016, assembly GCA_022578815.1. Taxonomy (NCBI): domain Eukaryota; kingdom Fungi; phylum Ascomycota; class Sordariomycetes; order Xylariales; family Xylariaceae; species Xylariaceae sp. FL0016. Next base: position 1,881,823 of record MU388725.1, on the reverse strand, counting down.
AGAAGAAACCCGACGATTTCATTGGGCACACCCGGAAATCGGCGCTTACATTCGTGAGAAACTGTGAGTACATTCCGGACATGCTTTGCACCCCTTCCCAGAGCGACAGGGAGCAGTTGTTTTCTCTACGGCCCGAATGATGGCCAGGACATACATCCGGGACCTTACGTATTCTCATTCAGCTCGTCTCCAGACTGAGAAACAGCTGACCGTGAATACTCCAGTTCTTCCACAGAAACCTAATAAGCTGTGTATATGATTTGATCTGGCATGCTGTAGGATACATGTGCATACGTGATACCACAGCAATATGGAAAGGAGGATGGGCTTGGTTCAGGCATTGAAAGCCCCCGTTCCGCGGTTGCAAGTCGCTCTTTGAGGGCTGCCGGATTGCAATGGACTTATGGATTTATGAAATGGCCATGAAGCCAAGGTACCTTTTCACTTGGGATGATTTTGAGCTACTGCCGCCCTCACAATGCAGGATGAGAATGCCACAGAGACCGTCCAGGTCGTTTTTCCCGAGAATATTATATATTGAAGTGGCGCCGCAGGATCGCGTGACCAGCGGAAATGTGAAATCACACTACCTACTCATAGCTCTGCCATACCCAAGTCCCCTGATGTGAAACCATATGTGCCTCGGGATAAACATGCTAGGCATGCTGCTGTACGAGCAGCGGAGCTGACACCCTGGGCAGAGTCTACCAGGTACCTAGGTAGGAAGTGCCTACCTGGGTCTCTACCTGAGCCTGAGGACGTTGTGGCGTGCGCGATTCAGTAGGAAACAGGGTCATGCATGGCCTACAGCAGCAGGTAGACAGCTCACTACAGCCACTAAAAACCTCATTTTCTTCAGCGTATCCATGACCCTATGCAGCCATGTACCCCAGAGGATGCAGGTGCCGCTAAGCCCCCAGGTAGGTACCTAATTAGTCAGAACTTTAGCTAGGCGATCGGCGCCTGAGACGTCCGAACCCTACCACCTTCAGCAGATTTGGTCATAGACGGGTGAACAGGAGAAGACTGCCCGGGAAGTGGAAGTTTCATACGCCAAGATTCGCGAAGACCATACCTGCTGTCCACCTGCCATCTACGGTCGTCCTGCTGTCTTCCACTGCTGTACCTGTTTAAGTCCAAGGTATCTCAACCTCAAACTTTCTCTGTGCTATCCTTACGCTCGATAGCACCATATTGTAATTCAGATTCTTTGTGTCAAGAATGGTACTCAGACGCACTCTGTAACAACTACAAACCTCATAGCATAAAGACCGCCCACATTCGGCTCTCCAAGCCGAGCGGGACGACCTGGGATCGATTTACATACCTACCATCATTCTTCCACGAAACCGAACACACACTTGCACCCTCCTCCGCGGTCCTCGCTCTTCCTCAACTGCGTCACATAGTTTCGTGCTAGCCTAGGACGACAAAGCAAATGTCTTCTCCCTTTGGAAACGTTCTTGCGCATGCTATTCGAGATGTATCTTCTACCGTAGCCATGGCTACCGCCGCCGCCGACGCTCCCCTTGGTGTGGCATTACCTCAAAGCACCGCAACACACATGACCTCGACGATAACAGAGGCAGCCACCTCAGCCGCCGCGGCCGCCGCGACGTCCTCAGCAATAGTCGCAGTCGAAGATGACGGAGGAGGTGAATGTCAGTTGCTGGGACCCTTCGCACTGTTCGTGCAGTTGGCGTTGGGCGGGCTCGCGCTCCTGTCTCTTGTGTACAAGCGATGGCGGGAGCGACCTCAGCGACCGCTCAAGATCTGGTTCTTTGATGTGTCCAAACAAGTTTTCGGATCTGTTTTGGTACACATTGCGAACGTCTTTATGTCGATGCTTACCAGTGGTCGGTTTTCTATCAAGCTCGATCCGGCCAGTGTACAGACAGCGTCACGGCTTCTGCGAAGGGACGACGATATATACGTACCAAACCCGTGTTCATTCTACCTGTTGAACTTGGCGATTGATGTAAGTGTTCCGATCTCTGGTAGAGCGCGATTGCTGTTTATATAAGTGGAAGCTGACGCGGCCTTTGCTCTAGACCACGATTGGTATCCCCATCCTCATTTTATTACTCCGCATTACGACCAAGCTTGTATCCTACACGCCGATGGGAAAGCCACCCGAGTCGATACAATCTGGCCATTACGGTAGCCCACCAAACGCCTGGTGGTGGCTGAAGCAGAGCATCATCTACTTCTGCGGTCTATTTGGCATGAAGATTTGCGTTCTAGTAATATTCCTCGTACTACCATGGATATCCCGCGTCGGTGACTGGGCCCTCAAGTGGACCGAGGGTAACGAGCGCGTCCAGATCGCCTTTGTCATGATGTTGTTCCCTCTTATCATGAACGCGCTACAGTACTACATCATCGACAACTTCATCAAGATGAAAGAGACCGAGCATGAGAGGTTGCCGGCACATGACAACCATGAGCATGATCCTTTTGCCGATGCACTTGAAGATAGCGACGATGAATCGAGCAGTGGTGAAAGCAACCAGAGCGTGAAGCTTTCAAACTCGAAAACCTTCAGCACAAGCGCTGCGAAAAACTCGAAAGACGGGCGTGAAGAGTATGATCCTACAATGGACGGACAGACAGTAACAGAGAGCAGTAAGACTCAGGAGGAGCAAGGATTATTGCCCAAGGAGCTGGTTCCTCGCGAGTAGTCTACTGCATCTGGGAGATATTGGGGGCGTTCTGGGGTAAGGGTGTTTATCATGGCATTTTTCAGAGTAAACAGGCAATTTTGGGTATATACTGACAGCATTGCTAAAATGACAGCAACTCATCTCCGCTGTCTACCCACCTAACTAACACATATATTTTCAATCGATGCATAAGAGTCATACGGTCTCGTCCGCAAAATACATGGTGAAGCTCCGCGTTTTTAGGCCACTCCAGCGTCGTTGCCTCCGGCCCTAGCAAGCTGAAGTTCAGCAGTGGTTGGGTCACCACTTCGAGTTTATCTTTGCATTACCTGGGATAGTCGACTGCCCCAAATCTAACTAAAGGATTAAGCCACCGGGCACAATACATTCACCAAAACAACTGACTTCTTCACCTCTTGCTCCCTTGTGCAGAGCATCAAGTGGACCCAAACCTACATCTGCCTCAACTTTCATCTCACAGCCCAGGTCCCCCGCGAGTCCTACAGTAACTGCACACACTATGATGGGCAAGCTCCCAATCGAGCTCGTCGGGCTGATTGTGGACTTGTTTGGTGCTTCGGGGAGTCTGTTATATGAAAACAACGAAGAGGTCGATCTCTATCCTACCGAGTCCAAAGTATGGCAAGCGGCAGTCGAGCGCAAGACTTTTCGCAGCCTATTACTTTTGAGGTTGAATAACATAGATGGCGTCTCCCGCATTATGACACCTTACGCATCGTGTCACGTATGTGCCATCTGGCTTTTCGCAGGAGGCCTGACGGCTTCCCAGCCAGGCGTCAAGGACCATCTGTCTTAGTTGGTACCTGCCATTCACCAGTATCTATCTATGTGTCTTCATCTGCGATTACCAACGACAACAGCGCGCCAGGTGAACTTCAATGGTAGACACAACTGCCTCAAAATTTCCGAAGCTACTGTTGATCTTCCCGTCGTGAATTGCATCTCAGAGGCATCGTGTGAAGAGAAGAAGAGCTCCACGAACGGCGGCAACGTATATATCCTTGGCAGTATACTTCGCATAGCTAATACGATAAACGATTCGCCTGGCCCTCATGGAGTCGAGGTTTCCAGGCGCTAGGCTATCCATCTCCGAGACTTCTTGTTTTTTCACTCCAGAATCAAAACAACGCTCCTCCAATGGTTTGGCCCTGGCAGCCTGGCCCTCAGAAAACGATCGAGCCATCTTTCTCGCCTCCTAGCTCAGGGTGCCTCGGAGGTGTCCTTTCTCGCGCCAACCAAGCTTCTGATACCCATGAATGTCGCAGCGCTATGATCCCTTACGAGAACTTTGCTCGTCGACTTGAACCAGTGTGCCCCGACGGGACCTTGTCACTTTCCTCTTGCCTCTCGCTTCTCTTTCCTACCTGAAGCCTCCGGATCATCCTGGAAACAGAGAAGAGGTATCAGGGGACCTGCAGATCTGTAAACGAACGTGGAGAATTCAGCATGAGCTATATTTCTGAATTGTGAAACGTGCCTTGTAATGAGTTTCTCGGCATCTTGCTTGTTTCTTAGGCCCAAGGCGTTGCAAAATACCAGCTCATAAGTTTACTTTAAAGAGGATTAATCTTTCTTGAACTCCAATGCAATTCCTTTCCGCACGCCAAAATTTGCATTATAAACCGCTTTCTCATAGTTTTCACTTTACTTGAGATGGACAACTCTCTGTTTCATGGTCGATTTTGACCCGTCGTTAAAGGGATTTCGTCGTGCCGGAACAAAGAAAACACCACATGCATGGTGACCATCAAATATCAATATCCGAGCAAATCTTGAGTACGAGGATGCCAGCATCACTGATGTGACGACAGTACGGAGGGCAAATTGGGCGACTGCCGTCGACTGGCCATATTCTGCGTTTAAGATCAGAGACCTCACAATGAGATTATGAAGAAGTTGCACCAAGCTGGCGAGGATAGCACCAGCAATTCCAGATGGTCAAGTCGAAGGTTGACCTATAGAGAAATTCGACAGCTATTGACGTGACGTGAGCGACAACGTAAGTCGCTATATGCTATTTTGGTAGATAGTACGACGTAGTACCCTGAGCTTCAGTGAGTCATTCCAGTCAGACCGGAGTGAATGCCTGGCAATACGCAATACGCAAGACGGCACGGCTGCATCTGTTATACTGCATATGCGCGACAGGCTTTGACGATGCGTTGTCCAGGCCCTAGTCAACATATCACGTCTTCCTGCTCATATTTGCGTGTATGTAAACGGACACAATACTACTCATTCTCACTTGATCCAGGGAAAGACATCACTCTTTCTACCAGAGTATACAAATACGGCCACCTTATTCCGAGTCTACTTACAATACACATGAGGCGCTGTATATGTTCCTGTATTCTAGTTTTAAGTGTATAGCAGAAAGTGAGGCAGAGACAAGCATATACACGTGTCTGAGTACGCGCCCTCCCGGAAGCTATTGTTTAGTCAGCCTATACTGATGCCTTTTTGCCCCTTTTGTTTATCTGATGTAATGCGGCTCTTGACCATGCCGACCAGCTTGTCCATGGAGGCAGCGACTCGATCAGACTGTGTTTGTAGCCCCTCTCTATATAGGTAGCCAGGCTTGTTTGCACCACACCATAGCTCCGACTGTTTACATCACACAGCTTGCCGAACAATCCACATCAGTACTTCCCAAAGACGCATACAGGCAGGTAGCGTGAGCCAGACGCTCTCTCGAGGGAGCTGCCCGACTGCACTACTGCTACCTGTAACTTGAATATCGGATCGAGGTCGACCTCGACATTTCTTGCCTTGCACTGTTCTTGAGCCTTTACCCGTCCCCATTCAGTCCCATCTCGCACCTGCATCGCGAGCGCCTGCCTCGGTGTCCCATAAGAAGGGCACTGATAAACGAGAGCCCGAAGATAAGGTCTCCCACACGCTTTCGACTCTGAGCACTTGGGATCATCTTTCTCCTGGGTCTAACCTTCCCAGGCCCTGATCTCTGTTTCGACCCGCAGTCTGGAAACGACAGTTTCACGAGCCATTTCCCATCAGCCTTCGTCTAACCCACCACTGTCCAAGGCCCCTCCTCCCAAGATGTGCTACATACGCACGCACGCGTACCAGTACTGCAACCACCAGACCACGCGTCTGGAGCCCTGCCCCCATTATGGCCTATGCCAGCCAGCTCCCGGTCATCCTCAGCCAGTTCCGAGCCTCTGTCCCGACTGTCAGGGCTAGGGACCCTGGCAGCAGCCACAGCAGCCTCCCTATGCACACCCTGGCATGCCGTATGGCAATCCGTTCACGTACAATGTTGGCGGTTACAGCTATGGCTACGGACGCGGAGGCTTCTGGCCACAGCCGCGGGGTCACTTTCCTCACCCGTGCCAGGATCCGTGCCATCATGATGCGCGATTCTACCAACCTTCTGCCGGCGGTGTTTATCCGACCCAGTCTCAACAACAGGTTCCCCCCGGAGGCGGGAGACTCATCACGGAAAGCCTAGATCGTGAGTTGTATCCATGTCCCTCAGCTTCGTATACATAGCCCTCTGGCTCCTTTGTGCACACTGGCCAACAAGCCCCTTCCTCTCCTCTTCCTACCGTCCCCAATACCCGAAGCAGACAGATGCCACTGGTCCTAACCCTTATCCCCAGTCGCCAACTCCACCGACGGTGACATTTCTCCCGCGCGCCTGCCCTCGCTCTCGCCCAGGCAAGCCGCCGCCGCCTCCAGTCCTCCTCCTCCTCCTCGCCCGCTATCTGCTCCTGCCTCCGCCCGAGCTTCCCCCAAGCTCCGCTCCATCCTCTACAATCCCTCCCGTCCCCCCACGCCCGCGGCGGCCCCGAGCTCGGCCAACACCACCGCCGCGCGCAGCAGCGGGAGCGCCGTCTCCTCCTCGCCCCTCACGAGCCGCACCTCGAGCTCGGACCCCGACCGCCTCGCCGCCGGCTCCACGCGCAACCGACCCTACTCGCCGCCGCCGCGGCGCGGAAGATCCGGTCACCGCCGTCGCCCCCATCTCCAGGAGGACCTTATCGACGACGACAACGACGACGACGACGACCAAGGCGACATGTACCGCCCCTATCATTATCAGCAGCAGCAGCAGCAACGGCCGCAGGCCAGACGGGTCGAGACCCCCGTCGGACCCAAGTACCTCAACGCCACAGGCGGCGTCGTCCCCCTCGGCGGCACCCAGTGGACCGTGCCGGGCAGCACCGCCGCCGCCCATCGCGAGGCCGGTCCGACGCGTGGGCCCGCGCGCATCCGCTCCCAGCACGCGGGCGCCGACGGTAGGGGCGGCACGGTGACGGTGATGGAGGATTTTGATGATGCGGATCTGTGCATGTCGGGGGCTCTGCCGCGTTGAGCGATCGATGGAGGGGAGGTTAGAACGGACGCCTGGTTCGATGTGGTTCAGCAGGACAATCCCATCGTTGAGTTGACCAGCCACTCAGGGGATGTGTAGGGAGAGATTCATGGAGAGAAAGGTCCGTTGGGATTTGAATCTTTCTATGAATGTCAAAATTTCCGAGGTTCTTGATGATACATTGCCATGATCGACTTAGATCATCGGGCATAGGCTCATCCACTTACACTAATGAAATCTTGCGATAGGGGGTAAATAAAAACAACACTCGCGGTAATATAAAACGAACTTTAATAGTGAAAGGAAGTGCATGCGTAAGATATTTGGTATCTGGTGTGAAGTAGGTATGCAATCGCATATGTACAGATGCCGCTCCAAAGAACATCGCTTATCTACAGCGATGAATTCGATATATAAAAACAAAATATCCCTCAGCCGATGGTATACAATAGTATTTTGTCCCAGACAACGCCTCGCCATTGAACGCCCGCCAAATAAAGGCTCCAGGCAGGATGCATGGCTGATTTCGCTCAAGACATCACTTCTCGTGCCCTATATGGTGATAGATATTCAGATTAACCCGCTTTAATTCTCTAGTGTTCATCTCATCTAGTATCCGTTCCAATTGGTCTGCTGGGCATCCTGTGTACCAGCAGCCTTATATGGTCGATACCCCGGATATGCTTTGCCGCCATTCGCGGTTTGCGATGCCGCTGGCGGGGGAGTCGGTGTCGCGCGGGCATAGCCTGACTGGAAATCGAACCCTGCACTGTTCTGCAATGGCGATGTGGGTGTTGTAGCCTCAGAGTATTGTCGTGTCAACGGTGTTGTCGAGTCACCCGTGTATGTACGGGCCGGCGGTGGAGGATACTGCCGGTAACTGTCTTGTGTGTTTGACCTTTGGGGGTATCCCCGGGTTTGCGGCCCGGGGGACTGCATTCTAGCGCCGTATCCCCCAGTTTGAGGTCCCGGGGATTGCATCCGGGCGCCATATCCGCCCGCTTGAGGGCCTGGGGAAGCCATTCGAGTTAGATTGCCGTAGCCATAGCCTCCAGCTTGGGGTCCAGGGGAAGCTCGGGGGTTCGCATAGCCATTGCCATTGCCCGCAGCTCCACGATATGACCCGGGCGTGGTACTGCGTCCATAGTCTTCATTATAGGGTCTTTGGGTTCGCGACTGAGGATACTGCGGGTATCCCTGATTCATGGCACCTTGGCCATATCCATCATTGGCATACCCGTTGTTGTAGTCTTGGTGTGGTGTCCGCCCGCTCCCTGCGCCCGCCGCCATTCCGCCAGCCATTGCGCCAGCCATTGCATATCCCTGGTTCACATTATCGTAGGACTGCTGGGAATACCCGGTATTGTAAGCATTAAAGCCTTGATCGTATACGTTTGGTTCGGCGTGATTCGATGCCATGTATCCATCATACCCAGCTCCAGCCGATGGCGGTACCCCGTATGGATTTCTGTTGGCCGGAGACACTGGGCTTGGTAATGTCGCGTGGGACATGTTATTCGCGTTCATGTAAGCCGCGGTCGGGCTTGGGTCTGGCTTTTTCAAGGGTTCCATCTCGACCGACTCTTCCTCTAAGAGCACCTTTCTAGACCCTGCATCATCCCAGGTGGGCATTGCCGGTAACGCGTCTGCGTCTTTCTTGTCGCTGGCATCGAACACGGCATACTGGGGTGTGTTTGAAATGCGCTTTGTATTTCCAAAGGCTGGCATGGGAGGTTCTGATCGGTAGGCGTGAGCTTGGTTCTGAGGTACGTGGGGATCGTCGAGATGTTTATGCCGTTTATTAGGAGAATCGCACATGCCGCAACACTCGCCGCAGCATTTTAGGCATTGGCAGCACGAGCAACAGCATGATAGACCGCAACAGCAGCACCTTATAATGCACCAGACAATTGAGAATATAATCAAGCCTCCAATGACCATCACGGCTATAACCGGCCATCTGACTTCTGTTAGCAATTGGGGTAGGGAATGTTGCGTCACAGCATTCACTCACTTGCAAAATGAGGCCTGCATGCAATTGTCCCAGCTCGAAAAGGCTGTTTTCGCATCCTCCAAATCCCCGGTTACGCTGCTAATGGACTGCCGTTTGCTGATTGCTGCGACAGCGGAGCGCGAAAGCAGCTGTATGAATGCGTCCCTCAAACTGCGCTCCTGGAGACTTCGCTCCATGACCGCGCCGATGTGCGGCATGTCGAAGTCGTTTTCGTGCCCGGGCGCTCAGCGCGCAGTCGGGTATAAGAGGCCTGGAGAGGGTGTGTCGAGCGGTACGGAATCAAAGGTATTGAAACGTCGAAACATCCAGGACGTCTTCCTATGGGTTCATGGCGAAACCGGGTAGCGAGGGTCTGATCGGCAGCCAGCCAGAGGGAAACCGTGGAAAATCCTCCAAACAGGTAGCAAACACGTGTTGCTCATCAATCCAAGGCCAGCAATTCACTTCCGTCTCTCAAATGGTAGCGGTTGTCGGCGACGACTACGAATGGTTGTAAAACGAAGATGCACAGCCAGATTTCTCGACTTATGATTTCCCGGTTCGGTTCGTCAAGTGGTACGGTCAAAGAAAGGAAGAGCACCACGTCAAAGCAATTGTTGAATGTGCCGAAAAGAGAGATATAGCGATAATAAGAAAGGAAGGTAGTTGGTTCGTCCTCCTGGGCTGACAAGAACCAGGATGAACGGCTAAAAGAAAGAATGAGAATTGGTGACTCTGAGCTCTCAACGGGTCAGAGGGGTTGCAAGAGCGATCCCTCTCGGACTCTCAGAACACACAGAACTACCTTCTAAGATACCAGAGGCGGGCATGGGAAGGAAAGAGGTGGAAAAGGATAGCAGAAAGACGGCCCCATTCCCCAAGGCGAGAGAAATGAAGAAGGGCAATCCCCAAGGACGAGTCGCAATTCTACTCGATCCGCCGAGACGGGGGGTACATACTACGGCATGGTCACTGTGCGCTGCTTGCCTCGAGTGGGGTCCGAAGGTTATATTGAACCCCTGAGCCGCTCAAAAACAGCATGAAATCCCGCTATGAGCTCAGGTACTACTTTGTGGGTACCTTGAGTACCAACCCAGGTAAAGTAGCATTACATACCTCCCATGATATCGATCAACTCGAATTATCGCTGCATCTGCAATTTTCAAAGCTCTTCGTCCGGCAGCGAAGAGATCCAACACAGACGGTGAGGCTGCCTGCGATAGTACAATCTGTCTTTCCTCATACCAGCAGCCTAGTTTTAGAAGGTACTTAAGGTAGGAGGTATATTCCTACTCCAGCAAGGTACTAGAAGGTAGGTAGGCAATGCAAGTAACGTATCTAAATCACCTGTTCGGAGCCTACCTGCCTACCTAAAGTATGTGCTTGAAGGTTTTGAAGGCCAATCCAGTCTAATGTTTATCCATGAAAATACCTAAGGTATCGATCGTCGACGTCGTTCAGCGTCTGGGATAGCCCCCCCTTCTCCTCCTCCTCCCCCCTCTCAATTTCGGTATGCGACATTTTCAGCGCCTACCTTGCCTGCTTACCAACGTAGTACTGCACGCCGAGCACCTGTCGTTCGCCAGAGCCCAGTCTGAAGTCGGTGTGTGTGAAACTGTAGCTACTGGGCAGTGGTGGCTGTGCAGTTTTACCGTGCCTTACGTGCACCACTGGTTTCTCTGATTACACAGGTAGGTACTGACTGGTACTGCTAGACGGTACTGCTAGACGATATCGCAGGTCTTTCAACATTTCGCCAACACCCAACCCTTGCCGCTTGGCTTCATGGCTCTGTTTGGTTATGATGCGAGGGATTGTCTCAAGAGCTGCTACTCGCCATAGCCACCGTGACCCAGTCGCGGGGGAGGGAATGATGATCAAGTCCAAGCTGAACTCCCTAACTAGAATTCGGAAATCGATCTTTATTTCCCGGCGTCTTGACCGGTAAAGTTGAAGTTGGCGCAGTGGAAGCATCGCATCTCCGGGACACGCAATCGTGATCTTATTTTCCGGCTTTCTACCTGAAAGCGCAATACATAGCTCTTCGCGTGAGAATTCTCCGATAGCACAACGGCCATGCTCCAGTACCACTAGTGAGTGATGGTTGTTACTGACTTTCTCCGGTCGTGACACCGTGCACAGCGACCACTTCGAAAGCGAATCATCGTCTTCAAAGCCAGTCTTGGATGGGCGTGGCTCTTGGGAGGTTTGATGTCTCAACCGGATGCAACCGGACATGCAGCCACCCAAGGACTGACTGTAGCAATTGATCATCGGGATAGGCACATGTAGCTTGTAACTTTCCCATCTCAGTGCTGCTCAGGCTTCGATCCAGGGGCATCTTTGAAGCAGCGCAATCCCTGAGCTAACCCCACAATGATCTACGGATAGGCACATGAGATACCTACATACCTAAGTACCTACCTGAGGTAAGATACATACTTTGGGTACTTTCCTGCGGAGCACGGGGCCCGGAGCCCGGAGCCTTCGGGCAATGTGGCAGCGGAGGTTGTTCACCATGGCTTTTCTTTATGAGATTCTTAGCTTCAGGCCATCGATCCCGGGCAGGCCCGGGTTCTCACCTGCGCTCTTATTACTGTAGTAGGTCATATTCTTATTACTAAGTAGGTAGCCATCGTCATCCAGAGCATCTATCCATGGTTTGGGAGTTCACGAGAAATCACGATAGAATTTAGGATGCTCGAGACACGCGTCACAGTGATCGTTGTCGAACACCTGGATACCTCCCTCAAATGCACAACACCGCGTGTGCATATATATACGCCTATCTTGTCCATCGGCGTACCTATTCAGACCTTCTTCTAGGTGCCTTGTGGCACCATCCATGGAGGCCACCGCGAGTCAAGCATCCTGGTAATGCATCTAAAAGACGTACATTAGGTACACACACATGATTGTGGAAACCATAGGATTTAGCAAGCTGCACACCACTCGGACGGGTCGGGGTTGACCTCGGGGCTGGTCGGAGGACATAGGCCTGGCTTTGCAGTCGAAGCGTTCACGTCAATGACGGAAATATCGCACGCAACCTACATCCTTCTTTTCCCGGCACGTACTTGATTAGCCTTCCTCAGCTTAGCAACTCACAGCCCAACCCCCTTCTCATTAGAATTGAGCCAGAAATCGGTAGAGAATGCGCTTCGGACAAGCTTTTCACCGCCATATCGTTCCCGAGTGGCATCGCTACTATCTCGATTATAACAGTCTGAAGTGTCTGGTCAAGTCTGACGTCTCCACAGCCAGCGTGTTGCAACATCTTGAAGAGGGTACTACTGTCGTAGCTTCTCTTCAGAATGACCGACTCAGCCATATCACTAAGCGAGAGGAGGCGTTGTGGTCTTTGTTCGCCCTGGCACCTCCAATTGCCTCGGTCGCCGCCCTCGACGAGCTTGATGAGGCCGAGCTGACATTCCTGCGAGTCGGCCTGGAATCCTTGCAGCAGAGTCTATCCAAGTTGCTCTGGTTTGAGAGGGTTAACTGTGACGCAGTAGAAAAAATATTCGCCAAGTTTGAAAGATATGCGCAACGAGATGCCGGTGTGTGTCTTGCACAGAGATCTCAGTGGAGTGAGCGCAGTGCATCGCGGCGTGAAGCACTGGTCAGGGCTGAAGAATCGCTCTGCAAATCCTTGGGCTGTATCCGGGCATCTATGGGATGCTTGGGGGGTCGGACAACGCGGCTCGTGGGCACCGCCATCCAACGGCACGCTTCCAAGCAATTGTCACAAGATAAACTCCAGCGCTGTGTGTTAAACGACTCTGCCGAAGCCGTAGGCATGATCCTCGGTGGGCCCACAGCCTCTCCCGCGCTCGTCCGCGATATCTTCAAGACGCTTGTCATCCATCGTGCATGGAGATCATCGCTCGAGTTCGCCTCTTTTCATGGACCCGTTCTCGATCATGAGTGTCTCAACCTTGCGATTGTAGTGGTTGGACAGTCTCCTGCTAAAGGGAGTAATTCTGGGGCAAAGGATGGCTTAGAGAAGCCTGAGACACAACTTGATATGCCGGCTGGGTTTGTCAACTCACTTTTGAGTAAGCTAGGGGAGGAGGCTGGTAAGGCCTTGACTACCAGTGACTTCATGGGGCGCCTACCTCTTCATTATGCCGCTGGATTCGGGATCGATTGTCACAAAATGCTTCGTCTAATAGACGAAGCCCAAGGGCAGTCGGGCGTGCTTAAAGCACTGACCTTGGCAGATCACGACGGCAATACCTCTGTACATTACGCCGTTTCCGGAGGACACATCCCGGCAGTCACTAGATTCATGGATATTCTACAGACCGCCGTCGGAGAGAGTGAGGCAAACTTTGTACACCAGATCGTGACCGACTGTCTTTATATAGCTTGTCAGACTGGCAAAGACGAAATCGGTGATGTTCTACTTCAGTCCAAAAGGTTTCTCCAGCCTGGCGGTTTGGAAGAACTTCTCCATCTAGTGGCTCGAACGGGGAACGAACGCCGTACCAAACAGCTTCTTGAGATCATGATCCGCTGCGGCAGCAATATCGACAGAGCGGACAAGTACCGCGGCTGGACGCCACTCTTCGAGGCTTCTGCTCGAGGGCACGCCGAGGTTGCGAAGTTGCTGTTGAAAGCTGGAGCAGATGCTACAATAGTCGACTACAGGGGCTGGACAGCAGCCGAGCATGCCGTATATAGAGGACATCTCACTGCAGCACAAGTATTAACAGGATCTTTTGCAGATTATCGTCAGCAGAGACCCGAGGGCGTCACGATTGCTGAAAGGGGGGAAGCTCTTCATTCCCACGATGGAGGTCATCCCGGAGATCTCATGATCATCGTGAACCTTGGGAGTATGCAGCTTGGTAGAGAAACACCCACAGATGACCTTGGCTGTTGTCAACTGGAAACCTATCCCGGCCGCCATACTTACGACTCGTACAGACTTGAGATCTGTGTCGACGAGATCCCGGACCAGGCTCTGCATTTGAATATACCATTGTTGGAGGACCGGAGTAATCTTCCCCTTGTATTCCATCAAAGAGACAGCGCAGAGCCAAGACTTGTCTTCAGAATCTTCAAGAACGGTGCGGGGGCCTCGAGTGAGGCACCGAGTAGGCTCATAAGTGGTGGCACAGCGCTTCTAGAGAGCAACAAACGTCACTGCGGAGCACGGAGGCAGAGTTTGGTTAGAGAACACACAGTTTCGATACTCGACAAGAACAGCATGAGCTATGTCGGATCAATACTGTTCACCTATGTGATCGTTAGGCCATTCCGGCATCTTCAACTTCCTCGCCCGGGACCCCGCCCTACGGATGGTAAACAGCATCGGATGGAGCTTGTTGGACATAGAGGTTCGGGATCCCCAGCTCGACACCTCCTGATTTCTTCCGCTGATGATCGACTAGGGAATGGTTCAAACGTATCCAGTCGTAGTCATATACAACTCGGAGAAAATGCAATCGAGGTATGATATGTCATTTAGGTATTTTTGGTGTCCGAGGGCGTTGAAAACTCACTCGACCCATAGACTTTCCTAGCCGCAGGCAAGCTGGGTGCTTCATTCATAGAAGTAAGTGTTCTTAGTTTCAAATAGCCTCATCTGGTCGCTCGGTATCCTACTGATACAGTCTAGTTTGGTATGCACTTGTAACAAGCTTGCGCAGCTCCAGCTTACCCCCTTAGATGCTCAGGTTACAAAAGATCTCGATGTAGCAATATATCACGACTTCTCATTGAGGTGAGCAAAAGGGCCTACTACTACCACGTATTTCTCAGTTTTGCAGTCGTGCTCTTCTGTCAGGAACCTCATACAACCACCTTCGGCAGCTTATTGCTAATCCTCCAACGGGATATAGCGAGACTGGTACAGACATACCCATACACGACGTCACTGCTGATCAGTACCGGTATGCTGGTACCACCCAGACCCCCGAGGCGTGCCCGGTGATGGAGAGTAGCTCTGAGTGTATCACGGGACCACAGCGGACGAAGCTTCGCTCTTGGTCCCTGAGCCACGAGCCTTCTGCAGGTACCATCAGTATTATGGACCGCCTGAAGCACACGGTCGACTTTAAGAAGAATGGATTCAAACCCAATACTCGCGGTCATGTCGTCCATAGCCCTCTCGTTACTCTGAACGAGCTTTTTCACAAGCTTCCAGAAGAACTTGGTTTCAACATCGAGCTCAGTAAGTTCCCCTCGCTTCCCTAAGTTAACTCATCTTGACGCATGTAGAGTATCCAAGGATACACGAAGCGGTTGACGCAGGCGTTGCTCCAGTCGCCATCGAATTGAATTTATTTGTCGACACCATCCTCGAGCAGATTCACCAATTTGGCGGCAATCGGCCCGTAGTCCTGTCTTCGTTCACCCCCGAAGTGTGCATCTTACTTGCGCTGAAGCAGAAGGCCTACCCAGTCATGTTCATCGCAAACGCGGGGAAGGTCCCAATGAATGACATGGAGAAGAGAGTGGCTAGCACACAAATCGCGGTCAAGTTCGCCTCTCGCTGGGGTCTTGCCGGCATCTGCTTCGCCTCGGAGCCACTGCTGATGTGTCCGAGAATGATACGGCTCGTCAAGGGGGCGGGTCTGTTGTGCGCTTCGTATGGAACGCTGAACAGTGAGCCAAAGGAAGCCAAGGTGAGTCCATTCATGACAGAGTTCCGCAGAGAACGGGCCTAGTTCTCCTTTGCCCTGAAACTTGCTATAATTCAAGGGCTGATGTCAACGTCAGGAACAACGAGACGCAGGATTAGATCTTCTGGTGGTGGACCGAGTTGGCCTGATTTCGAAGGCTTTGGAGAATGATGTTTCCTAGTGCCTGTTGCGATGATTCTGTGATCTTACCATCATCCGCTTCTTGAAAGCTCTCCAAAGTATCTCATAAGTACACAGCAGGGTCTCGCTCGTTGGCAGACCACTTGTGGAATAATCACAGGGGTCCAATGCTAACATAAAAGATGCACTACTTTTCTCGATTCCCTTCAACGTCAGACACTTTTCAAAGTTGATACAGAGTGTCGACTTGCCTATGGCGCTATTCAAATACCAAATAACCCGTGTCACATGGTACCCTTTTGACGGCGAGCAATGTTCACAGATTACTCATGGCGTAAATTCATATAGTGGCATAATACATATATCTGGCTAAAACACACCACGAGCTTCTGATGAGCCCGCCTCCTCCCCTCCCTATTGTTCAACTTCTACTGCGATGTACTAGACTTCCGCGATGAAAGTTTGGCCCTGATTGACTTCTCTCTCAAATGCGATCCCGGCACGGCCGAGAGTCCCTCATACGTCGCCTCGGAGTCTCTGCTGATGGTCCAGATTTCAGATCCCAATGTCTTATCGTGCTGAGAGATCACGCTGAGGCTGTCCTGTAGGAAGTCGGCTAGTCCCGCGCTCAATCGCTTCTGCGAACCCTGTTCCGAGGATAGGGCGCTACTGGCCTCGTCCTTCATCGACATCTCTTCCGTCTCGTCATCGTCATCGATCCACTCCAGTGCGAGCGAGGTCGGGTCCCGCGTCTTGCGGCCACGTCTCGAGGCGGGGTGGACGTCTCCGAGCTCCAGGCTGCTGGGCTGGTCGGACGAGCCCCCCGAACGCTTGGACGGTTCATGGGACTGCTGGGCCTCGGACTTGATCGAGCCGAACAGCTTCGTGAGTAGGATGCAAAGCGACTGCATACTCATCGGGATACACGCGCAGAAGAGACCGAACTTGCATTCGGCAATCGTCCCTGCGACGAGATGTTAGTGCTACCCCCTCCGTGCTCACATGGTGATGGAAGGGAAGACTTTACATATCATGAAGGGAACAGTGGTGACTGTCCCATTGGACAGTGATGAATAACCAAGCATGTTCAGATCCGACAGGCGGACGATGGAACACGCTGTCGTGCATAGACCAAAGGCGAACATAGTAATGATGAGCAGCGTTTTTCGGGTGGACATGTTTAGCCTCCACAGCTTTGGGATCGGCATGAAGAACAGGATGAAGTCCACGCAGACATTCATGATAGCATGAGACAGCCCGTCGATGCCACGGTCCCCGCACTTTCCTTGATGTAGTCCGTCCCAGGATGTCCACGCAAAGCTAATCGGCTGGCAATTGAAGATGGAAGTAAAGATATGCGCCGTGGTATAACCGATCGAGATCGCCATCATCACCCAGCACATGATTCGGAAACGTTTATTACCGCTCTGGGCATCGAAGATACGCAGGTAGAAGATGATAAGTGCTACCTTTAGTATGCCGACACTGAATATGTATACCGGCGTTATGGTGATCATGTACTTGGGTTGTGGTCAGATAAAGGGAACCTGTATGTAACAACTGTGAGGATGCTTGGGAAGAAGACGAACCATCAAGCAGTGAGTAATCTGATCTGGGGTCAACATCCAAATATCTTTCCCGTAGCCATAATCAACGGTTGCTGTCGATGATGTGTTAGCTACTTCAGTCGCCTCTCGATTACTGCCTATTATGGCCAAGACTTACCAATGGTCACAATCGCACCAGCTGTGATATTGGCGGCCAAGACGAGGATCGCCAGTAGGTCATCTACTCCTATCTTACGACCTTCGACCAGGAATCGGGACAAGATCCGGAGGAACAGTCCTATGAACCCAAATGCTTCGAAGCCCCAGACTGCACCAAGGATGATTGCGGTTTTGTCGTGTGTGGGCTCGTGGCATAGCTCTGCAGTGAACTTCTTCGCCTGCAGTGCCTCCGAGACTGTACATTTCTGCATCACACAGGCCAGAATTGCTTTCTCGATGGCCGGATCGGTGTTGGTGCACATGGACTCCAAGTCTGGCATCGTAGCAGTTGAGTCAACCGCGGCAAACTGTGATTGACAGGCAATCTGGAATATAGTCAGTATGTGCTTCAATAAAGTGACAAACGAACGACGCTGCGTGGAAAGGTCTCGGCAAGAGGGTGACTTACAGCACATGTTGGAGGGAGTGTTGACACGCCGGCAAATAGGGATGCTAGATCTGGTGTCCCTGTTTGAGAAGAGACAGCCGCGCTCGATGTGAAAACCAGAGAAGTGGTCGCTGTGACTGCCTCCGACGAACTAATCGTCGTTGAGAGCGTAGCTTGTGTTACTGTGCTCGTCGGTGATTGACTTCTTGTTGTGTCTGTAACTGATTCTTCGCCAACGGAGTCAGAGCCGGCTGGCGAGGCCTGCGTTGACTGGGAGAAAAGCCCGTATGCCAGCAGTGGGAGCACGAAGTAGAGCTTCATATTGTCCAGTGGAGAGATATTGAGAGAGAAGAACAACTTCGAGAGAGCAAGACTTGTTGCATGAAGGGGCGGCAGAGTGTCATGGTATACTAAAGTAGAACGGTCTTCAACAAGCTACGCCGGATTTGCCGAAGCAAGGCCCTGTCCAGCAAGCAGGCATCGCAACTGATTTTGCTTTTTAGAAGCAAGTGAAGGTCGTGCTCGAGAGGATTTCCAAGTGTAAAAGGAAAAGATAGGGAAAAGAAGCAAGTACACGAACCCATGTCCAACAGCGTTCGCACCGAATTCTGCAGGGGGGAATCTCCGCATAATAGCGAGCTAGCTTACAGGGTTGGGATGCGGGTGCGACTGTGTCGACATAAGAGTGAGGCGACTTGCGCGGTTTGATCCTGGAGCAGATAGGCCGTCGTCAAGAAGAGCAGCGTCTGCTTTCACTCAACGTCGAAGTTCCCCCTAATGGGCACGTTCAGGAGCCGGCGTTTTGGGTGCGCGCCTCATTAACCACAGTCGGCACTAAGACGCTATAGACATTTACATACACAGCAGACATCTATAGCATGCCTTGGCAAAGCGGATCGTTCTTAGGCATTTCCGATCAAGATGGAACACCCGGTTGATAGTAGCCGCGATCCGCAGCAGGCCCGTAACCACGGATGCCTCCACCGTGATGGTTGACGAACGACTGGCGTCCGGGCTAGGCTGAGTCTGGTGTCTAGTCAGATCCTCACATTTCTTTAACCCATAAACCCAAGCATCCGCTGTCTTACTAGGTCAAGTAGGTAGTGCCCACGCACCTCAACCAACCCAAATCATACATAGCATCGATGTGCCATGGTCGCGGACCAGCTCTGGTAGTTCTTTGGCACGCAACTCCAACTCGGTCGACCAGGATATGCCCCTCTCTCGCGCTCGTCGTCCGAGACTCTTGGAATGTCATGAGCGGCCGCAGCTCATAGGTACATAGGGGCTGAAGTAGAAAACTGCACCGATAATCCCGGCTCGAGTTTTTTCTCTTCTTCAACGGTCCGTTGCTTTTTGTTACGTCTGACCAGGGGTTGTGATCAGAGACTGGAAACTTGGACAACGCCCTTTCGGCCCTATCAAAGTGATCGTCTCGAGATCGACCTCTTCATTATATAATACACACCTACCCCGCCCAATCTTCTAGCTGTTAGGACGTGTTCGGGTCACGCGCTTTGCGCGAGGTATCCCAGAATGAAGAGTCGAACAGGACTAGCGAATGCTTTCAAGTAGCAGTCAGCTGCCAAATTTACTCAATTTCAATTCTCATATATTCACTGATTATGCCGAAAGCCATATCGTTTCGACATCATACGCAAGATCAGACCGGTTTTGAACAGTTCCTGTAGCGACTAGGCCCATATGGCTCAATAGACTGTTCTACCTCATTCATTCGCTCTTTCGACATTTGGCGCTGATATCCCACATGCGCACAGTCGTCGTGCAACACCATAGGATCCTCGTTGCAGGGAACGGTAGCGTAGTCCACCCGAGCCAGGTATTCCCCCTGCAATTCGGTAGAAATACTAAGGTAGTCAGTCCCATAAGTCTCTATATCTGTTTACTGACAAATCAACTTCTTTTCGAGTGCTTATTACTTGTGTTTTTATGTAACTCTGATAGAGAATGGGACATCTGACGGGCGAAGATAGGTATGAATAGAAGTACTTTTTTTTTAATGGATATAAGCCCTGTAAGAAGACCTTGTATGGCGTTTTACGGGATAGATCATGTACGGGTGGTGGTCCCGCAAAGCCGGATCCTGTGCTATTCTAGGAGGTCCGTTCTGCTGCCGTTCTGATGTTGGCAATACCGGCAACCTATGTCTGCCGGCGCCGATGCCGTGCACAAGAGCTCTTGGCCCGGCTGCACTTCGAAATGAATTAGCGAGGCGGTACCGAGATCGATCCTGTGGTCCGGCAGGGCGTCTCAACACAGCTCGCACGAGTCAGTGCTTGGCGAAGACGTCAGTACATTTCCATCTCCTACCTCATTACGCTAGGCTGAGGCAAAAGAATTGCGCGCAGGCTGTCTAGTACGAAATCGTAGTCAAACATTGTATCCTTTGCGGGGTTGTACAATGTCGTCAGCATTATTGCCATCAAACTTGTTACCTTTATTAGTCGTTCTTGCTGCGGATAGCTCACGTGAACAAGTACCACACATGAGGTGTTAAGTGGATGATGCACAATAGTCGTGCGAGATATCCGAAATCACGATATATAATAGGTCATTGCATTTGGCAAGCTGCAAAGTGATGATTATTTCACTCATTACTATGGATTAAGAGAGCCGCCAGCCATGGCACTATGATGAAATCTCGGTAGACCGTGCTGTCTCTCACCGTCATGCGCCAAATTGACTCAACGTCCAGGCCGTGTGCACGGAAACATCTTGGGGGTATATGTCTAGGCTTATCCGCGCACACTTATATTCTGAGTCCCGCACCACAACATCCAATTCTCACATTTGTTGGCTTACTTGCCAGGCGGCGGTCCAGCAGGGGGTGCGTAGTCCCCAGCTCCATTAGACTGATGGGGGTACACATTCTTTGGCTGCTGGACACCACTTTCCTGTCCATAATATCCATTGTTGGGCTGGTAGTTGTTCATAGGATATGATTGGCCTTGCGGCGCACCATATGCCGGTGGAGGGTTGTTGTTGTAGCCATGGGGATTGTTATGGTGCGGGTTGTGACCATTATTTCCGGCCATCCATCCCGTGCCGTACATTGGCTGCGCACCGCGACGACGTCGGCGACGGGACTTGACGCATCTGTGTTCGCATTAGCCTTGCATCGGCAGCGAAAGGGGAAAAGAGACTTACGCCCAGAGAAAGAAGATGGCGATAATAACGACAATCACAATGGCGGCAAAAATCCAACGTCCGTAGTAAGACCATGTGCTGTAGCAGCGTCCATACCTATCAGTATAGGCACAGGTGGCTCTTTTGGAAAGATCGTTCATCAGGGAAACAGCATGGTCGGCGAGGGGCGCCATGATGAGACGCGATGTGGCAGCGTTTGTCGTGGTGACAGACTGGATTGTAGGAAGGAAAAGGGGTTTCTCGGATTCGGCTCAACTGTTGGATCAGATAGATAGATGTTGCGGAGGGAAGGCGGGAAGTGCCACGGCGTGAGAGATGAAGTTTTGGAGGATCGGCGTTGGTGGCGCAACGCGAGTATAGCACAATATGTACTAGATTAGGTTTAAGCGTGTCTCGGTAGTAAAATTGTAAACCACTCGTCCAAAGCGACCAACGAAGAGGAACAAAGCAAGCTGCTGTGAGAGAGTAAAGTATGGAGGTATGTAGTGAGGTGAGATGCATCAAACAAACTACCATTGGGAATGCGGTTGTACTTGGTTATAACGAGAAACGATGTTTTCTCCAGTCCCCCCAGGTACGAACCATGACGAAACCGTGCCGTGACCCGGCGTGGCAATCCAGGCGATGAGCCAATCGCACAACCAGCCACCTTGAACCATCGGTGGCTGTGCCGAGCTTTCATTGATTCATCCTGTAGAGCCAAGCCGAATGGGCGCATGGATTCCAGTTTGCGAAAGCCTAAAGACTAGCCCCAGCACAGGTCGGGGAAAGCGCAGTGGCTTGGACGACCCTCGTGATAGGTACCTGCGCAGTACTTACCTTACATAGACAACTCATACATATTGTATGGCATACGTAAGTAGCTGAGTCAAAGTGAATGACGGCGTGGACATCTTCTCCCCCTTCCGGACTGATTGCCAAGGCTGATGAGAGGTGTCACGAATGATGAATCTGCGAACGGCCGAGCTTGAATTTGGAATTCCAAGTTTTCCAAGGCTGTACCAACCTAAGCACATCTGTCCATCTAGTCTGTCTTCCACCAACTGCGCAAACTCATACTTGAGTGGAATGCTCACCAGCTCTCATCATTCTAGGCATACTTATTACGAGAAGTGCCCGTGTATAGCTTAGGTGCCTAGGTCGGCGGATAATGTATCCACGGAACACGCCGTACCGACAGGCGAGAAGACATTGGAATCATGTTCTTGGGTTTGCGGCGAAGTCATTCTATTCTTCTCATTCGTCTACATGTTCTAGTCCCCATTGGAAGGCCCGGAGAGAGCGTAAGCCGGTATCAGCCACCTTTGCTCAATTCTTGTCCCGCACCTGACCCGCGAAGAGGGAGGCCTTCTCATTACATGGATCCAGCTACCATGTGGTGCAAGGAAGTAGGCTCGTCGACCAGACGCATCTCACTCTACAGTATATTAACTCCTGGTGCAAATCCCCATCGGTACCCGCGCCCCCATTTCCGCCACTCAATTTGTAGGCGACCCATCGTCAGCCCTACGGGGTCTCCACAGGTGACTAGAAGGGATGCTTTTTTGCAGCTTAAATCATGGCAAACAGACAATTCCCATACAATCTACCGATGTGCGTAACCGAATACACATTAGACATTACGATGATATGCGTAGCAGAGTGTGTTTCATTTGTCTCGCCCTCAGCTGGGAAACGCACCGCATGGTAGTAACACAAGGGCCAGGCGAAGAAGACCCAAGTCGTGATGTAGCGCGCACGTCTGTCGCATACATCCCACCTTCTTGACCAACCACTTACACCTCCTTGGAGCTAGTCTCAGGGCGCGCGACACCTGACATCGGCTCTTGGTTCTGCGGAGGATTGTTACAGAGCCAGATGAATGGCACGGCCACTTGAGATTTTGTACATAAGGAAAGCCAGGTAAGGTAGGTCGTATGCAAAGCGTGGGACGGTCCGGTAAATATTCACTTGATAGGCCGAGCTCAGGGTCCGAGCTGCTCACTGCGAGATGCCTTCTCAGATGAGACTAATGTACCATATTATCATTGGTATTCTCTTGTGAACCCCCGGCCCAATGCCATGCCCGTTTACCACGAAGATCCGGCCTTCTTATTCGTCTCATTGCTATTTGACTAGACTGGGCGCTGGGTATTGGCAATGCCGGCCAAACAGTACCGGCAGGTCCGCACATATGTAGTCCACCCCATCGCCAGGACGCGCCTCGTTCCCGTTCTCCTGGACATGTTGCTTGCTTCTTTGATTGAGGGTCAAGTGATAGGAAGCTCGGATCCCGGCGCCGGGGTGGGATGGGATGCGCATTGCGCTGGCGTTGGTGTGGGAGTATCTTTGTTCGAGACTGCAAAGGGTACGGAGGCCAGCATGTCCTGCGAGCTTGCGATCAATGATAGTCGGCCACGTCAAAATTCTCCGCCTCTTGACATTGCCTTCACAACTCGAATCGCCCTGGGACGCCTGGACACCCGCCCAGCCCACGTTATTGTTTACGCCCTCCCCTTCTCTTCCCTCCGATCACACCCTACAGAACACGAGGCACACATCCCCGTCGGAAGGGGGCAAAAGCATTCACAAAAGCAGCAGCAACAGGCGACGAGCCGCGGAGTGCACATGCCCGCAGGTTTGAGCTTCTGTTAGCAACAAGGAATGAATGGCTTCTGTATATCCGCACTCGCTGATAGGGATCTGGCTCTCGAAACGCTTTATCCATCGCCAGGACTGGGGCAGGACGGGTACATAGGTAGGTAAGTAGGCAGCTGCAAGCATGATGTACCTCATCTTGAATCAGATACCCAGACCCAGATATCCACCCTACCTACCTAGGTACCTGAACGAGAGTCCACCACGTTGCGCGGGCATGGACTTGCTCCAAGGGCCAATCAGTCCCGCCGTCGTCGCGACGCTTAGAGAGTTTGCCAACGCATCACCGCATCAAATGTGGTCTGTGTGTAGCCCTCAAGTATCTTTCCTGTCCGCTTCCCAACGCCGACACACCTTGTCTTCTTCATTCCTTTCCTCTCGTGCGTGTTGGAGCTGTACCTTCGAGTCGCTTGTTCCTATCTCTTTTTGCCTTCCTTTCAATGCCGTCCGGCGCCTGTTTTCCCGTGGTCTCGTGACGCTAGCCGACATCGTGCTGTACTTGGCATTTGGTCACCCATTTCCGCGCTCGTTGCCCGAGAGAGCCAGTAGGATTTTTCAATGAGATCACGAGAGAGACGGTACATTATGGCCTCAAAGCTATTCGCATCATGTCATGAATCATGATTGGTCTCGTGAGAAAGGAAATACGCCTAATTACAATGAGTTTTCGCTGCTCCCTTCGCCAGCCAGGGTGAATGCGCCGTTGTACCGCGCATCCTCCTGTTGCGACCAAGATACGTCGAGCAAGGCCAAACGAACTCCTGGGCATTTCATCTCCTCTCAGCCCGATTCAGACTTCAATGTTACCCACATCGCACCGTTGATCATGCTGAGGAGGCCGGCTCAGGCAGCCGAAGCATGTTTCGAACTAGGGCATCCAGAGTGAAGGCTATGGAGATAAATTGAAGTATCCCACCAATTTCCTATGTCGAGCTCGCGAGAGAACTTTTATGTGATAGGTCGTCGCCGGCCAAGTTTGTGAACCGTCTTTCTTTAGGATCCCGAGATATCATAGCGTCGTCAGAATGCTTTGAGGTCGTCGTAAGGGGTCCAAAAGCACAGGAAACCTCGAGCTCAGGCGTGTGTTACCAAGTTGCCTGGGAGTGATTTGAATGAAAGGGGATCGAGAAGTAAGGACCGAGACCTTATTTGTTAGCCCACTTCAAGAGCCATTGGAGTACAGCGTCTAAGTTCGTTTCTTCCTTCGCACTTATGCCATAACAGGAAACCTCGCGAAGCCCTATACTCTTGAGGTCCAAAGCGTCGATGAGTTCGTCCACGGAAATTCTGTCTGTTAGGTCGGACTTGTTGCCCAAGACAAGCAGAGGAATGCCTTCAAGGGTCTTTTGCGACATGACTGCATGGAGTTCTTCCTTAGCCACGGGAAGAAGGCCCCCATCGGCTATATCGACGATGAACACGATCGCATTTACACCCCGACAGTACCTCTCCCACATCGGTCTAAAGCGAGGTTGGCCTCCCAAGTCCCAACACTTGAGCGTAACATGGCCGCGTTGCACCCTCTTCATGTTAAATCCGACAGTGGGGATGGAGCTGTACCAAATTAGCGACCAAAAATACAACACGAAGTTCGAGGATCGTTTGCAATGCCCGAGTCGCCGGGGAAGAGGCGAGCTTACTCGATCGTGAATTCTCCACCCTACCGAATCCGACGGTTAGCAGCGGTCAAACCCAATACCAGTGACCTCGGACGAAAGAGAGTAGGGGTATTCACCGACAAAACGCGCAATAAAGATGTCTTTCCAGCATTTTGCAGCCCGATCATAGTGACGTCCATTTCGGTTGCCCTGCCGAATTCTGTTAGCTCCAGTTGCGAAGATAAAGACATTTGGCGGACCGAGCCAAATTTGCAAATCGCAGCGGTGAGAAAGATGCCCATGTAACCCCGCGCCAGGCAGAGCTTGGTGGACTAACCAGAAGGTTCTGAGCAACCAGTCGTACACTCTGCGAAACAATCCTGCCATGGCGTGGATGTGCGAACGTAGCCGGTTCTCGTCGGATAGCGCTGTCGCAATCTGGGAGTGTCTGAAAAGAAGGCAGGAAAGTGAAGGGTATTTCGGAGGGTGGCCGCAAGGCTGGCAGAAGACGCGGTGGACAAAAAGGTAAGGGGAGTGTCTAAATCAAGGTAATAAGTAGTTTGCCTGATGTTTGTTTGGGCGTGTTCGTGCAAATGAGGAATAAAATGTCTCGTATGATGATGAGCCCGTAACGTCTCTGTTGATTAGCTCTAGCGCGCACCGCGGGCAGGTTGGCCACCAGGCGCAGTTGGGATTGATGAATTGCTTCGCTGCTTGCCGATGATGAAGATACATGCGCTGCCGGAAGTTGAATGTGGGATGAACACTGACGCCTTGACAGAGGGGCCAGGGCCACAGCTCCCCCTCCAACAGCGATCGCACAAGCTATAGGATGCCCCGTGCCTTGTCTGGGACGTGATCAACTGGGAGGGATGGTTGAGGGTCAACCTTGCATCTGTCGCGACAGCGGTTAACAAGACTGGGGTTTCATTCGTTTATCGACCGGACCAGTGGAGTTCGATGGCGCAGATATGCCCAAATCAACTATATGGGGTAGAACGAGAAGAGACGAGACGACGAACAGAACGGGAGGACGAGGTCGTCGGGGCCCGCGTCTGGGCGTCTGTAAGCTTTAAAGCTGCTTTTCAGGGGGGTTAAGATGGCCGCTATGTACGGTCCGGTCGCGAGCGGTCTGTACGCAGTAGAAGAATAGGTTGATTCCAATTCGGGTCAGTTCGCGGGTCAGTTAAGGAACGGCCCCCAAATTCGGAGCTATGGTGGATAGAAACAAGACCAGGTAGGTACCAATGTGGGTAGTAGTACTTTTCCCTCTCTGCTTTGTAAAGGCTATAGCAGTGAGGAGATCGATAGACAACAACACGAAGATTTCACAGCAAAGATAGCAGTAGACTGAGCGTATTGATTTCCGCTTTGAGGCGTCTGAATTGATTTGAACACCATGTGTCTCGCGTGAGTCGTGTGGCCCCAGATTTCCCGATTCGGTGGTATGGCGGCTTCAAAATCTCGTATGTCTCTTGGGGACGGCAGGTCAGCTCAAGCAGCGAGCACGCAATACAGACTGTTTTGCATGCTCTATCCCCTCCGAGTTTCGCTTGCCACCGCAATTCTAGAGACTCCTCCAGCTCGGAGGCGAGACCGCGGTGAAGGAGGTCGCACGAGGTAGTTCAGATACAGCGTTGTAAAGGCGGCAACTTAAGACGACTCGCAGAATTCGGTGGGAGCAGGTTTGGAGCACGACGAGAAAGGGGATAATGGTAGGCTGAGGATGAAGGTCTCGAGGGAGCGACGGAGAAAGAAGACAGGGTCGGCCGACTGCAGCTGTACGTGGGTTGGTGAAGTCCAGGAACGAAGGAGGCCTGACGACGAACCCAGGACATCAGGTACGCAAAAGCAGGGTAATAAGGCAGACAGCATGCCCAAAGTACCTGCGACATGTTGTCATGCACGGCCGATAGTTCCCCAAACCCCAAACCCATCAATGTTGGGCTGCGATTGTGCGTCGTTTCTCGTGCAGTACCTTAGGCAAGATGCAGACAAGATGAGTGGCCCGGAGACGTTAGCAACGGGCTCTATTGTGGCCTGCTAGCCCGCCTGAGCGTCCTGAAAACCAAGCCTGGACAGGCAAACTATGGTAACCACTTGCAGTCACCTACCTCCTATGCAGTAGACCTGCCTCGAGACAATTCCAGGTATATCCTGACGTAAAGGCTTACAAGGACTTACCGATATGCACAAGTACCTATAGATATGAAGGAATATCAGTAAAGAAGACGACTATCTGCCGTCTAGATAACTGGCAGGTATCTAGAAAACACACGCATACTAGGCAAAGCACATCTAATTACCAAGCTGTATTAATACCGCCTAGCAGGTATAAGCCTACAGCCAGAAAAGAAGATCGAGCTGTTAACGGACATCTTGTGGTAAATCTCAAGAAATCTTTGATTTACCCATATATACTTTTCCTTATATATATTTAAGTCATAGTAGCAAAAGTTCATGCCTCCCTTGCCAGTAAAGCAGCAAAATACCAAGGAAACTATACCTATCAAACAGAATAAGTAATACCTTCAATCCAGCATATCGCTAGGCTGACGCAAACTCGAGGGTTCTAAAAAGAGGCCTCGCGTTTCAGTGCTGGACCAACTAAAATCGTGCCCGCTCTGTCAACCCCACGCTAGATAAGTTTGGCACCTCCTCAAGCCGTTGGTAACTTCCTCCTAGGTACCTATGTGCTCAGGCAGGTGCCTAAAGATATCTAACAAGGCCCCCAATGCCAGGGTTATTATAGGTCCTGTGTATTAGGCACATAAATTGATGTCGCGAAGAACTTAACGTACTTACCGAAAAAATTTCGACCATACCTCTTATAAAGGTGCATCCTCGTATCCCGCATGAGGTAGTTTAGGGATGCATTCTGTATTTACGAAGGCTGACTATGTATCTTAGGGATCCACGTAGAGCAAATACCTTATATTCGTTAATCCGTATCTGTTATGGTGGGGGCTACGCTGGCCACTTCCATCCAGTTCTCTTATCTGAATTAGGTACATCTAGATGCAGCTTGTAATATGGAACCATTAGGTGCCTGCGTACAGCCATCGATTGATCTGGGCCTCGTGCACGAAGCTATTAGCGCCGATAGACCCGACCTGTCAACTGCTCACAAAGATAAGCTTATCGATAGGTGCATGCAGCTCTGATAAGGTTTTTTTTTTTTTGTTTTCCTCGATTGGGTGTTGGAATAGCCTCCTGCCGTGGAGGGGCTCGGATAGTCATTTACCTATTTACCAAATACTCTCCTGCCGACCTGTCCCTCTTGAGCGCTCAAGTTGCAGCAATGGCTCCCAAGCCAACTAGTACGGTCTGGGATCACGAATACAACACTCTCCGCCGCGAGAACCTTTTTCGTAACCCTCCAACGGACCGATCCGCGTATCCCCTCCTACAAGCTGCCGTGGATCCTCACATAGAGTCGTTCGATGCTCTTTTCACCAAGAATGGACTCATATCCCATGGTCTTGCCGATATTGGCACTAAATGCTTTCTTGATGGCAACGGGAACCAGCTAAGCATACGATACAAGGGGGTGCAGCTGCAAAAATCGCTACTACCACCAAATAACAAGTTTGTCGTGAAGAACCGAGAGATCCTTCCGTCCGATTGCAGAGAACGACATGTCTCGTATCGAGGCAAAATGTCTGCCACATTCGAATACCAAATCAATGGTGGCGACCTGAGAGAATTCACTCGAGAGATCGGTCAACTTCCCATCATGATCAAATCGGGCTATTGTCATCTAAAGGGGCTGAGCCCAGCCGAACTGGTAACAAGCAAGGAGGAATCTGAAGAGCTCGGAGGCTATTTTATCGTTAACGGACTCGAAAAGATTATTCGGCTTCTGCTTCTAAACCGACGAAATTTCCCGCTGGCAATCAATCGGCCAAGTTTTACTAATCGAGGCCCCTCTTACACGCCATACGGTATAATTCTCCGATCAGTCCGACCAGACGAAACTTCACAGACGAATGTGCTTCACTATCTGAATGATGGCAATATTACATTTCGATTCTCCTGGAGGAAGAACGAGTATTTGGTACCGGTTATGATGATCCTGAAAGCACTGGTAGAAACCAATGACCGGGAAATTTTTGAGGGTTTGGTCGGTCCTCCTAATTCGAAAGGGAGCGAGAATACATTCCTCACCGACCGCGTTGAGCTTCTGCTGCGCACGTACAAAACGTATGGTATTTACACCATGAATCAGACGCGATCGTATCTTGGAGAGAAGTTCCGACCCGTGCTCGGCGTTCCCGAGACTTTATCCGACTACGAAGTAGGCACCGAGTTTTTGAGGCGGATAGTGCTAGTTCACCTCGGAAACGTTAATGTCACAGAAGAGCAGGACTCTGACAAATTCCGCATGCTATTATTGATGATCAGGAAGCTCTACGCATTGGTTGCAGGGGACTGCGCTGTGGACAATCCAGATGCTGTTCAAAACCAAGAAATTCTTTTGGGCGGCTTTCTCTATGGCATGATCATCAAGGAGAGATTGGACGAACTTCTCTCCAGCGGGTTGCGCGGAGCCTTACGCGAGTATTTTCGAAGATGGCCCTCGAGGCCCTTTGTTTCAGAAGAATTCTTGAAGGATTTCCCTGCGAAGCTCTTCATGAAAGCCAACGAGAACATCGGCAATGGGTTGGAGTATTTCCTCTCTACCGGCAATCTGTCCAGTCCTTCCGGGCTAGATCTCCAACAAGTATCTGGGTTTACTGTGGTCGCCGAGAAGCTCAATTTTCTTCGTTTCATAAGTCATTTTCGTATGGTCCATCGAGGAAGTTTCTTCGCCCAATTGAAAACTACGACAGTTCGGAAGCTGTTACCGGAGTCATGGGGCTTCTTGTGTCCAGTCCACACGCCCGATGGTGCCCCCTGCGGTCTGCTCAACCACTTTGCCCACAAGTGTAAGATCATGACCTCCGCCGTTGACGTCTCAACTATTCCCCAGTTAGCTGCGGGCCTAGGCGTCGTTAGTACATCCTCAGCTGCTACGGATGAGAGCGTCGTTGTCATGCTGAATGGCAAGATACTTGGCTGGTGCAAACCCTCAGAGTCCAGAAGAATAGCGGACACATTTCGGTATTGGAAAGTCGAAGGCTCTCATGGCATACCCATTCATCTCGAGATCGGCCATGTTCCCTCATCGAACGGTGGCTCATATCCTGGTATCTACATGTCCGCTGAGCCGTCCAGGATGGTACGACCAACGAAATATCTCCCACTTGAAAAGGAAGATTTTGTTGGCCCGCTAGAGCAACCGTATATGTCCATTGCTTGCACAGAACAAGAGATCGTTTCGGGAGAGTCCACTCACGTGGAGTTTGATCCTACCAACATGCTTTCTATCTTAGCAAACATGACGCCTTTTTCGGATTTCAATCAGTCTCCTAGAAACATGTACCAATGTCAGATGGGCAAGCAAACTATGGGAACACCAGGTACATCATTGGCGTACCGAACGGACAACAAAATGTACCGTCTACAAACTGGGCAAACCCCCGTTGTGAGATCCCCTCTGCACAACGCTTATGGCTTCGATAATTTTCCAAATGGTACGAACGCCGTTGTTGCCGTTATTTCCTATACTGGATACGACATGGACGACGCTATGATATTGAACAAATCCGCACACGAGCGGGGCTTCGGACATGGAACGATTTACAAGACCAAAAAGTACACGATCAAGGAAGAAAGTCGTACGAAGACCGTGAAGAATGTCACAAAGCTTTTTGGTTACGCTCCAGGCAGCGTGGTGAAGGCCTGGACGCGGACCATGCTGGATGAAGATGGTCTTCCCTATGTTGGGCGAACCGTGCAAGAGGGTGATATACTCTATGCGTACCATACGGTTGCAGCAGACTACAGCGGCAACCTTGTGAATCGAGATGGCGTCACCAAGTACGAGAAATATAAAGACTCGGAACAAGCGTTTGTGGAAGAGGTACGGATTATCGGAACAGAGCAAGGCAATGAGCCCATGCAAACAATATCAATCAAGTTCCGGGTACCTCGTTCTCCAATCATTGGCGATAAGTTTTCTTCGCGTCATGGTCAAAAAGGTGTTGCATCACAAAAGTGGCCTGCAATAGATATGCCGTTTTCGGAGTCTGGGATGCAGCCAGACGTTATCATTAACCCCCATGCCTTCCCTTCTCGTATGACCATTGGGATGTTCGTCGAGTCGTTGGCCGGAAAAGCTGGTGCGCTACATGGATTGGCACAAGACTCGACGCCATTCCGTTTTGACGAAGAGAACACAGCCGCGGACTACTTTGGTCATCAACTCATGAAGGCCGGTTACAACTACCACGGGAATGAGCCCATGTACTCGGGTATTACTGGGGAAGAGTTGGCTGCAGATATCTACATCGGCGTGGTCTATTACCAGCGTTTGAGACACATGGTCAACGACAAATACCAGGTTAGAACAACAGGTCCGGTAGTTCCCACGACCGGACAACCCATCAAGGGCAGAAAGCGCGGAGGCGGTATTCGGGTGGGTGAAATGGAGCGTGATGCCCTGCTGGCACATGGCACAGCATTCCTTCTACAGGACCGGTTGTTGAACTGTTCCGACTACACTCCGTCTTGGGTGTGCCGAAAATGTGGTTCATTCTTGTCAATTCAGCCCACAGTCGCCCCATTCAGCGGCAAGAGAAAGGTGGTCAACAGCGTTCGGTGTCGAAGTTGTGCAACGCGCCTTGATGAGATGCCTGATGTTGATGTGACCAAGTTAGCAGGTGAAATCTGGGAGGATGGACAAGGGCACCAATGGGTGGGTGGCGAAGACGTGACAAAAGTGGCAGTTCCTGGTGCTCTGAAATACCTCGACGTCGAGCTTGCTGCCATGGGCGTGAAACTTCGATACCGAGTAGACCCGAAAGACGCGCCCAGGAAAGGCCGGCTGATTCAAAAGACATGGAACAGTCTTGGCTTGAACATGGGAGTAAACAGCCCGCAGCTCACTCCTGCGGTAGCTTAGACTTCCTCATTATCCTACCCAAAAAGAAAAGGACTGTATGGTACGAGCATTGCATGGATTGGAGTTTTTGGGCACAGATAGTTTGATTCTAATGTAGTTCAAAAGGTAGCACAGTAATATCACGAGTCGGTTGAAGTGTGACGCACATGCAAATTATATCACATAGACGAGTGTCCTACTAGGCAGATACAAATTCGGAGTAAAGGATAGCTACTTAGGAGGTATGTATGACCTAGGGTTCGGCAAAGACGAGAAGAAGCAGACCAGTGAAGTACTTAGGTATTTGTGCGTATCCGAATTAAGGGCGCCATGTCGCATAATGAAAGTAGTCTGTGCTACCACAATGCATGCTACCGAGGCAATATGAATTCTGCTTGGCTGGGTCAAATGACTGCTATGTGACTCAAGATGATCTATGACTTATGCGGACCATGGCCAGAGTCTTGGTCTGCTTAATGCCGTAACTTCATCGTGGTCTCCAGGTTGGGACCAGGCAATGGCAGACTTATTCATGGATAGAAGGCATGTGTGAGGAAAAGGGGCAGCAGGAAGAACGTGCCAAGCAGATACCCCTTCAGGTAAGATGGTCGATCAAGCGAAGTGTTTGCTCAACAGCAATCAGGGTGGGCCGCCCATCGTGTCTACCAGGTACCAGGTATCGGAAGATATATGTGTAGGAGGTAGGTACCTCAAGGCCTTCAAACCTCCTGCTTCTTACCGCCTTCTCCAGCTCCCTCTGCCTTCCCGTCATGAACTTGAGATTGCCAGCAGGTACCTAGAGAAAGTACTTCTCTATAAGTACCTAAAGTACTTAACATACCTGCTTTCTAGGTAAGTACGGTAGTTCGGGCAAAGGTCTCACTTACCTCTCTACCCATCACAATCGGAAGTGTGCCGAGTCGCTTCCTCAAGGGTTTGCACATCCCGGGAGAAAACCACCTACCTAAGCACTGTCTCTTTTCGACTGTAACCGGATATCGCGGTCTTGACTCTCGCTTCTCCTCTCCGGAGAGATCTCGCCTCCTTTGGCAGGACATCGTCAATTTTGATTCATTTTCTTGCACACTCGTTTCCCTCTCTTGTGCCCTCGCCTTCTGCCACTGGACGGCCCCTTCAGGATTCACTCATTTATCCTCTCTGTCCTGCCCAGTTCAGGTGCTGCATCTCAATCTCTGTGGTCCATTCTTTCACATACCTTGAGCCTGTTCATTGCAGAGGTCACTCCATTTCTATTACAGTTGTGCACGGGTAATCACCCCCCCTTTGTGTCTCCTTTATTTGGTGACCCGTCTAATTTTTCAACAGCTACACTAAGAGAGGCTCTCGTCATGGTTCCCTTCCGCACGGTTGTCTGCTTCTCCTTCTCCTTCTATGCACTGCTTGTGCTGCCATGCCTGGCTACTACTTATGAGAAAGGACCATACAACTTTGGTCTGAATGCCCAATTCCGACTGCCCAAGCGGCAAGTTTCTCAATCTACCATTGTCGAGGGCCTTCCCCTAGTCAATGGTACTATCCCTCTGCGGCCAGACATTCGAGAGTTGCAGAAAGATGAGGACAAGTGGAACTTGTACATCCTCGCCTTGAACTGGATGCAGTATACGGATCAAAGCTCGCCTTTCTCGTGGTACCAGATTGCGGGTAAGTCGCGAACACGCGCTTCGTTGTTATTACTCTACTAATTAAATATAGGGATTCATGGAGCCCCTGGATCAAGCTGGGGGGATGTCGGCGCACTTCCTGGCCATGAGGGAAATGGATATTGCCAGCACGTATCGATACTCTTTCCAACTTGGCATCGGCCCTACGTTGCTCTGTACGAGGTAAGCTCATTGCCACTAAATGACCCGGCTAAAGGGACTGCTGAAACCTATCATGAGCCTCGTTAACATCTGTATCCTCAGCAAATTGTGTACAACATCATTCAATTCATTGCCTCAATATACCCGCTTGACCAGCGGGACCGTTTCGAGAAGGCCGCTTTCGACTTTCGGTTACCCTACTGGGATTGGGCCGCTAACCCCCCGGATGGTGAGACTGTTCTTCCCTTCAGCATCGGTGGTAACTCGACCATTGAAGTCTCTGGTCCAAATGGGGTGCAGACAATCTCCAACCCCCTATTCAGCTTCACCTTTAAGCCCCTAAATGCATCGGCTTTCACCGACTCTCCGGTAAGTAAGTCCTCGAACGGTCTAATGTGATATATTTAGCTAATTTGAATGTAGTTCAACGTGTGGAACGAGACTAAGCGAGCACCGTATCCTATTAGTAGTCCAGATGCTGTTTCAAATGACTCTTCCGTAACGGCATCGTACGAAAGTCACATGCCAGGTTATCAGCAACGAATCTACACTCTTTTCGCCAATTATAACAACTACACAGAGTTCAGTAATGAAGGCTGGATCGCGGATGGTAGCAATGGCAGTTACGATTCCCTCGAGTCGATTCACGACTCGGTGCATCTTGTTGGAGGCGGCGGATTCGGGCATTTCGCCATCATTATTTACTCGGCTTACGATCCTCTGTTCTTCCTACACCACGCCAACGTCGACAGGATCCTTGCTATGTGGCAGGTGATTCACAATGACACGTACGTGGAGCCCAGGCAAGCAGTGTTTGATGGACACACCACCAGTGCCGGCGACATTCAGGATGCACAGACCTCACTAACACCATTTTTCAACAACACAACTTCCTTTTGGACGTCTGAGTCGGTTCGAGATCACGAGGTTTTCGGGTATAGTTACGCAGATGTTGCTGGCAAGAACCGTACGGATGTAATCGCCATCGTCAACAGACTCTATACACAATACAGTCCAGCAACCATGTCTCTAAGACGTGCCCAAACCTCATATACAAGGGACCTCCATCCTGACGACGCTATAAGTAACAGCAATAGGTCTCGTGGAGCTGGTTCCAAGAGCTTATCATGGAATCATCAAACGTCGGCACACCTGCCACTGGATGCTGTTCTCCAAGGGCGTAATTACAACGAATGGATCGCCAATGTGGTTGTCAAGAAGCACGCTTTAGGCGCCTCATTCTCTATTTGCCTCTTCATCGGCGGTCCTCCAGACAACCCAGCATCATGGGCAACGGCGGAAAACTTAGTCGGCACGCTGGGTGTATTCGCTGGCGGTCACCCACCAAGTAGTACAGGCTCCGGTATAGTTGCGGGGACGATCCCTCTGACTTCAGCTTTGATGAGTATGATCGCATCTAGGTCACTAGCCAGCCTCAATGTGGCGGATGTTAAACCATATCTCAGCACTAATCTGAATCTGGGAATCGCATTGAATGATGGGACCATGGTCAACGCCAGGGACATCGACGGTCTCCGTGTCAGCATCGCCAGCTCATTAGTCAAGGCGCCGCAAACAGAGCATGCATTGGCCGAATGGGGAGAAGTCGAGAGTCACTTTGACCTTTTTGCATGATATTTCGGGTATGGCAGGCCGTGGTTGGCAAACTCTTGCCGAGGGCAGAGTCACACTCGAGACTTTGTCGCCTGCGTCTCTGGATTACATGCTGCACAGATATCTGACAGAGGCAGATGGGCGGAACGCGCCACCGCATAGTGCGCTTCTAATGTTATTAATTTCTAATGCCCCGAACACGTCGGATATGTACCTACACTTGATTTTCAGATATGCTCAAATTTGAAATGTGTTTTCGCATACACACAGATGCTGTTTCCATCTCAAGAAGCCAAAGGTACGGAAAAAGTACTATAAGCTTGAGCTTTGCACAAAGACAATGGACATTTGAGACCCGCCGCGGTGTAGTTGTTGACATTGTATATGTAGTCGTTTTTGCTCCTTGCATCGAGAGCAGCGCTAGGAATTCTCGATATTGATTGCTATAAACTCTAATAGCGGAAGCATTTAGGACCACAACCTACGGCCTTGCGCAATGGCCCAATCAAGTGAGCAAGAACCACACTTAGCTTCGAAACTCGCAGTGGACTGAGACTTTTGTGAGTCCAATATACCAATGTCTGAAGGCGTCATCACGTCATAGTTGCTAGTAGAACGTTAATGGGAGATTGCGATAGGAAAAGTCGCTGCTGAAATCACAAACATATGCACGGAACAATGAAATATAGGTGCGTGGCGATCTCTGAGCCGTCTTTTTGGGGGGGAGGGAGTGTCTCTTGTGTGCAGGCTTTATTTGAACGATAGTTGCAATTATGGCTGTTCGATGATTGCATCGTGCATCGGGCCGAAGCAGCCCGCAGTCCAAAGTTACAAATCAGCTGCGGCAGGAAGACTAACCTCGACACTCAACGTGCCTTGCAATTGGGATGCGGCAGGCAGGTTCTGTGATAATGATGTCCAACTCAGGGTCTCAAACTGTTTACCTCGACTCATTTCTATTTGCTAAGAGGCACGGTAGCATCCATGCTATCGGTACCGACAGGGCTGACGGAATGGAAATTATCCGAGCGGCGTGCATTTGTGCTAGACTGGATCGAGCGCCCAAGGGTTCAGGTATGTATGGACCACGCCGTTGCAGCATGACGGCGCTATCCGTCCCCAAGTGACATACATAGTGATAGAATGCAGTGCCGCTCCAGGCAATGATGCTCTCCAGCTACCCCTGAGGGATGCGGGGGGGGGGGGGGGGGGGGGGGGGCGGGGGGGGGGGGGGGGGGGGGGGGGGGGGGGGGGTGGGGGGGGGGGGGGAGGGGGGGTGGGGGGGGGGGGGAGGAGAGAGA